>CM034155.1:498530052-499077561 GCA_019776745.2 Taxus chinensis | reverse complement strand
CCTCCAAACTTTCTCGCCTGAGTCTCTAGCACGAACCGCGCCTACTCGCCCTTCAGCGGGGTGGGACCGCCCGCCGCCTTTACCTTAGGGCAGGTTCCCGAGCCTTGTTTACTTTTCAGTATATTTTCCACTTGTTGGAAATTGAATAGTTATCCTTGGAGGCTAATTTGGAGGCTTGTGGGACAAGTTAAAATTGTCCCCATACTCTTAAATTTAGTACCAACCATACCTATGGTTGGAGAGGTTGAAATTTGACTTTTATAATGTTTTTTTAGAAGGACAATTTGTAGGTTTAATTGCACTTTTCTTACATAATTTAATTTCAGTCCTTTGGGGTGTGGGTTGGCTTGAGTGTGTAAGTAAACTGTCATTTTATTCACCCACCTATTTATTGCGCATTGGAGAATGAAGTTGAATTTTGGGGTTGGAGTTGAGGATGTGTGATGTGGCATCCTACATGGATCCACATCATTCTCTTCTCTTACCTCTTCTATAAAATTCAAATTCCTTTCCTTGTTTTGGGTTGCTTCACTTTGGAGACTTCATTCTTCGGCGAATTCTTTTGCTATATTTTTTGGAGCTCTTGCTTTGAAGAAGCTTTTGGAAGATTGTTGCATGCTTGTGCTTAACTGATTTGGATTACTTGCATTGGGATAAAGCTTGTTGTTTTAGAACTTGGAACAACTCCATCATGGAGAGGTTGGAGCTTGGCTCTTGAAATGGTCTTATTTTATGAATGCATATGTTAATGTATAAATGTTTTGGCATGTTTGTGGATTGTTGGGTAGATAGCCTAGGAAATGGTGTAGGAGAAGACTATGGGGTTTATTTTGTGAGAGGCACAAGTTTGTTTTAGGGATGTATAAGGGTGGAGGGAGTTGGGATTTAGGCTCCACCATACAAAGAAATAGCTTGCATTTATTTACTTCTTATGGGGTGCCATAAGAGGTTGGGGAGGCATAAGGAAATGTGAGGAATAAGGGGTACTTTGAGGAGGCATAAGGAATGTCAGCGCTGTGATATACTATATTTTGGAGGTTTGTAATTCATGTGGTGATACTCATTTCCCCTTTTGGGAGGCATAAGAAGCATCCCCCATAGTTTCTTGCTCCTTTGGCTTGTTTGAGGAAGCTTTAGTATTGTTTTTCATGCTTTAATATAGTTGTAAACTACAGCCTGTTCTGGAATGTGTTTTTATTGTGAAAGTGTTGCTTGTTTGTTTGTGGAAGCCTGTTGTTGCCATGAGTTGGATCACATATTTTATTACATTGTGGTTTGGGCTAGAGGGCCAATGAATAAGGATGGGTTCTCCTTTTCATTAGATGTCTTGGTTGGGTGGAGAGCGTTGCCTTTCCCCTACTCTTGTTGTGATCAAATTTGGAAGAATGAGAAGTATGCATGTTGTTGTTCTGGAGCTGAGATGAAGATAGTTTGACGGTCCCTTGTAAAATGAATTCTTATTGTAACCTTTCCCAATTTAAGTACATGAACTTGTATATGTTTGTAATGGAAAGATGTTGTAGTGGTTATGGAAGTGTAAATTAGAATGTGAAAGAATGATACGTATTTTGTATGTTGCATTTTGAAATCAAATGTAAAGGAAGTTGTAAGAGTTTCATTTGAATTAATGGAAATGGTTTTCTCTTGCCCATATGATATTATTCCATTGGAAATATGTGTTTAGCATGCACTATGAAATCCCTGTTTGGAAAGTGGAAAAGTGAAAAAAATGTGAGAAGAAAATGTATTATTTTGTCCGGTATATAATATATGATTTTGGAAAGAATAAAAAAAGGATGTTACAAATTTTTATTTTGGAATCAATAAATGATGTATTACCTTTATTACAATTTACACTGTGGTATTGAATCTGACCTTTTAAATGTAATTGAAATCTCTGATTGAAAGAAAGAAATGCGTATGAGGGAAATGTAGTACACTGTTTTGTGAAGTGCATGATTTGAAAAGAATAAATTTACACTCTTGTCTTCATCATTGATTGAAGGAATGAAACCTTTTTGAAACTAGCATGAAATAAATTCATCTGTAAGGCAAGTAAAATGAGAACCATAGAGCTAATTTTGTTGTTTCCATTTTTGCTTCACGCTAAACTCTGTAACTTTGACGATAAATGAACAGACCAAACCTGCAGTCAAGAAATAATAATAAAACAATAAAATTAAACATACATGGATATAAATGAGTTAAATTAGACAAAAACATTTAAAGGAAATCTTTCAAAATCTGGAAAAACTGAGTTCAAAGCTTTCACAGTCATTTTGTTGTCAAAATTGTAAAATTTTGAATTGGAATTCAATCAAATAGATCTACCACACAAACTTATCCTAAATACACCTAAGAACAATTATCCATGTCTATTTGACATGTTGAGAGAGGAACAATAACAAATTGAGAAAATTTAATAAGTTAATTTTTACCAGTTTGCACTATGAAATCCTGCAGATCATTTTTTTGAAATTGACCTCGTAAAATTTATCAAACTAAAAAATTAATGATTTCTGAGTAAAGAGGAAATCAAGATCTTTCCAGAAAGTCCTTGTTTTCCCAAAACCAAGCTCTATATCAAAAGTTATGGCCTTCTGAAGTTTTTTCTTCACTTGGCATCAAAAGAAATTATTTGTGAAAATTTTCCTTGGTGGGCCTGCGAGGCCGAATTTTTCCCTTAGTGCTTCAGAAAATTTTTGGGAAAATTTTCATAATTTTCTCCATCACCCCACCGACCCGCAGCCAATCAGAGGCTGCCACATGGCACCGCGAGGCGTTGGCGAAAGGGCAGACCCCTTTTTAAGCTTAGCACTTCAAAAAATTTTGGGAAAATTTACCAAATTTTCCCTGCCACCCCATTAACCCACAACCAATCAGAGGCTGCCACATGGGACAATGAGGCATTGGCGAAGGGACATATTTTTTTTTAACTTAGCACTAAAAGAATTTGGGAAAATTTTCTAAATTTTCCCTGCCACCCCGCAACTAATTAAGAGATGCCACATGGCGTCATGAGGCATCGGTAGAAGAGCGAGTCCCTTTTTTCCTTTTTCCATTTCAGAAATTTTCGGGAAAATTTTCCAAGTTTTCCTCGCCACCCTGTTGGCCATAGCCAATCTAGAGTTTCCACGTGGCATCGCAAGGTGCCGGTGGATGCGTAGGTGAATGTTACCCTTTTTGCCCTTCGGGGTGTTAAACAAATTTTCTCCCCACCACCCCGCTTTCCCCACGTTGGCTATGGAAATGCCACGTGTCCCTTGTGAACTTGCAGGAGCGCGGGTGCAAAGGTTGCTTTCCATCCCTTGGGAAATTTTTCTCCCTGTGGCTCACAGACCTGCCCATGGGAAAATTTTCCTACCCACGGCCCGTCGACCCACCCTTGGGGAAAAATTTCTCCCCTGGGCCCGCAGGCCCGCTCTTGGGAAAACATTTCACCCTAAGGCTCGTCGGCCTATAACTTGGAAAATATGAGGAATTATGAGGACTTCTTTATATCAATGGAAAGGTGAGAAATTTTCCTATCCAATGGGAATGATTTAGCGAAATGTTGAATGAGTTAATTTTGAGAAAAAACCAAGTTGAATCTTTAAGCCTGTTAGAGAGTGGGTATGGTGAGCAATTACCCTCTGACCCTAATTGAACCCTCTAACCCTAGATTTTGAACCTTGTGACCTCTAATAATTGTGAATGAAATAAACGTATACTCTTGTGGATTAGAATTGATTTAGAACTTGTTAGTGACAGTTATTGTCTTGTAGCTTGGTTGAACAATCTTTTAAACAAAAAAGAATAATTTATTCCATAATTTTCCTAACTAATCCTAGGTTGTTCTTGGGTCTCAAGTGGGTTGTTTTAACAGGCATCACCCAATCAAACACACGTAGTTTTAATCTATTTATTAATTTAAGTATTTGGGTTATTTAAGTATGGTAAATCTAAAATCTATTTTAAAGAATGAAAAAATCTAATTTATATTTTGGAGTTTTGTGATTGTAAATTTCATTTTAACATATCATTTGATTTGGTAGTTTTATTTTATTATTTACTATCATATACAAAAAAATAATGATTTATTTATAACTAACATGCAATAATTCTAAACATACAAATTGGTTATTCTCTTCTTTTCTCTTGATTTTAAAATCTCGAGTTGAGTAATGTAAAGTTATAATTTTAATAAAGTAATTTTTTATGTCAAATAATATCCTAATTTTTATTTCACGAGTAGGATATGAGATTCTTTCATCGTATACTACTATTATAGAATATTTCTGGGCATAATAAAAATATTTATTTGTGTCTATTATACATACTTCTATGGAAAAATCGTGGGCTATACATGGTATAATGAATTGTAGAAGAGCAAAAAAAGTACATGTCAAAATATGGATAAGTTACATTTATAATCTAACATTTTAAATTTTTACAATACCTTAAAAAGCACAAACAAATTGTTAAAAAATTGCGTGAAACGGCCTAATTTATGTACTCAACATATTTTGGGGTCACTAAACTAGTATAAATATATTTAATATATCTATTTTTAAAAATGTAAATATGTATGAGTTTTGAGGCTCTTATCTTGATTATATTCTCTTCATAATCATTGCTTGTGGTAAATATATTACTAATTTCGTATGACTTGTCAATTTTTTTAAAAAAATAAAAAATTTATGATGGTTAGTCAAATTTAACGTAAAGAATAAAATTTGAAATGGTCACATGATTAGATCCCACCACTTCATGTTAATGTAATAAAATATTATTACTTTTGTGAGTCAAATGGATATCAAATTTAATAAAGAAAATAAATATTGAGAAAGACACACTATTTAATCCCTTCCCTTATTACCATTATAAAGAGTCTTTCCTATATTAATGAGTCATAATGACATTAATTAACAATGGAACCCAAGTGACCACGGATCAAAATTGCACCCGTCACAGAAGTGTTTGGTAAAAATTGTCCGTAAAAAAAAACTCAAAAAAACAAATTTAAATGACATTGCTGAAATATGAAGTATTACATAAAATGTCAAAAGAAGGGCTGGGTTTTAAAACGCCCGTCAAATATAGAAACTGTCAAGTCAGACAGGTCTTATGCCATTCCTAAATCCCCACCAAATATGTGAAATTTATTACGATTGGTTATTGAGATCAACTGGATCCTTACAGCAGTGTTTTAATTGTAAAATCTAGTTATGGATCACCTAATGAATGTTGAGTTAATATCTATAAATTAATAGTTTATGAATTGTTTTGTAAACAATTGTAAACAAATAAAATATTATTGTTCTCCTCTACATTGCATATTTTAAATTTATGGTGATTTGACGAGTTATACGGTACGGATAATAGTTTTTTTTTAACTACGAATTTGAATGGAATTTGGGGCTTAAATAAAATGATAAAAAACCAATATACAATTAATGAATGAATGATATGTAGCTTTATAAATTATAAAATGTTTTGGTGAAAATAGTTAATGGAGTGTATCTTACTCTTTCATCAAATCATCTCGCTGGAAGAGGTACAAACTACATAAATGTATTTCCCTACGTAGGAAGAATAAGCAGTTTGAAACTTTGAATCATCTGAAAAGTAACAAAAACATAGAATAGTGGTCTGTATATCGACAACATTTTTCATCAAATTACATGTATATCCCAAAGTTCCTCAACATTGGTTATCTGAATTTCAGTCTAAATGGGCTCTCAAAAAATATGATATTCTTAACAAAAAAAAATTGCCCCATGATTTTAGATAAACTCCGGTGACATTCACCTGTAAGTTCTCATTTATTTTTATTTTTTTATGATAAAAAATATTATAAAATTTAGAATATGTTTTATGAATTGTTTTTTTAACTATTTAGAATGCAAATTCTCGAGAAATAATTATTATTGCCCCTCTTTTAAAAAACTATTTCATGGAAATACATGAACACCTTTTTATTTCAATTTGGGACATCTTTATTTAATCGGTCTTTGCATGTTCAATAAAAAAAATTGTGAATTAATTTCTTTTTGTGTAAATAGATCTTCTGGTATTTATCAATAATATTATTTTGGATGAAAAATCCACAAAAATGTGATGTCGGTTTAATACACCATGTTAACATTAATATGTTGTAGAGTTAGTGATGTTTCACCTCGTTAAAATAAAACAAATCATGACATTTTATTTTATAGATTTGTTAATTTGAAGAATAAATATTTTGATATTTTTCGAACACGAAAATTTCATATTTCAGAGTACAGGTCTTAACAAATCCGTTCAACTGTACAATGTTTAAAAATTTGAGAGGAATAATGAGATAGTCGATAAATTTATGAAAATATAATAGGAAGGTTAATAAAAATACCAAAATGTCCTTAAAATTTTGGTTGACGTTCTAGGGAGGACGTCAAATCTCATCCCTGATTCCACCCAAATTCCAAGTTCCTAATGCGCCCTTTACAACCATTTTCAACCAAAAACATGCATTATTGTCCACTGTGGAGAGGATGGTGCATTGATGCAGTCGCGTAACATCTAAATATTTATTAAAAATAATTTAAATTTATGAGATGTACAAGAAAATATCAGCAAATCCACAACCAAACTCGAATATCTTTGTGAAAACTAACAAATTAAAAATGGAAATAGATGGTGAGATATTGGATAGACAATTTGTAGACGGCGCTTGTCATAGCTCTGAGTTCATTTTTATTTTAATTTTGCATTGATGTTTTATATACATAGACCAACAATAAGTTACTCTTCTTCCCACTAGTGAGTGAATACTACTTTGCATGAAAATATTTTTGATTGCGTATTCAATTTTCAGACAATGAGAACTTTGTAAGTTATGTACATTCTAAACTTCTAAAGTCCACCAGGTGTGCAAATTTTAACATTAGTATAATACAAATATAAGGAACTTTCTAATTTTTACTATGGCAATACACAGACACGACAAATAAAATTGTCTTGTTTCAATATAGTGTTAGGATAATGAATTACAAGTTACAACTTATACAATGGTACATGGATAAATAATGAAAACAGAAGATACCTTCTAATATTAGTAAAAAAACTGGGAAGAGGAGAGAAAACACATTGAGCAAAACATACTTTGCTAAATTCAAATCATAGGTTACCTATATGACAACAAGAATTATTGAATTCTTTGAGTAACACTCAAAGAAAAGAAAAGAAAACTTCCCTAAATCCCGCCAAAAGTTTTCACAAGTAAAACAAAATAGGACACCAAATTCATCCACTCCCTTACTTTTTACCTCCCTATCACACCAATTTCCAAATAATTTTAACACATTCCCATGTAGAGATTATGCTTGGTAATAATCCCTTAAAATAGAGACAATATAAGAATTGTAAATATGAGTATTTTCTTCACACTTATAAATATTGAAACTTTATAACCTCTTTATAATACCTCGTGTTTAATTTTTATTATTATTCTAATTTGAAAGGAGTTTGAATTTAATTTATAATATATCGTTTACTTGATTGTAGTGATAATACTATGAAACAAATGTATTTTATCATTTTATATACTTACGTATTTACAAAAATATTCTTAAACTATAAGACATGTGTAAAATATTTAATTTTGTTATATAAAGTGTTAATATTTTAAGTACTTTTCACCATGGAAGGACTAGTTGAATATGTGCCCTTCATAATAAAATTTTGACTAACCCTTCACATTTGATCCCTGCAAGTGACGTAATGGTAACGTCAAAATTGAAACACGGAAGAAGTTAAAGTTGAATTATTCAAAGGAAATCTATTTGAGAGAGAAGAATCGTACAGAAGCATGAAATCACGTGGAGTGGTAAGCATGACGTGGAGTGGTAAGCATGAAATCACGTGGAGTGGTAAGCATGAAGATGACGTGGAGTGCTAAGCATGACGTGGAGTAGAGTGGAAATGAAGAAGATGACGAGAGAGAAGAATCGTACACAAGCGCATACCATCTACAGCATTTGTTATTTCGTGAAAAACGAAAGTGTGAACACAACTTATTATAACATGAAATAAACCTATGTCAAAATGGAATCATGGCATTGATGACTTCATACCTTTGACTACTCTAATGAAATCGATGGTGGAAGAGTTATACTCACGAACCGATCAGTTCACTACAAATTCTTCGTTTTCTAGATGGTTTTTTTTTTTGGTTTTGTAGAATTTTCTTAAGAACAAAAAATGGTTGGAATCTTTCACGTGCTGAATGCTGTCTTGTTCAATTCAATTTTAAATTTATTTCTTCAAAATTCTTACCTAATTACGAATAAAAAATGGTTTAATCCATATTGAAATTAATTTCTTCAATTTGTTCACCTAAAATATTTGCAGAATAAAATAATGTGAAATTAACAAACAGCAATACACGATTCAGAGACATTTCTTTTGACAAATCCTAACAACAATGTTTTATTCAAAGTTCAATTCAAAAACTGATACCAACTCTGATCGAATTTTCTGAAATTACAAGGCATTAACTGCCCGAACGATTGTCAAACTTGCCTATTTTCTAGACAAACGTTGATCGAGTACCTATAAGAGTAGATCAGAACTAATGATTTTTCATCTCAATTTCAAATCTGATCGGAAGGTGTTTGATTAATTATTGGGTATGGCGATTCTATTCCTTGTGATTTCATGCCTGTTAATGTTTAGCAATAATCCGAAGTTACACGGTTCAGAGGCAGCAACATCGGATATTGGTATGTTCTATTTTTTTGATGTTTTTGTTTCACAGAGATAAAAATTTAAATCCATATTTTTGGTACTAGTTTGAAGCCAATCCATGATTACCGGTTCCACACTAAGACATCGGAGGTCCCAATTTTATTTGATAACACTGATTCCAGATGACTTTTATATTCATTTTTGTCCACCTATGGATGGTCTGTCATTGATTTGAGATGTTCTGTGCTTGATGTTTTCAGAGTACCCATATTCGTTTATGACAGTAGATGCTGAAAAGGCAGCTTCAAGAACATATGATTACATTATCGTTGGAGGCGGTACAGCAGGGTGTCCTCTCGCAGCAACTCTGTCACAGCATTACTCTGTTCTTGTTGTGGAGAGGGGAGATTCTCCTTATGGAAATCCTGACGTCGAGACGACCGGTGGTTTTTTCAAGATTTTGTTGAATGCGACTGATTACCCATATGTAGCTCAAAGATTTGTCACAGAAGATGGAGTACAGTTGGTAAGGGGAAGAGTCCTAGGAGGCGGAACAGCTGTCAACGGTGCCTTCTACAGCAGGGCGAGCCAGGAATATATTAGGAATATGGGATGGGATGAGAAACTTGTAAACGAGTCGTTTGAATGGGTGGAGAAGTTGAATGCCTTCAAACCAGACGAGATTTCCCCTTGGAGTTCTTCGCTTAAAAATGGTCTTCTTGAAGCTGGAGTGCTTCCCTACAATGGATATACTGTGGAACATTTGGAGGGCACCAAGATTAGTGCCTCAATATTTGATAACAATGGAAAGAGACATACAGCAGCAGATCTTTTCAGATATGCGAATCCAGATAACATTGTAGTTCTTCTCAATGCTACTGTCGGCAGAATCCTCTTCAATCAGGAATCAGGTACATATTCATCATCTTCCATTGACATGGGTTTTTTGAGATTGAAAAATCTGCTTAGATTGTCGACAAAAGTAGTTTCCGATTTTTATTCGGAATATAAATCTTGAACATCATCGCAGCAAAAAGTAAAAACAAAGTAATCCTTGCTATATTTTTTTTTTTGACATGTTCTAACCTATACGATTACATTATAAGAACGCCTTAGATTAGTTTCATAATCTAATTTTTGTTAGCTTCTAAACAAGATTCAATTCAGAAAATTAAAATTAAAATTAAAATTAGAAAATAGACTGCATAATTGAGAAAATATTTATCTATAGTTAAATGTGAAACTATGTTGCAGGAGAGATAAAGGCTATTGGTGTAGAGTTCACGAGTGATGTTGATGGCGTCTTTCATAATGTATCAATTAATCAATTGTCACAAAGGAGTGAGGTGATTTTGTCAGCAGGAACCATAGGCAGCAATCAACTTCTTCTCTTGAGTGGAATTGGTCCATCACAAGAACTCAAAGAATTGAATATTAATGTGCTTTTAGATTTACCATTTGTAGGGAAAGGGATTTCAGATCCACCTCTTGCGAGTGCCAATCTAGAATCCCCTAAACCCTTGCCATCTGTTTCAATACAAGTTGCAGGCATACTAGATGATTCACAACTCTATATTGAGGGTCTTAGCTATTCTCTAGATAATAATGCCACAAACCGTCAATACATTGGACTAATTGGTAGCAAGGTAGCATTTCCCTTATCTAGGGGTGAGCTTCGAATTAATAGCACAGATCCCAAAGTCACTCCCTCAGTTCGATACAACTACCTTTCTAACCCTTTTGATCTAGAAAAATGTATGCTTGCTGTAAGGGTAATGGCTAATCTTACTACTACCAAATCTTTTCAAGAATATAAATTTACTAGCAGTGACAACTCTAGCACATTTCAATTCCTTGGACCCGCATTACCACAAAATCAATCAAACAATGAAGACCTTGCCAACTTCTGTAGAGATACATTAGGTTCATTTTTTCATTACCATGGAGGGTGTCATATTGGTTCTGTGGTTGATGAAAAATATCGGGTGAATGGTGTCAATAATCTAAGGGTTGTGGATGGTTCAATTTACAAAGACAGCCCAGGGACTAATCCACAAGCAACTACCATGATGCTTGGAAGGTATTTATTTATGCTCATACATTTAATTTCTTTTAGTGTTAATTATTTGTAAGTCATTATATTATTGATAAACTTACCGATTCAAAAACAATGTTTGCAGGTATATCGGAGTTCGTATCATTGAAGAGCGGAATTCGTATCATTCAACATCATAGGAGCACTTAAAATACCTAGCTATCAGCATTATGCATCACTAAAATCATTTTCATACTTTATTGTTGACCTATAAATCATTGAACATCACATCAAATAATACCATTGAAGAATTCTCAATTATATTTGGATTCCTTTACCACATGGTTAGCTTTTACTATAGTAGAAGAGATCCATTGTATGAAAATATGATTAACAACATGAATAATATGCATTAATTTTTTCTTATATGGAAACACTTAAATCATGATATTTTGTGTATTAAATTTGTTGATATGTTGAGGATCCTTTGAAGATTCCATCGAGTGATTGAGTTTTTCATTCTCGATAGAGAGATATTGGATTTTATAAATACTTATTATTATAGCTTTCATTTCTTTTCTCTTTCTTTCTTATTCAACTTGCATACAAGGCACTTTTTATATGAAATTTATCATGGAATCACACTTGAATTTGCCTTCAATTGTCTATAATTGTTATTTATTATTTATATTGGATTATGATTTAACAATTCTACGTAATTTATGCTTCCATTTTTTAGCTTCATATATATTATTGTTTCTTTAAGATCAAGTAGAAAGTGACCTTGTAGTTGGTTTGTTTATATGAGAAGATCCATGAGGATATGACATATTTTCACATAAATTTGTTAGAAGTATTCTTGTAGTAGACATTAATATTATTATTTTATCTTATCTTTTTTTTTAATAAACATGATGGGGATGGTATTGAAAGTGAAACAAAAATACAACACTTATAAAAATTGTTGGCCAACACTTATCTATATATTTATTTAAGTAGACCCAACCATATTATAAAGTAAAATTAGTATTTTAACATATATTAACATAAAAACTTGTTACTTTTACACTTACACATGCGTATCATGAGATGGTCTTGCGGTGGCTATCCTCCAAACCTATTTATATTCACCTTTGTTGTCCCTTGTTTGTTTTCTTCTTCCATTGCGATGAGGTTGGAAGTATGTCGGTAAATGTAAACAGATCGAATTGAAGACCTGTTTGTTGCATATGGTGAAACAATGTGACTGCCTTGTGAGGATAACCATGTCTTTTGTATGCTGCAATAATTGTATTCCATGAGCAATGAAAGAGTGGACTGTCTTTCCTTGTGAAACCATGCCCATGAAAATACAAGCCTGCAATAATTGAAGATATGTTATCTTTAGAGCGGTTGTGTGTAGTAAGCAGAATGTGCATTTACAACCATCAAAGCATAATCGATAGAGGAATTTTGACTGATGTAGTTACAACTGCCTGGTAGACATGTATGCAAGTATAGACAAGGCACGTGAACTATTTGATAAAATGCCTCAAAGAAATGTGGGCTCATGGAATGCCATGATTGCAGGATATGCACAATATGAATTTGTTGAAAATGCACGTGAATTGTTTGATAGAATGCCTCGAAGAGATGTGATCTCAAGGACTGCCATGATTGCAGCATATGCACAAAATTGATTTGTTGAAAAGGCCCATGAACTATGCATAAACGTTTACAGATAGAGAATACGCATGGAAGATTCCCTTAAATATGATCTCTGTTTGCATATTTGTTTTTTTCTGTTATTTTATGCTATCAAATTGCTTCTTCCGGCGCTACTACACAAGTTTGTTTTGGTAATTTTGTTGTTTTCTGTTGTATGCTAATAAAACAGAAATGAAGCTTAAATGGTCAAGTCATGTTCTAAAGCTGCTTGTTAGCTAATTTCCCCATTTTCGTCATCCTCCTTCTTCAACTCTGTTCTGTGCAGCTCCTGTTCCGTTGGCTTTTCCTGTATTCACTTTTGTTTTTCATTGGTTATGTGGGTGGTGGGTAATTTCAGCATCCTTATTTGTATGTCCTTTCCTGTTTCGTTTACTGTTCTATTTCCTGTTCCGTTTGTTTTTTACCAATCTGCGCAAGGACACCTGTATTTATTTTCCATGTCTTGTGCTTCACTGCAAGTTAATTTGTGGGTAAAATCCATCCTGAACCGCAACAAGCTTGGTATTTTCACCAATTTGTCGAGTGCTTGAAACAAACCGTTGAAATTACTGAGGGATTTTAATCAAATCGAATATTTTGGTCTTCATTTCAGAGGCTTTCAAATTGGGCGTGGATATTTGAAGGCATTTTGTAAGATTCCAATCGGAAGCAATAATCACGGTAGTTAATATTAAATTTTGTTAGATATTTTTTCTCAATCCCAATTCATTAGGATCTTTGTTTTCCACATTTAAGAAGCCATAGCTATACTCGCAGGTAGGTGTAACATTTGATAATGTATAGAACCAAAGTCCACTCCACTATGTGTAGCAACAGGAAATTGGAGTTCGAGTAGCCATAGCTACACCTGGAGGTAGGGGTCGATTTCATGGAAATTCATGTCTATACTGCATAATATACAGAACCCAAGTCACCCCCATCACTTATAGAAATGTACAATTGGAGGTAGGGGTCAATCCTATGGAAATGCATCTGCACATCACGTAACCATTTTGCATACCCAAGCACAACTATGTTCAATCTATCCAAGCCCTGTGTGTAATCTATGTATTGAGTGGTAAAATAGTCATTTTCCCGTTCTAACTAAATTAATGATAATCTTGGTTATATAGCCATGGAACTTTTAGAGCCTATAGGTATGGATGGAACCTATGGTAATGCATGTGTGCACCACCCAACCATATTAAGGAAAAATGCCTACCCCTGAGTGTAGCCATGAATGAGGTAAGAGTCCAACTGATGGCAATGTGTGTGTATAACATGTAATAATTTAGGTACCCAATCCCAACCCTATCTTCAAATCCACCCAAGCCCACCGAAGTTCAATTTCTGTATGGATTGTAAAACCTTTGGTTGATCTTCATCAGCTATGATAATTTTACACTTGTTCTTCTTCTTCACAGACAATGGCATTGTCAAACAGCGGGCAGGCATCATACCCCAAGACTTTTTGTGCAAGCCATTCTTCATTATTTGGTTCCAATGTGAGGAAATACAAATCTTCAAACCCAATGAGATGCTCAAAAGCAAATAACAATTCCAAAGTTGTTGCTGAGATAGATGAGAAAAAGCAAACTGATAAGGACAGATGGAAGCAACTTGTCTATGATATATTAGATGACCAACAGGATATCACTCGAGGAAAGGGAATGGTTGACACCATCTTTCAGGCTATCATAATGCCATTTTCTTTGGTGGTACATCATACGATATCAACTAGGTCAGACCCATACACATACAGGTCTGAAATTTTAAATGATGAGTGCACATAAAAAAATTGGGAGTGTGCCCACCCACACATTACAGATCTGTATTTATATTTAAATACTTTTTGTTGTTAAGTTAAAAAAAAGCTAATTTGATCCCTTTAACAGGCTTCTATGGGACATCACTAGAACTTCATGAATCTGCCAAACATTAAGGTAATATGGATTTAATCATCTCTTTGGACTCATGTCCTGTGATTGACTTTTTTGGACAATCTATTTTGCTATCAATTCTGATGGACCTGTTTATTTGATTTCAGATTCCTCTCATTTTGGGTATATGGGGAGGAAAAGGTCAAGGAAAACCATTCCAATGCAAGCTCGTCTTTCCTAAGCTAGGGATTAAGTGATTCAATGTTTCCTTCCCTCTAGATTATGTTGTTTGTGCAAACCTTGGTTTATCTTTGAATATATGCCTGCATCTGAGGATGGTGACATGGATAAGTCCAAATCAAGGTTTATATCTTTAATTTCTTCTTTAAGGGTTGCATGGAGTCATTTTAATTTGAAATTGTTGTTGGATTGGACTATTGTGTTTGCATTTAAGGTTGCATCTGATTTTTGCATCTAAATAATGGATTGTGCTTGATTTTCTTAATTTGAGAAATGAAGTTATGTATTACACATAAGGTATGTAAATACCAAGTTCTCTGCTTGTAAAGGTAAATTTATATTTATATCTAGATTTTTGTTATTTGTATACAGTCCAATCATGATGAGCACTGGAGAGCTTGAAAGTGGAAATGCAGGATAACCTACAAAGTTAATCAGGAAAAGATACCGTGAAGCAGCTGATATCATTAAGAAAGGGAAGATGTGTGTCCTCTTTATCAATGATCTTGACGTTGGAGTAGGAAGAATGGGAGGCACAACACAATATACAGTGAACAATGAAATGGTGAATGCCACACTCATGAACATCACAGATAATCCCACTAATGTTCAGCTACCTGGCATGTACAACAAGGAAGACAATCCCCGTGTTCCTATCATTGTGACAGGAAATGACTTCTCAACTTTGTATGCCCCATTGATTCATGATAGTCGTATGGAGAAATTTTATTGGGCTCTAACTAGGGATGACATAATTGGGGTTTGCAAGGGAATTTTCCAAGCAGATAATGTTCCCGATGGCTAATCTTATTTCAATTTGAGCTGAGTGTTACATATTTCTTTGGTTCCCTAAGAGCAAGCGTATATGATGATGAGGTGACAAAGTGGATAGGAGAAGTGGGGGTGGAGAGCATTGGAAAAAATCAAATCAACTCAAGGGAAGGACCTCCAACGTTCCAAAATCATGTAATGACAGTGGAGAAACTTCTTGAGTATGGAAACATGTTAGTTAAAGAGCAAGAGAACGTGAAACGTGTGCAACTGGCTGATAAGTACATGGTTGAAGCTGATCTTGGAGAAGCTAACGAGGATGCTAGAAATTACATTCAAGAATTTTTCTACCCTTATAGTTTAAACAACTGTCATCAAACTTTTTCTCAACTACATCAAAATTTTTCTCAACTATTGTTAGAAGAATAAGGATAGTTTTCAAACTATAAGGGTAGTGTTTTCAATAGATTTTTTGGTGTTTTATTTGAGTTAGTCAAAAAAATGGACATCTCTAGGCTTTAGGTGTGGGAAGTTAACTGGGTATGATGGGAATGTGGTTTTGGTGGATAATAAAGATCTCTGTCTATGGAAGTTAAATGAAGATGTGAAGGACAGAGGGTATAGCTGGTTAGAATTAAGAGTAATTCTAAGGATCCTCTATGAAGATTTAGCACTGAAACAGGGATCTATTGTCAATGATTTGAGCATGCAAAGAAATCCACAAAGTAATGTTGGAGTCAGCTACTATCACTTGCAAGTGGTGTTTAATAGTTATGGGTGGGTTTGGCTACACTTGTACGAGAAGAAGTTGATTGTGTTTGATGCAGAGGGAAGAATGATGAGAAACATTGACGGTAAGTTGCTGATAGTTTTTAAACAAGCTGCATTTACATTACCAATTCATGGTTATGAAGTCAACAAGTCAATTTTCCATATTTGAACACCATTGTTCACTACTTTCTGTATGAAAGTTGCTACCTTGCCAATTACTCCTCTCATGTTTCAAATAGAAAAATGATGGTTTACTACAGTTTTTTTTCTTTTCCCTTTTTCTGTTTCTTTTTGGGGAATACTTGTCTTGGGAAACATAATATACCTTTCTAAAAATTGTATGGCCACTAATTTTCACAACGTAATGGACTAATTTTTTTATTATTTTTGGGTTGGTCCTCAGAAAAAAAATGTTGAAAACAGAAATTTTTACAGAAACCTGGGTAATTCCTGGCAATGTTAAAGAACATGTATGGAAGAGGGGCTCTATCCCTGTCATCACTGGCTGAAAAATTGGAGTCCTCTGCTCTTCAATGAGGGCTTTTGAGCCCATTGGTGAATCTTAGACCCCAGTCTGACAAGTCTCAAATGATGTTTTTCTTTTGATACACGTCTTAGATAACCAAAGATTGAAATTGAATCATAAAAATCCTTAGAAATATAAGAATCACATCAAAAAGATAATAATCCTTACCAATATAATTAATAAAAAAAAATTGTAACTTATGTTCTTCTGTCAAAAATCTATGCAGATGTAGGTAGGTAGGCTGCGGTTCAAATGGTAACGAGAATAATGAATTTTTTTGGAGAAAATGTCTTCAGAGATATGCCACCTTAGTGAGAAACTAGAAATTACATTTATCTTGTTAAATACACCGTCCGGAACAACTATCAAAGTTTTCAAAAACCTCCGCATATGTTTTGACTGCCACACTGTAAACAAATTCATCTCCAAGGTTGTTGCAAGACACATTGTTGTGAGAGATGCAAACCAGTTCCATCATTTCAAACAAGGACAATGTTCTTGCGGAGATTATTGGTGATGCTAAGAAAATAAATCTGTAAACATAGGCTTACCTATAAGAAGATGCACTGTGTCAGACCTGTAGGTGATAAAGAAGTGACCAGGTTTAAACAAGTTTTTCCCGTGTTCGGAAACGTTAGACTCTGTTATTGCTTTCATAAAATCAAATGTATAGAATGCAATGTGCATAATTGCCTATGTATTTACATTTGATTGTAATTTTGCATTCACAAGCTCAATCAATCTGGTGGTATTTGGTTTGGTTGATGCACATACAACTTTGGATTTTATATTATCTCTTTCATGTGAAGCTTTCATGTTACAATTTGATAAATGAATAAATTAGATATACTAATACATGTTTTGCACAAATAATGAGTTATAGTGTTGATTTGGTACTTGAGGGAATTAATAGACTTGTAGGGTTTATTGCAAAACCATTCAACTCATGATACACTTACTTATATCATTATATTTTAATCAAACATGAGTTTTTGATGTCACCTAGTTGGCATCGACAAAGAACATAACACAGTGACTTGACTACTAAAAACAAAGGATAAATAAACCAAATATTGTTGGGGTTAGGACATCAGTTGTAAAAATAATACATGCAAATAAAAGTGGATATTCTACCAAAATAAATATACATAACAAGAGATATATATCAACACCAAATTTAACGTGGTTCACCCAATGTGGGCTACATCCATTAAGAAACAAGCCAATCTATTATCCAAAGCTTTCACAAGATATACAATAAATATTTACAATCCTCCACACCTCTCAGATGTATAGTATTGTCTTACTCTCAAACTTTTGCTTCTTCACCAAGAATTCTCTCTCTCTCTCTCACAATTATTCTCACAATAATCATCAACTTTTGCAAGTTCTTCTTAGTTCCTTTTTCTAAACCCTATATTTCATGCTTATATATGCTTATACAAACTTAGGGCACTTAGCCATGTAATTACAATCAATAGATCTGCTTTAATACTAAAAATAGATCTAATTCCCGCACGAGTTAATTAAAACACTCACACACAGGTAACCGATGCCAGTTATCCCTAATCGATGTCGATTCCTCCTATCCTGACCGATGTCAGTCATAGGTGACTGATGTCATTCCTCCTATAACTGATGCCAGTTACTGTGTTTTCCAGCAAGTTTCATATTACATGCTAATCCGAAGTAATTAAGCTCCAAAACTCAACAATATCCCTCTTGGAGATTAATTTCTACACTATACGTGTACAAATTCATTCTTGGATCCTTCCTTAGCTTTGTTTCTTCATCTTCAAGTCTCAAACTCGAAGATAAACTGAAGTGGAGTGTAGCTCCAACTTCTCCTTTGTTAATGGCTTCATTAGCATATCCGTAGGGTTTTCACTCATATCCCATCCTCCAATATTTTTCGTATGAAGTTATACCTCAACTGAATGTGTTTCATTATTCAATGACATGTTGAGTTATTTGTCAAATGAATTGTGCTCTGACTATCACTGAACATTTTGCAATCATCTTTCTCCTTACCCAACTCTTTCATGAACATACTCATCCATATAATCTCCTTGCTATCCTTTGTAGCTGCAACATACTTTAACTCTATAGTAGAAAAAACCACAACCTTATGAAATCTTGAAATCAAACTAATTGCCATCCCACTTACTGTGAAAATATATCCAGTAGTGTTCCTCCTACCATCCAAATCTCCAGCAATATCTGAATCAACATAGACACATATGGAAATATTCGATCCTTCATAGCATAACTACATGCTAGATGTCCCTTTCAAATACCTGATAATCCATTGGACTACTTTCCAATTCTCCCTACTTGGATTGTCTATATATCTACTCACAACTCCCACTACCTGTGTAATGGCTAGTTTGGTACAAACCATAGCATACATGAAACTCCCAACTGCTGAAGCATATGACACTTGTGTCATGTATTTTACCTCCTCATGTTATTATGGACACTAATATTTTCTCAATTTGAAGTGTCTAGCCATAGGTGTACTAATAGGTTTTGCATTCTACATCTTGAACCTTTCTAACACCCTGTAGATATAATCCTCCTGAGACAAATACAATTTCTTATTCTTCATGTCTCTATGTATTTACATACCAATGATTCTTTTTGTAGCTCTTAAATCCTTCATAGAAAATGTGTGAGTTAGCTTTCCTTTAAGCTCACAAATGTCTTAATGTGCATACTATATCCTGCAATAAACATATCATCCACATACAGTAACAAAATAATATATATCCCATTTCAATCTTCTTCAAATATACACAATGGTTAGATTCACATCTCAAGTAGCCATGTTCATGCATAAAACTATCAAACCTCATGTACCATTTCCTTGGAGCTTTCTTGAGCCCATATAGGCTCTTTTTCAACCTGCACACTAATTTCTCCTTACCCTTGAATTCATACCCAAGCGACTACTACTTATAAATCTCTTCATCTAAGTCACCATGAAGAAAATTCATCTTCACATATAGTTTCTCTAAATGCGAATCATGTATTGCAACTAAAATCAATACAGTATGAATAGAATTCATCTTAACAGCATGAGAAAATATTTCACCAAAGTAAATACCTACTTTTTATGCAAATCCCTTTACGACAAGCCTTGCCTTATACCTTTTATGTCAACCCTCTTCTTCCTTGATCCTATAAACTCACTTGTTCTGCAATTTCCTCTTACCTACTGGTGACTTAACAAAATCCTGATTCTCATTTTGTTCAAAGGATTCCATCTCCTTATCAATGTCATGCACCCACTAGATGTGGGTCTCATCCTACATTGCTTCTCCAAAACTCTCTAGTTCACCATTATCAGTCAATAATAAATAAAAAAGGTGTAAATATTTCTAGAGGTTTACTTACCCTTTGTGACCTTCTCATAGGAATTTGGGGTACCGGAGGCTCATTATGGACCTCCTCGACATTTGTATCCAAATCTTCCAGTGACTGACACCAATCACCTATAACCGATGTTGGACTGCTAACCGATGCCACTTAGAATCTTATGTAATTGATACCAGTTCTACTGACCGATGTCGGTAAGGGGTCAACCGACATCAGTTACCGTGTAACCCTATCAGTATTATTTTTAAATCTGAAAGTTCATTTTCATTCACAAAATTCTTAAGTTGTTCGACCTTTGGTGACAAAATTTGATCCCTGTCTATTTTCTTTTCATTCCATTGAATGTCACAACTCCTACTAATTTTAGAATTCTAAAAAATCCTTAAAATGGAATCCAAAATCATCAGATCCATAACCAATGAAAGTGCATCTTTTTTATTTTGCATCTAACTTTTTCCTATTTTCCTTATCAATATGCACAAAATCTTATGAACCATTAAATTTAATAAAATAAATATCTACATTTTTTTGGTCTAAGATTCCTTTTGTATTCCTCCATCTATTGAACTTGAAGTCCCATAGTTAATCAAATAAACCATTTTATCAACTGCTTTTGCCGAAAACTACAAGGGCAATCAATAATGTATCCTCATACTTCTAGCATTTTCCATGATTGTTCTGTTCATTATTTCAACAAAACCATTCTCCCGTGGTGTTCTTGTAACCATTATTTTTCTACATATCCCATTCATTGAACAATAATAATTGAAATCCTTTCTGCAGGATTCACCACCATTGTTAGATCTAAGGCACTTAAACTTATAATTTGATTCGTTTTGAACAAGGGATTTCCATCTTTTAAAAGTTACAAAACATCAGATGTAACATAATATTGGGATCCTCTATAAAACCCGCTAAAATAGCCCACATGAAACCCAAGAACAACTAAGGGCAAGCTAGAAAAATTATGGAATAATTTTTTTTTTGAAAAACATGCTCACAAAAAGGGTTTCGAATTAATAGTTGTCACATTCTTGTTTATAAGTTACTTTAAATTAATAATATAAATTTACTTTTTAATCCCCATTATAATAAAATAATAAAACTTTCAATACCTTTTAATAAACTTAGTTAGTCTAAGGCATGGTTTAGGGTTCCCCTTAAATGTGATTTGATAAACATTTAAATTCCACTATAGTAAAACTTGCACAAATTAATCCCAAGGGTAAAGGGGTCTATTCAATTAAATACTAAAGTTATATAAATTCCACAAGGTGAAAAGGCTTTAAAAGAATGAACGAGGTCCTTAATTTATCACAAGGGTTAGAAAAATAATCCCACCCCTTACACAACTAAAGTGGCTCCCAAAAAAGTCAATCCATGCATTTAAATTTAAATTTCTCTCACCCACTCCTCACCTACTTTTTGTAGGAGTGAATCTCATCCATTGGATGGATTCATTTGGGGCCACAAGATCAAGGGATTCCACTAACCCTAAGTTTGATTATGAATGGCTTCTTTCTCTTTGTTTGGCTTATTATTTCTTTGTTTTGTTTTTTAGATTGGTGGAGGATGAGGAAGCCATGAGAGACCATCTCAAGCTCAAGAAGGATGCACATAATTTATTTATTATTTTTTGTTTTATTTTCACCATCCTCTAGGGTTATAATATGGTTATTTATTTTTCTTATTTCATTGATGTAGCATTTGCCCAAATGGGCATGTGGATATTTACCCTATTTTAGCAAAATGGTTAGAATGGTAGTTGTATTTACTTGACTAAAAGAATATATAGATTTGTGTGTGTGTGTGTGTGTGTGTGTGTGTGTGTGTGTGTGTGTGTGTGTTTCACCTGACTCTAGATAATTTCTTTGATGTATTGACAAAAAAAAAAAGGGTAATGGGCGTAGGAGGAATACCTATTCAAATGTTGGTTGATGGGTTGTTGCGCGCGTATGACTTCTGAATCCAAAACTGATTGTGAGAACTTCCTTTTGGCTAGGAGGAACTACTTGTAATAAAATCAAGACCACCAAAAGGAATTAAACAATATGTGTAGTGAACTACCTAGCATATGCTAGATCCGGGAAGTGTGATACTTCCTAGATGGCTGTCACTCCACCATTTTAAACAATTTATAATGTAGCCAAATTCTAACCAAACATGATTTACTGCAAATAATATGAACTCCAAAGAAAATAGATCTCCTTATTCATTCCTGAATAATGAATTACAATATTTCCTAAATAGGAAAACAACTCCCAACTCGAGTTTCCAAGTAAACTCTAACTAACTCTGACTAAATCTAATCTAGGTGGCGAAAATTACAATTTTAAGCAATTTACTAGAACCTGCTATTGTTAGTAAGTTTGCATTCTTATTCATATGGGCACAAAAATTTCCATGCATCTTCTACACCCATAAATTAGAGGAATTGCCAAGTTTCTAACTGATAATGCGATTATTAGACTAAAATTAACTAATGCCCAAAAATAGGAAAAAACTGAACTATAACTTAAATCCTAATTTTTGGCCTCAAGATGGTGGATTTAGGGCCCAAAAATGTGTTGAAAACTTGCCCCAACTAGTAGGGCAGGTTTCTGCTGCGTTTGTCTCATCGCAACACGTGGTTTAAAAAAAATGGAATCAAACGGACACCCGGAGCTCAAGTTATGACCTTGTCAAGTTTCTATTAATTTTGGTGCATCATTCTCCCCTGCTTAAAAAAAACACAGCTCCTGCAAGTTATCTTCTTCAAAATCCTTCCATTTATCTACATCTAACTTCTTAATCTCCCACTCTATGACCCAAGTATTTTCCTCTTGCTCCAGTCCTTTCCAATGGACCAAATATTTGTTGTATTTCTCATGTCGCGTATCCATTGTCTTCTTATCTAGAATCTGATCCACTTCTTCTTTTTTCTTTACTGGAACCTACTGCTTCCAATCTACTACTTCATCAATAACATCCCCTTCTACGCCATCCCCATGAAAAGAATACAAATCTGAAACTTTAAACACTGGAGAAATATCAAAATGTCATGGCAATTCTACCTCATAAGCATTATCATTTATTTTTTTCATGATTTTGCAGGGACCAATCTTCTTGTACTTCAGCTTGTTATAGGTACCTTTTGGAAACCTTTCCTTCTGAAGATATACCATAACTAACTCACCAACTGTAAATACCTTTCTCCTTCTATACACATCTGCTATTTCCTTATACTTATCATTACTATTCTGCAGCTTCTTCCGCACTTCTTCCTGCAATTGTTGTATATGTTCGGCAAATGCTTTTGCATCATCACTAACTCTGCCATCAACTGGTAGCTGTACCAAATATAACACCCCATTTGGATTACTCCCATACACAATTGAAATGGAGACTTTCCTGTGGATCTATTTATGGAACTGTTATATGCAAACTCATCTTGTGGTAATGCTAAGTCCCATTGTTTTGGATTTTCCCCAACGATGCACCTTAACAGGTTTCCCAAACTCTGATTTACCACCTCTGTTTGCCCATCAGTCTGAGGATGATAGGCACTACTGAACTGTAATTGAGTTCCCAATTTCTTCCATAAATTCCGCCAAAATGTGACTTAAGAACCTTGTGTCCCTATCTGAAGTAATGGTTTTTGGAACACCATGCAAATGAACAACTTCTCTAAAAAACAAATCTGCTACGCCTGTCATATCACTTGTTTTCTTGCAGGCAATAAAATGAACCATCTTAGAAAATATATCAAAAATCACAAAAATTGAGTCATTACCTCATTTTGTTTTTGGTAATCCCAAAACAAAATCCATACTCAGATCTGTCCACGACCCTTTAGGAACAGGTAACGGCGTATACAACCTTGTATTTTGTGCATGGCCTTTCGAGACTTGAAAAATTTGACACCTCTCCACATATCTTACCACATCTCTTTTTAGCTTTGGCCAATAGTATTTCTCTACTACCAAGGCTATCATCTTATCTTTACCAAAATGCCCAGCCAATCCTCCACTATGCAACTCTTTTACTATGTTCTCTCTCATAGACCCAACTGGAATACATAGTTGGCGTCCCTTAAATAGATAGCCATCCTGTAAAATGTATTCATCCAGAACATCTCCTGCATTATCTGACAATGGACAAGTTAACCTTTCAACAATATCCTTGAAATCAATATCAAAAGAGTACAAACCCTTTATTGTTTCAAAACCTACCACTTCATTATCCATAGTGGTAAACAAAGTCACACGCCTACTCAATGCATCTACAAGTTGATTATGTTTTCCTGATTTATGTTTTAGAGAAAAAGTATAATCCTGCAAAAATGATACCCACTTTGCATGCCTACTATTCAACTTCTTTTTTGTATTCACATACTTCATGGCTATGTGGTCTGTAAATAACAAAAACTCCTTAGGCACTAAGTAATGCCTCCAATGCCTTAATGTTTGTACAATTGCATAAAATTCCACATCATAAGTAGAGTAGTTCTTTCTTACCTCATTCAATTTCTCACTAAAGAAAGCTACTGGCTTTCCACTTTGACTTAGAACAACACCAATACCCACATGCGAGTCATCACAATCAACCTTAAACACTTTATCAAAATCTGGTAGTGCTAAAATAGGTGCCTCTGTCACCTTCTTCTTCAAGAACTGAAAACTATCCTCAGCTGCCTTCGTCCACAAAAACTCCCTTCCTTTTGTGCAATTTGTTATAGGTGCTACAATACTACTAAATTTTTTAATAAACTCTCTGTAAAATGTGGTTAGACCATGAAAGCTTCTTACCTCTGTTATACTCCGTGGAGTAGGCCATTCAATAATTGCCTTTATCTTTTCTGAGTCCATCCGTACCCCATTTGCTGAAATAATAAAGCCCAAGATTACAAACTCTCTTGCATAAATGTGCACTTCTTCATATTTTCATATAGTTTCTCTTTCCTTAACACTTCAAATATCACCTTTAGATGTCTCAAATTTTCTTCTTTAGTTTTACTAAAGATCAAGATATCATCAAAATAAACCACAACAAACTTACCATTATTGTAAGTCTCATAAAATTAGTCTCATAAAATTACTAGGTGCATTGGATAACCTGAATGGCATCACCAACCACTCATATAATCCATTTCCTATCTTGAATGCTATTTTTGCACTCATCTCCTTCTCTGATCTGAATCTAATGGTAACCACTTCGAAGATCAATCTTGGTGAAATACATAGATCAAGAAAGCACATCCATCATATCATCAAGGCGAGGTATTAGGCACCTATACTTGATTGTAATTTTATTGATTGCTCTTATATCAGTGCACATTCTCCATGTTCCACCCTTCTTTGGTGTTAATAAATTTGGGGTTGCACATAGACTCATGCTCTCCCTCATGACACCCTTTCTCATGAGCTTTGCCACTTTCCTATTCAACTCAGCATGCAATGTCGGGCTCATCCTATAAGCCACTTGATTTGGGAGTGAAGACCCTAGAATCAAATCAATATGGTGTTGAATATCTCTTTTGGGTGGTAATCCATCTGGTAGCTCATTAGGGATAACATTAGAAAATTCTTTTATTAATTATGTTGTTTCTATTGGTATTTGTGCACTTGCAAGTTCATCCTTATTCGTGACTAGTGCATAACAAAAACCGGTTGCCTTTGCCTCCTTCACAAATTCCTTTACAGAAAGCATATTTTCAGCCTTCCCCTCTTCCTTGAGAGGTAGTAAAACTATTTTTGTGCCATCCTTCCAGAAAGTATAAGTATTCTTCCCCCCGTCATGAATAACTTTCCTATCAAATTTCCATGGTCTTCCTAGCAGCATATGACATACATCCATAGGAATAACATCACACCAAATCTCATCCTTGTAACTTTTCCCAATAGAAAAACTTATTAAACATCTCTTATCAATAGTAACTTTATTACCTTTTTTAAACCATGCAATACAGTAAGGGTTAGCGTTCTTCTCACAATGCAGACTGAATTTCTCAACCATCTCATTTTAAACCATGTTCTCACAACTACCACCATCAATAATAACATTTAATACCTTTCCCACAGAAGTGCATCTTGTTCTGAAAATATTTGTACGCGGCCATGCATCCCCCTTGATATCCTATCTTGGAGCAATCATCATTCTCTTGATCATAAAATTTTCTCCAACATCTGGTGGAATTTTTAGGTCCTGTTTATCTTCTACTTGTTTAGCTTCAACAAGATTTAATCTTGGTGCATCTCCTTGTATCTTGTCATGTGAATAAGAATGCGGGCATTCAAAAGCCCGATGCCCCTCTTCACCACATCTGTAACAAACAAATGGTGGAGCCTCTCATCCTCTATCACCAGCGTATCCTCTGCCCCTAGAAAATCCTCTACCTCTTTGTTGATTTTGGAAATCTTGTCTCGTATCTTCTTGCTTGTCTAATCTGTGAGATGATTCTCCCCTACCTTGGTTGAAACCATCTCATCCCCAAAAGGAAGACGAGGTCCCCCTATTCATTCTAGGTGATCTTCTAAAACTTTGACGATTTTGGTTTTCCTCGGCCTTTAAGGCTAATTGATAGGCATCCTCGATGCTCTTAATCCTATGCATACTTATCTCATCTTGAATAGAAAATTTTAATCCATTTACATACCTTACAGCCATTTGTTCCTTAGTTTTCTCTACATGAATGGAAAACTTGTAGAACTCATCTATGTATTCTTACATTGTTTGTAGGTTCTATCTGAGGTTCTGAAACCTCCTATAAAGGGTTTGTGCATAATCCATAGGGAGAAATTTATCCTTCAGCTTCTTCTCCATCTTACTCCACGTCCTAATTCTTTCTTTCCCCTTTCTTGACCTCTTTTTCCATACATGATCCCACCATAACATATCATTACCTTTCAATTTTGTGCATGCAAATTTTACCTTCTTTTCTTCTGACATAGCCTTCCACTCAAAAAATTTCCCCATGCTAGTCAACCAATCTATTAGCTCCTCTGGTTTTAGACTACCACCATACTCTAAAACATCAACTCTTATCCCATCATTCTTCCCTTCTAATGCGTGAAGCATCCTTTCTTCAAAAGCTAATGGTGGCGCTTGCATTTCCTCCTCTTCACAAACTTCTTCTTCATTTGTGTCATCTCCACCTTGATTTCCTCTTTGGGTTATCATTGCAGCAAGCGCAACAACTTGCCTCTGTAAATCTTGCATATTTCTATTCATCTGGGCAATACCTCCTCCTCTTCCTCTTCCTCTTCCTCTTCCTCTTCCTCTTCCTTCAAGTTAAAAACAAAACACTCGAACCAGCTTTGATACCAGATAATGTAGCCAAATTCTAACCAAACATGATTTACTGCAAATAATATGAACTCCAAAGAAAATAGATCTCCTTCTTCATTCCTGAATAATGAATTATAATGTTTCCTAAATAGGAAAACAACTCCCAACTCAAGTTTCCAAGTAAATTCTAACTAACTCTAACTAAATCTACTCTAGGTGGTGACAATTACTATTTTTAGCAGTTTACTAGAACCTACTATTCTTAGTAAGTTCACATGCTTATTCATATGGGAACAAAAATTTCCATGCATCTTTGACATCCCTAAATTAGAGGAATTGCCAAGTTTCTAACTGATAATGTGATTATTAGACTAAAATTAACTAATGCCCAAAAATAGGAAAAAACCGAACTATAACTTAAATCCTAATTTTTAGCCTCAAGATGGCGGATTTAGGGCCCAAAAACGTGTCGAAAACTTGCCCCAAATGGT
The DNA here is from genome assembly GCA_019776745.2 of Taxus chinensis. NCBI lineage: Eukaryota > Viridiplantae > Streptophyta > Pinopsida > Cupressales > Taxaceae > Taxus > Taxus chinensis. The sequence goes on along the minus strand of CM034155.1, from coordinate 499,049,811 downwards.
AGAGTTTGTTGCTGCTACATTCCTCTCATCAAAAAATGTGGTTTAAAAAAACACAGACTCAAAGGGACACCTGGAGCTCAAGTTATGACCTTATCAAGTTTCTGCTAATTTTGGCGCATCAATTTAATGCGGTAAACAAAGTAAATCCTATTGTAATTCAAAATGATTTAGGTATCTCAGTTAAAAGAAAATAAGAAATAGATCTAGTCTAACAGGATAGGCTAGAATAGGATCCAAAGGTCAAGTGACTGGTTCTTGATCTTTGTAGGTCTGACATAGGTCTTAGGTAAATCATAGGTGGATGAGGGTAAGGTGAAATTAGGTGGGTAGGTCTCTGTTCTTGGTTGAAGGGTGACTGAAAATGGTTGGGTGTAAGTGGTACTAGTTACTATAGAAATTTGGGAATGCCAAAGAACAAGCTTTGGGTCTCCTTTGTGATTATACAAAGGACTTTGGTTGGTCAGAATAAGGTATTAGGTGGTTCAAGAAAGATTTGGTGAGGTTTTGATGGGTATATGGAGGTGGAAGTGTTGGAGAAGGTCAATAGGTGGATAGGTAAACAATAGATGATAAAATAATGATGAAATGAAATAAACCAGAGAAGTATGATGTTATAATTACTGGGATTCTGGTTCTAGATGTCTGTGAGTGAGGGATGGAGGTGCTGATGAGAGTTTTGAAGGCTGCAAGTGATCACCAATTAAAATAAAGCTTCTGCATGCACTGCATGTACATTCCTCTTTGATTAGTTAGATCAAATCATGGTTGGGATGGCTGTGTAAGAGAAAGTGCTTGATCTCCTTCCTTGCATGTGTGTTTTCTTTGGAATGTGTTAATGTTCGTCAGCTTTCTGCCAACGTTTTCCAACCTTCTTTTTTCAACTTCCAACCTTGAGAATAAGGTTGTTTTGGGGTTAAATGGGTAACCGACGGTGGTTCCGGCTTAACTGGCGACGGTTAGGGGTAACTAGCATCGGTCAAGGTGGGATTTCCTAGGTTTACTAAACTAGGGAGATCCTCTTGATTTCCTCAGATCTCATGTCATTCACCCACGGATTAGACTGGGAGCTTCTTGTAAGCATGAGGGAATGTGGTTAGAGGGAATGTATGCATTGATTTTTAGGGTTTGGGTAAGTCTTAGTTAGTTATGGCAACTTGCTAAGAAGAGGTCTTATGTTGAGTTGGCTTGGTGAGGTGTTTAAGTTAACTATATGTGAGGATATTATTTAAAATAAGATATTTAAATAATAAATATAGTGAGTATAATGAACTAATTTAATTTAATTAATTAAATTAATATTAGTGAGGTGAAAGGGGCCATGGCTAGGTGAATGTGATGAAGGGTGTTTATTCATCGAGGGACCAAAGGGGAGTGTGGCCTAATTTTAGTGTCTACATTTTGTCCCTTTTTGTTGCATAGCTTGTATTGGTAGGCGACGCTAACAAAAATAAAATGTGGTTGCCCCATGTGTGGGTGAAGGTGATCCCCCTCAAACCAAGAACTGACGAGGCCGCAGGCAGAATTGGTGAGTGGTTTGATAAAAGGTAAATGCAAGGAAAAGGTAGGTGGGCACAAGGAAAAAGGGTAAAAGTTCTACTCAAGCCATTCTAGGTAATGGGTCAGGGTCAAAGGTAGCAACAGTCAAATGCACACACATGTCTAAACTGTAGCACACTACCGGGTTGAAGAGAAGTCAAACTCTACATTGTCTAAGGTCAAGAGGTTTATCCAAACAAGGTTGAAGTGATTTAAGTATCCAAGGTATAGGATATGGTCAATAAACACAATGTAGGCTAGGTACAGGAATGTTTAGGTATGTTCCGGTACACCAAAGGTAGGGTCAAGATAAACGGTCATGGCAAGAGGCTAGGTAAGGTCATCAGGTCAATCAACACAGGTAACAGTGCCACAAGGTATAACAAACACATGAGGTCAAAGGTCACTAGCGATGGTCCAGGTCCAAATATCTAGGTCATGACATGGGTAAGGCCAAGGTAGGGGTTAAGGTGGGGTGGGGTAAATGGTCAGGGTGAAGGGTGGGGTAAGAGGCTAGGTAAGGGCGATGATCTAAGAATTAGGTGAAACATTTTTTCATGCTTGGTGGCACCCATCCGGGGTTCCTTACATTTCATTAATTCCTAGGAAAAATTGTGTGTTTGTTTCCCTTCTGAAAAGCATACACATTAATATTCTTCCTTGGTAATCCACCTTTTATTTCTATTTGCTCTAAAGGAAACCTTTCTTTTGGTGTAATTAAAAGGAACCATTTCTTCATGTTTTCTGCATTGTAGTGAAAGAGCATCCCTCTTTCTTTTCATCTTATTGTGTCATCTAACTTCACACTTTGATTTGGGCTTTAAAATAAGTGCATTGCATTCTAATTTATCACATTAGCTCACATTAATTGAGGGAAACCTATACGCTAGAAGTCATGACCAGCTGATGGTTGACAAATGAATCATAGAAAAGCACTTCTTTCCTTTTCTCTTTCTCTGAGTATTACCAAGCCTCACAAAAAATTCAAATATACACATTCTTAAACAAAATCTTACCTGGAAGAAGATGTAGGTGATCACATGATCACGACACAGTGGACACCCAACTCGGTGCTCTATCAAGTCATACTTCAGAGCGAAGCCCACCCCCACCATAACATACCTGAAACCTCACCTTTTAGATATCCTTCTTTGTAGGAAGCCATCCTCACCAAAAAACTCTATTTCACAATTCATGTGTCAATTCTTAAAGAGCATAAGCTAAACAAACTTAATATAAAATGCACTCCTAGGATCACATTTTTCTTAGTGTTTCTACTTGGCTTGCATTTTGAGGTGAGAGATCACATTCCTCATTTTTCTTGTTCATCCTTGCACACTCCTCATAACAGCTGGTGTATTCCAGCTTCACCTGAGTGTGTCTAGGCCATATCATCATCATTCTCAGAATTTTGGGTATGATTCTACCTCAGATTTTAATTCACAACCACTTTTTTCATCATTGTTTCAATTTCACATTAACCATCGTCAGTTATCCTCTTACTGTCGTTAGTTATACCCAATCGATGTTAGTTCCAAGTCCTTTTTTTAACCTACCCAAAAGGACATTTTATTCATTTTCTTCCACTTTTCATAGTCCCTTTCACTTCCATCATTCTCATTGACATTGTAAAACACCATCAGATTTGGCATACCTGTTAGATTTGACCTTCTTCCTAGTTTTTCACTCACTGACCATTTTCTATAGTGACCAGTAGCAGTTACCCCTGATCGGCATTAGTTTTCCTTAACTGGCATTGGTTAGCCTGTTTCACTTTCCAACCACCATTTGGTACCTAATCCACTTTTTACCATTAGATTCACATGTTCCTGCTATTTTCTGTGTCATTCACACAAAAGTAGCCCTACCTGATCAGTACTGGTTCACATGGTGTTGACCTAAAGACAAGCAAGCGCACTCGTATTTCATGCCAGTTGTCAACCACTCCCACCTAGTCCCTCACCACCTTCCATTTTATCACCAGCGATGGATCCCATCTAACCTATCATTGTCGTTATTGGAGATAAGGAGTTCACATGATTCCTTGACCAAAACCTTGTCACCTTGTAGTTTTTCCTTTCCCACTCATCCACTCGAGATGCCTCGGGTCAGTTGATATACGACATGCCTGTATCTATCCTCTTGACTCTCGCTCCCACACCTGCATCAGCCCCATCTGGCTCTATGCTTCTCAAATCCACCTTACCTCTAGTCGTTTCGTAGCTAGGTCATATACCCGCTATGACTGCCATGTATGCTACCTCCGTGGCTCCCGTTACATCCACCATACCCGTGACAACTACTCAAAACACAACGTCATCCACCCCTAATGTCTCACACATACCTATAGCTACACTACCACCTCCCGTGTCGTTGACCCCTACCCCTTTTCAGAACATGGTCCTTTCCATTCCACAATCATTAGCACCCATTTCCACTATGGTTACCACGACCCTTCCACCTCCATATACATACTACCAACAACCTCTCGTTTCATCCATTATTCACACTGGGTACATACCACCTATTTCACTTCCTTCTTCTCAATCAACCTACATGGCAGCCCCATACACTAGAGTGCCGCCCCTGTTATACGCACAAAACCAACCCTCTCACACTACAGGAAGCACCCAATTGTCGCAACCTACCAATGACTTAATCAAATTGATGCTGGACAAGATGTATACATTAGAGGAGTTAGTTTCCAGCTCCTGCAACACTCTCACCTACAATGAGATTTGCAACGAGCCCATTTACCCATCCATTCCTATCCATTCATACCCCATGTATTGGGAAATACCTAAATTCAATCATTTCAATAGCAAAGAAGACCCGCAGAAGCATTTGCAGTCATTTAAACATGAGTGTTATCTGATCGCTCATGATGATGCCTTGCTCTTGAGAACCTTTCCCATGTACCTCATTGAACCTGCATTAGATTTGTATAGTGGGTTACCTAGAAACTCTATATTCTCATTCAATCAAGTAGCCCAAGCCTTCTTGGATCATTTCTCTATCAATATCATCAAGAAGGTTACCATGACTGACCTATACTCCATGTGTCAATATGAGGATGAATCTATCATATATTTTGTCGCTCACTGGCATAGCTTGATCAACCAACTCACCTTCCAACTGCCAAAAACAGAACTCATTAAGCTCTTCACACGGGCTTGTGTTGGACATATCTCACCAACCTTATAGGTCCAAACCTTCCAAACATTCGATTAAGTTTTCACTATGGCATGAATGTTAGAGAATTGGGCCATTGAAGAGAAGAAAATCCAATTATGCAATAAGAATTTGTCATTCAAGTTGAATGATACCTCTTCTTCTTCCAAACCAAAAAATAATTATTCAAAAGCTAAGAGCATGGCTAACGCAGTGGTACTCAAGGGTGGCCTAGCACATCCATTAAATCAGGCTACCCCCTCATCTAATCTCTCACTTGTCTAAAATTTTCAATTCAGACAAGAGTAGCGGAAATACACCCCAATTGGGGAACCATAATCTTTTGTCTTAGAAAATCTTATCAAAGCTGGAGCCATCACTCTTCCACCCATAAAACCATACACTGGTTTTGACCCTACTTACCCTATGCCCGCATGGTATAAATAACATGAATTCTGTAACTATCATTGAGTAAAGGGTCATAGTGATGACAAATGCATCACTTTCAAAAATATTGTCCAAGAAATGCTCGAGAAAGGCGAGTTAACCATGGATAATCCTAATGCCCCTACCAACCAAACCTTACACATCTTCAAGAAACCATTTCCAAACCATGCTTTTTTGTCTGATCAAACTGATGAGACTTCAACTCACGATACTCATACCGCAAGGTTTACACTATCTTTAATGACATACCTATCACCTCCCAATTACCCCATATTCCCTTCATAGAGGAGATCCTAGCCTGAAATCATCCTTCCACATCGGAACCAACCTCCCCTATTCCTTCACCAATAGAGGAACACCTTTCATCTCCTTCATCACCTACGGAGGAGTCTTTCGCTAATATTGATACCATCTCACCCCTGGCTTCACCACTTAGAGAGCCTTTACCTACAATACCTCCTCCACCCATAGAGGAGCACCCATTACCTCCTCCACCCATAGAGGAGTACCTATCTATTCCTCCACCTATAAAGGAGTACCCATCATCTCCACCGCCTATCATAGACCTAGTTGAGATACCGTTACCTCTTGGTGAGCATTCTCCATCAGCTACCCAGAATCTTGTAGACCTATTTTTGGCTCTCTTACCCATGGAAGTTGAAGCTAGCCAAATTCCCATTTCTAAGACACATTTTACATGAATTTCCATTATGTCCTCATTAACTCCACCTACAGACATGTCGTTCTCATGTTTGGCTAATCACTTAGATTATGTGGATAGATCCTTATTATGGGGTGTTTTCTACTTCCGGTCTCAATACATATACAGAGGTCCCTTGCTGATACCTCCACTATCTACCCAAAAATATTTCAACCAATCTAACCAAACACAACCACCTCTATTAAAACCCCTTCCACGACACCTATTATAGCTCAAAACACACCCTTACTCATAACTCAACCTACACCTAAACCCAAACCCATACCTACAATATTTTCCTCGACTAAACCTATTACCACTTTAGGGGTCACCTCGACCACTAGCCTTACTCATCCACCTATCAAACTAGATTTAGCTACATCCTCCAAAGTCAACATCATACCTACTCCTACACCCAAACAGAAGAACCAAACCCATCGACCTCATACCTCGGTTGCGCCAATCACACTAGCACCTGTCCCATCTGTCTTAGGACCTCAGCCTCCCAACATGGTCAAGCAACCTCCACCTAGCAATAAGCCAAAAACACAACCACCCATTACTTCCTCACAAACCTCTAACTTACCTTGATGCCCAACACGAATTACACTTGTACCTACAATATCGCTACCACCTATACCTCCAATACCCTTAGCTATTACTTCACTGTCCACTACACTACAGTCGCTATCTCTCACACCCCAAGCATGACCCGCGTCATCTACCTTCACAGCACCCCTATTATTCCCATGGGTAACTCGCCCTCTTCCTCCATCTGATTTTCCTTCTAGACCTTGTACACCCACATCACCTTTACCCAAGAAGGTGCAACCCAAAAGCAAAAATCCATACCCCACAATAAGGTAGTCAAAATGACCACACACCCTCCTACCTGACAATAAGGTAGTCAAAATGACCACACGCCGTCCTACCCATCCATCTAATATACCTCTACCTAAACAAGCACGACCGACACCTAAAACCACACCAACACCTAAACCCATAGCTTGATCCACTCATCCTCTTCCAAAGACCGTTCCTTGACAACCCACCACACCTATACCCAAACCCACATTCACTTCCCATTGCGATCCACTAGTAGGGTCCTATGCCAAAATTTTAGCCAACCTCCTTGAGACTTCTGTCATCATATTACGGCCACTCAGACCTTATGACCCCCTCAAACCCAATCCACTAGGGTTTGACGATACTAAAATTTGCATGTACCATCATGTGCCAGGGAACGATGTGGAGAACTGTAAGGCCTTAAAAACCATCATTATCCAGTTGTGTCCTCTAGAGGCCAACTTTGACAATGACGACCTTCTTAACAAGGATCTAGTATCACCAACACCCATTCCCACACTGTCCACTCAAAAACCACAACCTCCACCCTCACAGCTCCTAGAGCCACCCCCAAAATTTAAAATTAACATGGTTCACATTAGAGAACTTGCCACACCACCACCCAAATTTCATTGTGCCCAACTCACCTCACAGGGTTTTTACCCGTCATGTTATTATACCACTCACCCTACACCTTCTACATTTGCAAATCCCCTCAGATCAACATAATACATGTCACTACATGTGTTCAAAATGGTAAGGGCAAAGAAAAGGCAACTAACCCACCAACCAATCCTATACCCAACATACCATCTGCACCCATACCCAAAATCACTATCTACGGCCCCACGTACCCCATTTCTAATGGTGTCATACATCACACCATGCTCAAACAATTACACCAGTCTCCCCTCAAAATGTCCCTATATGACCTCATTCAAACCTCAGAATCCCATCGTCAAGCTCTCATGGAGGTTCTTCAATCTATTGAGATTTTACCCAATGACCCTACACCTGTAGCCTCCATTATCACACCCCATCATGTAGACTCTCTCACCAAATTACCACCTTCATCTTCACCCTACCTTGTTCACCAAGTAGCCTCCCTTATCTTCTCAGAGGAAGAGATCACACCACACCAAAACGATGACCCGGACCCAGCCCTCTCCATCTCTGTCCACATCGATGACATACGAGTATGCCGTGTGATGATTGATGGGGGCGCTAGCATTAACATCATCTCATCCCATGCATTTGCTCAAATGTGCATACCTGAAAATTGCATGCATAAACATCCGGTCATGTTGTGTTCATTTAATGAAGCTATCACCTCTACATTAGGCACTATCATCCTCCACATTCACGTGGGCCCCCGTACTATTCCAGAATTGTTTTATGTTTTAGAGGGGGAATTCCAATATAACCTGTTGCTTGGCAGACCCTAGATCTATGTCATGGGTTGCGTTCCTTCCACTTTGCATCATTATGGAAAGTTTGAACACGGAGGACACACTTATACCATTCCATCTAACCCATCACCTTTCAAAACATACAACATGCTTTACCAAACCAATGATGTGCTCATACCTATTAAGCCGTCTACCTCCACAACCACTACTTCTTCACCTATGCCTCCACCTACCAGTACAACCGCTGCTTCTATTGCACATACCTCCTACATTCCTACCATTGCCATAACCTCCACAGATGACCCATTAGCTTCCCAATCTGTTAACTCTACCTCAGAATTGACCTCTGACACTTTATCCATACCAGCTACCTACATACCAACCACTGATCTCTTAGAAGGTGTTTTTCAATGCCTCACTTCAGGGGAGTACCACTTATATAGTGTCAACACATTCCTTAGTCCATAAGAGTTGGAAGCCTTCACCAACACCCACGTTATGATCACTGTATAAGAGAACGTCTTCTTTATGGTCCTCCTTACCTTCGTACTAGTCTCACCTATGGGGGACTTGATACTACCACTTACACACCTGAACCACCACCATAAACTTGCCCATTTTCTGCTAACTTCCAATCACTTACGAATCTCCATTTCATCCACTCCTTCCTACACCGATGTGTGTGGAAGGGTTTTGTTTTTGGATTTTATGAGCAAGGCCACCATACTCCTTTTCCATGTACCACCTACAAACATAACAATCGTATTGGTATTGGCTTTCCCGAACCACCTACCAAATAGGCCCACATTGAACTCATTAAGGACACTAGCTCTTCTACAACTTTTTCCCCCACTCCACCTTCATCACCACCTTCACTGATAGAATTGATGGATCTTGAATCTATCCCTCCTAATGTTTTTTTACATAAACAATCTTTCCTTGGGGCCTCTGACTTATCAACGCAAGGGCGAGGCCCCTTCCACTCTTTCCTTCCTGTATCCTGAAATGATCGATGATGATACACCTTCAATTAATGTCATTCAATGTTAGGATGATGAATCCATACTCACCTACCTTGGTGTAGAAGACTCATATATTCATCGATCATTACCTTCTGAGATGTAAACCATGTTGAATGAATTGACTATCGAGATCAACATTCATACTCAGGATGACCCACACATCCTAAAGATTAGACAATCTTTAGATGCTACCGAACAAGATGCCATCACTTATTTTCTCAGAGATCATAACCACAATTTCACTTGGCCTTACACAGACATGCCCTGTATTGACCCCACCATAGTGGTCCACAATATCGTAATTGTTCCCAATGTCAAACCCATCAAACAAAAGCTGAGGAAAATGCACCCTCGCATTGCTCTTCTTGTCAAAGAAGAACTTCAACGCCTTCTTTTTATTTCCTTCTTCTTACCCATTGATTATCCTGGTTGGATTTCTAACATTTTCCCTATCACTAAAGCAACTGGGGGACTCTTCATTTGCATGAACTTCTGTGACCTCAACCTAGCCTGCCTAAAAGATGGGTTTCCCTTACCTGGTATTAACCAGCTGGTTGACCTTACCATTGGCCATGAGATGCTATCACTCATGGATGGATTCTTGGGTTATAACCAAATCCTGCTTGCCCTAGAGGATCAACACAAAGCCTTGTTCATCACCCGTTGGGGGACCTTCTACTTTCGAGTCATGCTTTTTGGCCTTAAAAACATTGGTGCCACATATCAACGGTCTATGACTTACATCTTCCATGACATCATGCATCGCATATTGGAATATTACATGGATGATCTCTTCGCTAAATCTAAATGCCACTCCGAGCACCTAACCATCATCAAAACCATATTTTACCACCTCATTAAATATTGTGTCCTCCTTCAACCTAAGAAGTGCGTCTTTGCGGTTCTCTTAGGAAAGCTCATGTGATTTATTTTTTCCCTCCATGATATAGAAGTTTACCCTGCTAAAGTCAAGGCCATTCTCAAAATTCCTCCACCTACTAACCTTAGAAAACTCCGTAGTCTGCAAGGTAAGTTGCAGTCCATTCATCGTTTCATTTCACAATTATCAGATTGGTGCCAACCGTTTCATCATCTTCTCAAGAAGGATGTATCCTTTAAATGGGATGATGACTACCACAAAGATTTTGAGGCCATAAAATAATACCTTCTCCAACCACCCGTACTCATCCCACCTAAATATGATCAACCTTTTTACCTATACATATCCGTTACCGATCACTCCTATGGAGCCATGCTCGCTCATCGTGATCAACAACACAGGGAGCAAGCAGTTTATTACATCAACCATACTCTTTTGGACTATGAAACCCGATACACCCATCCTGAAAAACTTTACTTAGCCTTAGTTTTCGTTGCCACCAAACTCCATTATTACCTACTCAACCACAAAACCTATGTTGTGACCAACACTGACCCCTTACACTTCATGTATGAAAAACCATATTAATCAGTGTGCCGCACGATGGCTTATGCTTTTAGCTGATCTTGACCTCAAATTCATTCATCAAAAGTTCATCAAGGGCCAAGCTATCGCTGACCAATTGGCTAACGTACCTCTTTCCAGGGATTAACCCTCTAATTTTGACTTTCTAGATGAGTCAATTGCTACCCTTTCCCTAGACAAACCTCCTTACCAAATGAAACTCTTTTTCGATGGTTCCAAGTGTCAGCGTGGGGGCGGGGCTGGTATTAGCCTCATTCCTCTTGATGGTGAACCCATACCTTTGTCTTTCAAACTAGATTTTGACTGTACCAACAATATTTCCGAATATGAAGTGCTCATACTAGGTCTCCAAGCTGCCTACACCCTAGATGTCAAATTAATCAACATCTTTGGTGATTCTCAATTGGTCGTAAAGTAAGTCAATGGTATGTACCAATGTCGTAACAAGATACTTAAAAACTATAAACATCATGTAGACATACTTTTGACCACCTTTGATCATTACACCCTTCAAACCATCCCACATTCAACCAACAAACAAATAGCATGGCCTGCTTAGCTTCCCAAATACCCGCTTCACCTACCGATTCTACAATCTTCATCACTGTACAACGACTCCAATCACCTTCTTATTTACCTCACGATGTTTACTCGATCGGAACCGATACCCCTAACTCAAGTGACCTTTGGTATCAACAATACTCTGACTACCTTTCTCTCTCCATCTTACCTCCTGATCTTACCCGTAATGGACAACGTGCCTTCCTTAAAAAGGTCTCTCGTTATGTCATCTTGGGGGGACTCCTCTATAAGCACGGATTTGATGGTATTCTCCTACGATGCCTCAAAAGTTCTGAAATTCCTTATACCATTAAGGAGGTTCATGATGCCATATGTGGAGGTCGCTTCAATGGCCTTACTGTTTCTAAGCGTATTCTTTGCCTAGGCTATTACTAGCCAACCCTTAACCATGATTGTTGCGACTACGTCAAACGTTGTGTAAAATGCCAACAACATTCTAATCTTCATCATACACCCAGTCATACCTTACAGGTCACTCATGACCTTTGGCCCTTCTCTCAATGGGGTTTGGATCTTGTCAGAGAGATCAATCCTCATTCATCCCATCGGGCATGCCAAAATGTTTCACTTGATTCTAGATCGTTTCTTTGAAGTATTGATGAAACAAATATGGTAACGGGTGTAGGAGGAATACCTATTCAAATGCTGGTTGATGGGGTGTTGCCCGCGTATGACTTCCGAATCCATAGCTGATTGTGAGAACTTCCTTTTGGCTAGGAGGAACTACCTATAATAGAAGTAAGACCAGTAGAAGGAATTAAACAATATGTGCAATGAACTGCCTAGCATATGCTAGATCCAGGAAATGTGATACTTCCTAGATGGTTGGAAGTCCACTGTTTTAAACAATTTAATGCGGTAAACAAAGTAAATCCTATTGTAATTTGAAATGATTTAGGTATCTCACTTAAAACACAATAAGAAATAGATCTAATCTAATAGGCTAGGCTAGAATAGGATTCAAAGGTCAAGTGACTAGTTCTATATCTTTGCAGGTCTGACAGAGGTCTCAAGTAAATCAAGGGTGATTGACGGCGGTTAGGTGTAATCGGTACCGGTTACTGTGGAAATCTAAGAATTCCACAAAACAAGCTTTGGGTCTCCTTTGTGATTACACAAAGGACTTTGGTTGGTCGAAATGAGGTATTGGGTGGTTTGGGTAGGATTTGGCGAGGTTTTGATGGGTATATAGAGGTGGAAGTGTTAGAGAAGGTCAATATGTGGATAGGTAAACAATAGATGATAAAATAATGATAAAATGAAATAAACCAAAGTAGTATGATGTTATACTTATTGGGATTTTGGTCCTAGATGTCTGTGAGTAAGGGATGGAGGTGCTGATGAGAGGTTTGAAGGCTGCAAGTGATCACCAATTGAAAGAAATATTTTGCATGGGCTGCATGTACATTCCTCTTTGCTTGGTTGGATTAGATCATGGCTGGGATGGCTGTGCAAGAGAAAGTGCTTGATCTCCTTCCTTGCATGCATGTTCTCTTTGAAATGTGTTAATGTTCGTCAGATTTCTACCAATGTTTTCCAACATTATTTTTTCAACTTGTAACCTTGAGAATAAGGTTGTTTTGGGGTTAAAAGGGTCACCGAAGGCATTTCTGGCTTAACCGGCAACGATTAGGGGTAACCGACGTCGGTCAAGGTAGTATTTCCTAGGTTTACTAAACTAGAAAGATCCTCTTGATTTCCTCAGATCTCGTGTCATTCACCCGTGGATTAGACTGGGAGCTTCTTGTAAGCATGCGGGAATGTGGTTAGAGTGAATGTATGCATTGATTTTTAGGGTTTGGGTAAGTCTTAGTTAGTTATGGCACCTTATTAAAAAGAGGTCTTCGATTGAGTTACTTTGGTGAGGTGTCTAAGTGAACTATATGTGTGGATATTATTTAAAATAAGATATTTAAATAATAAATATAGTGAGCATAATGAACTAATTTAATTAAATTAATATTAGTGAGTTGAAAGGGGCCATGGCTAGGTGAATGTAATGAAGGGTGTTTATTCGTCGAGGGACCAAAGGGGAGTGTGACCTAATTTTAGTGTCTACAATATGTATATAAATTCATATACATACACACATACATACATGTGTGTGTGTGTGTGTGTGTGTGTGTGTGTGTGTATATTATATTAAGATTATAATAAAATAGAACCCGAAATAAGAGTGTGAGCCTTATATATATATATATATATATATATATATATATATAAGTTTGAGTTAAGACAGAGTTCGACTCGCAAAATCTTAATTGAAAAGAAATCTGCTGCCAAATGGTATTAAGAAATCCGCAGTCAACAGAGTAAAACATGGATTCCCCTATTTGGGGTTTGTAAGTATTAAAACTATTTTAGGGGGGGTCACCGACCCCACCCCCCACCATTTCCTTTAAACCTATATGTGCAGGCTACGACAAAAGTTTTAGCACTGCATTTTTTGGTTTAAAATATTCTCTTTGGGGTTGTTTCGTATTTGTTTAATATAAACACTTTTCTTTATATATATATATATATATATATATATATATATATATATATATATATATTAGTATTATTTTAATAAATTTATTAATAATACTTTAATATTAGTATTATTGTCAATAAATAATAATAATATATGGTATTAATAGGATCACCTAATGTAAATCTTATACTTTAAATTTTCTAAAAAATTTGTGGTAATATTGTTTGGAGTGTGACTAATTTTACTTCCTTTATAATTTATTAAAAATATGATAATCACTTTATACAATCAAATGAGGATACAATCTAAGTTGTAAATAAAAAATTTCTCTACTCAATTAGATTTAGAAAGTAGTCTATTTTATTAACCAAGAAAAAGACATAGAAATTTTCCATCTACACATATAAAGCTTAAAATTTCTTTCAACTGCTATAAGGGAATGAACAAATATAATTTCCTTCACTACCCTATATGTTTCATGTAATACAATGGGAGCAACTATTTCTTTGCTTTTACGAACTACAAATTTGAAACCATTCTCACAAGAAATTATACCAAGATTTCTCATAGTTTAAAAATAAGAACGACTAATTTTCCAATAAGAAATACACACCCATTTGAGACAAGAAACCAACTACAATGAGGACTAAGTGGCTTTCCTTTCAATCTCAATTCCATTATACAAAAACTTAACTCACTAAAATTGTTTTTGTTTACACATACATTACAATCTTAATAACCAAAAACCAATACAACTTTTCTTTCAAGAGAAATACAATAAATCTTCCACTTGAAGTGGGAATTTTACAAGGAAGGTAACTATAATGAAATATATTTTTTCTTCTATTAATGCTCCAAGAATCAAATATACAATAAGGCTCCATATTCTCTTCCCTTGATCACAACAACAAAAATGGGGGAGAGGGAACACTCTCCACCCAGCCAAAAGTCCAATGGAGAAAAGAAGAAATTCTTCTCATTTTCCCCCGAGCCCCAACAAAAAAATAATAAGGGATGGATCCAACACATGAAAACTCTAGAATTCTTACATGCTTACTTTCAAGCAACAAACACACAAGAAAATATAACTACAAATACTCATTTTTAAGCACAACAACTTCTCAAAACAATGGCTCTAAAACAAGCCAAGTAGAGATAGGAATATGGGGATACCCTTATGCCTCCAAAAAATTTGGATGCCCACCTCTAAAATTCTCCAAAACACAATCAACCCCAAAATATCTTATGTCTCCCTACAACAAAAAAAAATGTCTCTAGTGCCTCCATCACTCTTATGTCTCCCTCTCTCTTATAGCTCCCACAATGTACAAAATAACAAAATAGAACAAGGTGGGGTATCCAAAAAACTCTCCCTCCTAAACACACAAAGAATCTCTTATGCCTCCCAACATATTTCATTCCCATTTCACTATCTCAACACAACTTAAATCCATTTCACTACCCAACACTTCAAGCAAGAAAACAAATCCATATGACACATAACATAAAAGAAAACAAGAGTGAAAGACCCTACCTTGCCATGGTAAATATCCACTTTTCAAACAAGTCCCAAAATCTATCAAACTCAATAAACTCCAAGCTCCCTTCAAATTTAACAAGAAAGCATTCCACAAAATTCAAGATCCAAAGCTAAGCAAGTTACCCCAAATACTTCCCAAAAATTCCAATAAATAGAAAAGAGGAAGAGGGACACTATGTGGCTCCATGTAGGATGCCACATCATTTCTTCTCCATTTCACATCACTCAAGTCAAACCCATACCCCAAGTTATAATAAATGGGTGGTTGAGAGGTATTAAAAACTTCTCACACACACCACTCCAACCCACACCCTTTCGGACAAAGAAATAAACACATGTAAGAAAGTGCAATTAAAACTCACCTTTTGCCTTCCAAAACACATAATGGGGTCTATTTTTGACCCCCCAACCCATAGGTAGGGTTGTAATAAGAAATAATAAGGTGTAGTACAAGCTTAGCCTGTCCCACAAGCCTCCAAAATTGGCCCTTAATACCAAATCCGAATTTCCCAGGTGAGGTATAGTGTACAACACTATAGTTACTTACACTCAACTAAAAAACACATAAACCAAAGAACCATTTAATCTAATAAATGACTTATTTTTGTCCCATCCATAACTAGTTTAGTAACATGATTAAATTACTAATCTAAACACATAAATTAATTAATGATAAAAGAGAATTACATCACCATAAAATCACATACTCTAAAATTAAATAAAGGAAAAGATAAGAACAACACAACAACCCCTTGGTCACAATTGGAGGTCATCCCCCCATGGGAACCCCCTAACAAAAAATAAAACACACACAACATAACACAAGTTGTCATGGTGTCCATTGTCATATCCCCTCAGTTTTCCACTATGGTTTGTCTCCAATCCCCCTTGTATTATTGTGATATAATCACCTGTAAAACACCCAATACCTCCTTCAGCCTCGTGGCCACATCAAAACATCCAAGATAAAATATATGCATATAAGTCAACAATCATCCATACATATATTAAATCATCACCTAGGAAAATAATGTTACTATTTTAAAATTCCAACAACATCTCAATTCTATATTTCATCAATACCGATAAGATCACAATATTAGTTCACTGCTAAATCCTATTCAATATGACGAAAATATCGAATGTCAGAAATATATAAATATGTTAACAACACATCATTATCAATATAAAATGTATCTCTAAGAAATCCACAAAAATCATTCTATGAATCGAAATCCATCAATAATTAAAGTATCTCTATTGTCTAATCATCATGCTAAGCCAAAATGATAAAATAATATCCATGTATATAACCAAAAGTAATTGAGATCAAAATATAATAATTGTCGAAGGGAAGTGGGCACTACATACTCCATGAGAACCTACCTGAGCTGATCCCCAAACATCTGAGTGTTAAGATCCAATTTCTACTCCTTAGTTTCCCCAACTTTGAGAAATCTCACTCTCTTTTACTTTCCAAAAACACAATGCTCACGGAAATCAATATCTAATCTTTCAAATCTGATAACTTACCCTTAGCCTATAAGATATACATTCCTTTTTTACTCATATGGCTCAACCGATTATGCCACATACATGCATCTAAATCTGAAGTAGATAATGTAGAAAATGAATGAGTAACATGGGTAGATAAATATAATATTCCTACCTTCTTACCTATTTCCACAACAAAATAACCCTTGGTTACTTTCCAAGAGTCTCCTTTAAATGTAACAATGCAACCAACTTCACCTAATTTCCTTACAGAAATAAATTTTCTTCTGAGGCTTGGCACATGCCTCACATATTTAAATACCCATATATTTCCATTCTGTAATTTTAGATGAACTTCTCCTTTACCAGTAATATTGCAAGATTCATCATCACCCAAGTAAACATGCACAAAATTTCCCTAGACATAATTTTTGAAATAACCCTTATTATGGGTTACATGGAAAGAAGCTCCTGAATCTAAAACTCGTGATTCAATTATATTATCTAAAGAAAGAATAAGATCATATTTCATTACCTCTATTACAACAAGATTTACTTCTCTACCTTTGTCTGGTTGTTGATTCTCTTTATCCATTATCAAACAACCTTTCTTTGTATGTCTTTTCTTTCCACATTTCCAACAAGTAATTTTCTTACCTCTAGATTTAGATCTATTATCCCTTGACTTTGATTTTTCATTACTCTTACTCTTGGATCTCACCTTCTATTGGCCCTTGCTTTCTACATTCAAAGCATTACTAGATGACGATTCCCCTGTACTCTTCCTATGAATTTCTTTATTCAAGATTATACTAACCACATCATCAAACTTAAAAATATCATTAGAAATCTAATGTATTACTAACATCCATTACCAAGTTATCCCAAATATCAAGCAAAGAACATAATAAAAAATGTTCTTTCACTTCATCATTAAATGGTATATCAATTGAAACATCTCAATTTATCAATTTATTTCTCTGCCCGCCCTCTCCGCGGCCTCTGTCCGCCCTGTCCGCGGCCTCTGTCCGCCCTCTGTCCACCCTCTCGGCCCTCGGCCCACGGCCCGTGCCCTCTGTCCGCACCTTCAGCCCTCGGCCCTCTGCTCTTTGCCCGCGCCTTCGGCCATCGGCCCTCTTCCCGCGCCGTGCAACCTCTGCCCGCTTTTTGTCCGCCTGTCCGATGGTTTCTACCCGCGCCACGCGTACTAACAGACCCCCCATGTCTAAATGGGGAATAGAAGATGGTTTTGATGGCAGCGGCAAACTCTAGAAGGTTTCCAGTGAAAATGCCCTAGGGTCCGCGAGCACTGGAACAGAAACACTCAAGGATCGGCCAGTAGAACGGGTTGGAGGAGGAACGGCTGTGGGCTTGCCCCGTTCGTGGATTGATCTTGCCTTCACTAATGCCGGGGGTTCCGAGGATGGCTGCACAAATCATTTTCAAGCTTTAGCTGGGGGTGCTCTTGTGAATATGCCAGGCAATGGCCCTCTCAATCCCTTGCTGGAAAGCTCTCCTTGTGGTGGGCTGGAACATGGTACACCATTAGACAGAGAAAATAAGCATGGATCCTCCTTCAAAGAAGTTCTAAAGGGAAAGGAATCCTCCTTGAAACCTGCAGACATTACCCCGTGTATTACATTTGGGGAAGATGTTATTGCATCTGAAATTTACCACGAAGAGCACGCTTTGATTTGTAGATTTGGGGGACTGTGGCCCAGCCTTCCTACTCTTCACGCATGGATCTCTCAGCATTGGACTCCAACTTTAACTAGTAAGATAGACTTACATCTGTGTGCTAAGGGAATTTTCATTGTGACTTTCTCTTTAGTAGCTGATAAAGAAAACATTGCTTCTAAACTCTGGTCCTGTCAATCTAAATATTTGGTCATGAAACCCTGGTTCCCAGCCTTTAACCCGCACACTGAATCTTTCTCTTGGAAACCTGTTTGGATCAGGCTACCCCACTTACCTATCCAATTCTAGAGTAAGGACTGTCTAACAGCCATTGGCAATACCTTGGGAATTATGCTCTTTATAGATTCTCAAACCACTAATTACACCCATACTACCTATGCCTGGATCCTGGTGGAACTTGACACTGATAAAAATCTTCCTGCTACTATAGATCTTAGAGTGCAAAATCGAACTTGGTCACAAACTCTTGATTATGAAGGTCTACCTTTCCGATGTAGAAGATGTTTTGGCTTAGGACACACCTCTACTGCTTGTGGTGTAGACACATAAAATTGGTTACCCAATTTAGTGTCCCTCTCATCCGTTTACTTGCCTAGGTAACCTGGGGCACGTTTACGTCACCAACTATCCCCTTGGGGTATTATCCAATTTGTGATTTAATCACTTATTCCAAATTTAATTCATCCCATCACATCTTACCCATGAGTGATTAAATATTTAATTACGCTTCTTCCCATGCATCTTAATCACTTATTCACCCCAAATTTATTCTATCCATGTATCACATATATCTTTAATCTTCCCTAAGCGGGATATTTTCCCATAGTCGGGATAAGTCTTATCTTTCTCGAAATTGATCATTTTTAGCCACCTCGGGAGTCTTTTCCGCGATCGGCGCCGACCCATATGGTCGGCGCCGATTTTCTAGGAGCGGCTCCGATTATAAAAGCAAGCCCAGAACTCAGTTCTAAGGACCGAAAAAGAGACGAAAGAAAGCACTTACGCATGAACAGAGAGCGAGAAAGATTCAGGTTGCAAGAAGGAGAGATCTTTTTAACATCAATTGTCTCAGTTAGGGCAGATCCTATCCTAATCAATCCCTGAGAGGAGCACCGTTACTCTGCCCGTATCATATCAACATCACACACCCACCGTCTATCATCTGGTGACTCTGTTCCAGTGTCTCTCCATATCTTCGGCACATCCAGCAGACCACATTCATATTCCAATCCCCGAATCTCATCGCACAGTCCCTGATTGGTCAGTCTACCTTTAGTCGACGCCGATCTTACCCAGTCGACGCCGATCACATCAGTCGCCGCCGATTCTACCCCGTCGACGCCAATTTCCCTGCAGATAGGTAAAAGGTCACAGGTAACACAAATCCAGCATTATTTCCCAGTTCCCTATTTTCTGTACTTTATGTCTGCTGTTCAGTTTCTGTTTTATTACTGCAATCAGAAAATCTAGTCTTTATTTACATCTTTTATCATGTATGCTTCTTTTCTTAATTGAAAACGTGGACTGACATCCGCCGAGGAAGCTTATCGCTTCTCGGACCCGCTTCTTGGGCAGTCCACTTAAATATCTTTTAACGTGGTCTTTTTCTGTCAAGCATCGGTGTTTTGCAGGTTATTCGGATCTATTGTGCGAATTGCTCGTGTGCTCCCGTCTTATCTACAACGGCTTCCTTATCCGTCTACATCTTCATCAGGTATCAATTTCATTGAGGTTTTTCAGGGTTCTTGTGTTTAGTTTGGTGCATTAACTTGGACAGGTAACAAGCACGAAATTCTTGATCTACATTCTGGCACGCCCGGTGGGACCTGAACCAAAGTCCCTTATTGGTAAGTTCATTTCTTTTTTAGTTTTGAACTTTGTTCCTTTTCTTCACTGATTTCTATCAGTCCTATTTGAGCATTTCTGTTCATCATTTCAATCTTGCTTTTTAGGTGAAATCATTATCTGGAAATTTTTCTGTTTTCTTAAAATAGAAATCTTTCGTTTCACCATTATCTGGATATATCTTCCTGGATCTTGTTTGCTGTTTGCTTGATCTTTTCTTGCGGAGCACTTTGCTTGTTCATGGGATTGTTCGAGGGGAAGAGCTCAACAACGCGCTTTTTGAAGTCCACACACCTTAGAGAGCTAAATCTACAGGTATTCCTCTTTTACGGTGTTTTCTCCTTTTTTTAGGATTTCTTTGTTGGTTGTCTATCACATCCAAACACTTCAATTTTTGGTGCTTAAAAGGAACTTAATCGCATTTGGGAAAGAACTTGTTTGACTTGTCTTCATTGAAATCAAACATTTCGTTTTAAGTGCTTAAAAAGAACCTTTTCTTTGTCATTGCTGCATGCTTTTTCATCTAGTTTTAATTAGGTTGGAGAATTGATCAAAATCGGTAGTGACACTATTTGATTTTTATTTTTCACCCTTTCACACAAAGCCAAAATCACTAGGTATAAAGCATCTAAACAAAACTCCTTCCCTGGCCTCGCCTACTTGGAAGTGATATCCAAGAGGAAGAGCCTACGCGGTACTCGGGCCGCGCTATAAATTCACGGAAGATTTTGGTATATATTGGCAAAGCACCCGACTCCCTTATCGCAGTGGTGTGTGAAGTGCGGGGGTAGGCCCCTATATCAAGCCACGTACCGGTCTTTTACTGAAGTGCCTTCGGGACTCCTCACCACACATTACCCAAACCATTCTTAGTTTGGCTATCTGAGTAGTTCCTGTTCTAAAAAGCCTTCCCTAACATTTTTTCTTTTCTTAAGAGCATCAAAATTTAAAGGAGATAATCACTTGCGCTGCTTGAATTGTTTGTGCATTAGCTAGGACAATCTTCTTTCTTGCTTGCTTATGACGGTTATCACCCGGTCACAATCTAGGAAAATGGCCCAACAGGTTCCTTCTTCCTCCGAAATCACCACCAGCGTGGATGTTTCGGCACCCCTCCCATCTTCCTCGGGACCACTGTTAGTTGGTTCCCCCTCATGGTCGTATAATCCCTTCTATCAAACCAAAGCACCTCCATCACGTCCAGCTTCTCCTAGTCCCTCCGAGATATCATCTGGCTCTGAGTATGTTCCTCGCGGAGATCCTGAATTTCAGGCCTTCCTCGATCGCAATCCAATAGCCCTCATGGACTACCTAGTACACAAGTCGATCCAAATATCTGACCAAGACCCACCAATCCGACAAGTGTACAATTATCCTCGTGGATCATCTCAGGCCCTTGTAGAGCAATTTGCACCATCTCTCTTGCCTCGAGCCATGGAGAAGGGCGAAGCCCCTATGCCTCCCTTTTCTCTTCCACCTACCATGTCGACTAGTTCTCAATTAGTCTTACCTATCCCTAACACTACAGTTACCTCGAATATTCCACAACCCATCTCTAAGAGGTCTTCTGCCCTGGCTATAATGAATGCGTCTGCACACCCGCACATTGCCATCAATTCGTCTATGCCCTCCATTGTGTCTCAAGGTCAGTACCTCTTCATGAGCCAACCCCCTCCGACTAGTCAGTTGGTTCCTACTTCTCGTCCTCCAGTGAATCTTTCTTCCAATATTCCAGCAACTGCGACCTTCGCCCATCCCCTAGTATCGGCAACCGTGGTACCAAATCTGGCGTTGTAGAAGGTCCCTTTCAGGTCTTGTTCCCCAACATGTCCAATCTAACCAACACCCATGTTCCTCAATCTGTCCCTATTCAATCAACAAACATAGGAGTCCACCAATCACAGTTCCAATCCGTCACCCACCTATATTTTCTCAACCACTTATTATCTCACAGCACAGCCCTATACGCAAGCTACCTCACACGCAAATACCCCACCCGGTGTCACCACAGAACACCTGGTTATTCCTCTTATCATCCTATCCAACAACAGATGAATCCCCATTGACATCTCAACAACATCCACCACTTGCTTCTTATGTAGGACATACCAATGTACCTCCTCCCCAATCCGACGTAGTTCAAATTCTCTTCAAGAAAATTGCAGACTTGGGAAGCCTCCACAAAAGGAACCCGTCCTTCATACTCCTTTGAAGAAGTGTGCAATGAACCCATTCATCCTTCGGTGGCTTTTAAGCCTTATCCTCCCCAATGGGAACTTCCCAAATTCTCAAAATTTCATAGCCGGGAAGACCCCCAACAACATCTGCGAGCATTCAAACATGCTTGCTACCTTATCGTCCAGGATCAGGAACTCATTGCTCCGTACCTTTCCTATGTCTCTAGCGGGTCCCGCTTTGGACTGGTACAATAACATCCCTCAACATTCTTTGTTTTATTTCTCTCAATTGGCCCAGATGTTTGTTGAAACTTACTCAATAAATATCGCGCATAAGATCTCAATCACAGATCTTTATAACATTCGCCAATTTGACGATGAGTCTATAGCAGACTTTGTCGCTCGTTGGAGAGGGATAATCAACCAATTGTCTTTCTCCCTTCCCCAATCCCAACAAATCGAGTTGTTCACCCGATCTTGTGCTAATCACATTTC
The DNA here is from genome assembly GCA_019776745.2 of Taxus chinensis. Taxonomy (NCBI): domain Eukaryota; kingdom Viridiplantae; phylum Streptophyta; class Pinopsida; order Cupressales; family Taxaceae; genus Taxus; species Taxus chinensis. The sequence continues at coordinate 499,026,911 of CM034155.1, read as the reverse complement.
TTCCACTCTAAGGATCCAAACTTTCATACCTTTGAAGAGGCCTTACGATGGCAACGCAAACTTGAATCTCGCGCCATTGAACAAGGGAAGTTAAAAATTTGCTCTAAATCGAAACCCGATTTTCTCGATTCACCAAACCAAATTCTTCCCCCTCTAAAGACAAAAATCAAGGATCCACCCAATGCCATTGTATTAAGAACATCACGAGCTGACAATACTCCTAATCAAACACCACGAAGAGATCCCTCATCTTCTCCGAAAAGGGCCTTCATCTTCTCGATCCTTCGCTCCATTGGGGGAATCATATGCCTCCATCTTAGAAAAAATGTTGGAAGTTCGCATGATCGAACTTCCCCCCATTAAGAATATTGACGAAGGCCGAGAACGCCCATTCTGGTATAGGGAAAACGATTTCTGTCATTATCACAGAACCAAAGGTCATGACATCAAACGATGTCAGACTTTCAAAAATATTGTCCAAAAATTCATTGATAAAGGCGAGCTCATTCTGGATAACCCAAATGCTCTCCCAAATCAAGCACTAGACGTTTTTAAACAACCTTTCCCCAATCATTAGCCCCAAATCATAATTCTTCGGAATCTCAAAAACCAAACACCCACACTATCAATTTCATCTCTACCGAGGACTCTTCTTCTGAAACCAATCCATCTGCAAACACATCAATCGAATCAGATCCTCCTTCCTCTTCATCAATCACGGAGTTCCAATATCTTCAGATAGTCCATCTTTGAATATCCCTACATTACCAAGCACGGAGTAATCTCTCTCCGCTCCTTTGTCTGACCTTCCATCTATACCCGAGACAGTGTCATCCTCATCTGTCTCATCATACAAGACATTCTTCAATGCTCGAGGCAATCACCTCCCTCCGAGTTTTGCCACTACGTACACATCTACTTCGTTGCTTCCCATTTCCCCCCTGCCCCCCGCCGCAACTACCTTTGGTGAATTGTACCCTAGGTTGGGGCCGACGCTGCGGAAGTGGTCCTTCGATCTTTGAACCCTTCCTATCTCTTTTCCTACATACAATCAGAATTTCTCCTCTGCAAGGCACTCCTCTCACCCTCCTTCTCCCATCAATAGTGTTTACTGGTTTACTTACCTATTAAGGAAATCAAAGAGTAACACACCCACAACCTGCATCACTCGAATCCTCAACCTAAACCGTCGACAAACACCTGTAAAAACAACCAATAACCTCTTCATCCTCGTGTTCCACATAAAACCACCAAGATTACAATATATGCATATAAGTCAACACATCCATACATATATTCAATCATCACCTAGGAAATATGTTACGATTTTAAAATTCACAACAACATCTCAATTCTATATTTCCATCATAAACCGAAAGATCACAATATTAGTTCACTGCTAAATACCTATTCAATATACGAAAATATCGAATGTCCGAAATATCTAAATATGTTTAACAACACATCATTATCAATTACAATTATCTCTAAGAAATCCCAAAAATCATTCTATGAATCGAAATATCATAAATTAAAGTATCTCTACTTCTAATCATCATGCTAAGCCCAAATGATAACATAATATCCATGTATATAACCAAAGTAATTGAGATCAAAATATAATAATTGTCGAAGGGAAGTGGGGCACTACATACTCCATGAGAACCTACCTGAGCTGATCCCCAAACATCTGAGTGTTAAGATCCAATTTCTACTCCTTAGTTTCCCCAACTTTGAGAAATCTCACTCTCTTTTACTTTCCAAAAACACAATGCTCACGGAAATCAATATCTAATCTTTCAAATCTGATAACTTACCCTTAGCCTATAAGATATACATTCCTTTTTTACTCATATGGCTCAACCGATTATGCCACATACATGCATCTAAATCTGAAGTAGATAATGTAGAAAATGAATGAGTAACATGGGTAGATTAAATATAATATTCCTACCTTCTTACCTATTTCCACAACAAAATAACCCTTGGTTACTTTCCAAGAGTCTCCTTTAAATGTAACAATGCAACCCAACTTCACCTAATTTCCTTACAGAAATAAATTTTCTTCTGAGGCTTGGCAAGCCTCACATATTTAAATACCCATATATTTCCATTCTGTACATTTTAGATGAACTTCTCCTTACCAGTAATATTGCAAGATTCATCATCACCCAAGTAAACATGCACAAAATTTCCCTAGACATAATTTTTGAAAAACCCTATTATGGGTTACATGGAAAGAAGCTACCTGAATCTAAAACTCGTTGATTCAATTATATTATCTAAAGAAAAGAATAAGATCATATTCATTACCTCTATTACAAACAAGATTTACTTTCCTACCTTTGTCTGGTTGTTGATTCTCTTTATCCATTATCAAACAACCTTTCTTTGTATGTCTTTTCTTTCCACCTTTCCAACAAGTAATTTTCTTACCTCTAGATTTAGATCTATTATCCCTTGACTTTGATTTTCATTACTCTCTTACTCTTGGATCTCACCTTCTATTGGCCCTTTGCTTTTCTACATTCAAGCAATTACTAGATGACGATTCCCCTGTACTCTTCCTATGAATTTCTTTATTCAAGATTATACTAACCACATCATCAAACTTAAAAATATCATTAGAAATCTAATGTATTACTAACATCCATATACCAAGTTATCCCCAAATATCAAGCAAAGAACATAATAAAAAATTTTCTTTCACTTCATCATTAAATGGTATATCAATTGAACATCTCAATTTATCAATTTATTTCTCTGCCCGCCCTCTCCGCGGCCTCTGTCCGCCCTGTCCGCGGCCTCTGTCCTCCCTCTGTCCACCCTCTCGGCACCTCGGCCCACCGGCCCGTGCCCTCTGTCCGCACCTTCATGCCCTCGGCGCCTCTGCTCTTTTGCCCGCGCCTTCGGCCATCGGCCCTCTTCCCCGCGCCGTGCAACCTCGCCGCTTTTTTGTCCGCCTGTCCGATGGTTTCTACCTGCGCCACGCGTACTAACAGACCCCCATGTCTAAATGGGAATAGAAGATGGTTTTGATGGCAGCGGCAAACTCTAGAAGGTTTCCAGTGAAAATGCCCTAGGGTCCGCGAGCACTGGAACAGAAAACACTCAAGGATTCGGCCAGTAGAACGGGTTGGAGGAAGGAACCGGCTGTGGGCTGCCCGTTCGTGGATTGATCTGCCTCACTAATGCCGGGGTTCCGAGGATGGCTGCACAATCATTTTCAAGCTTTAGCTGGGGGTTGCTCTTGTGAATATGCCAGGCAATGGCCCTCTCAATCCCTTGCTGGAAAGCTCTCCTTGTGGTGGGCTGTGGAACATGGTAACACATTAGACAGAGAAAATAAGCATGGATCCTCCTTCAAAGAAGTTCCTAAAGGGAAAGGAATCCTCCTTGAAACCTGCAGGACATTACCCCGTGTATTACATTTGGGGAAGATGTATTGCATCTGAAATTTACCACGAAGAGCACGCTTTGATTTGTAGATTTGGGGGACTGTGGCCCAGCCTTCCTACTCTTCACGCATGGATCTCTCAGCATTGGACTCCAACTTTAACTAGTAAGATAGACTTACATCTGTGTGCTAAGGGAATTTTCATTGTGACTTTCTCTTTAGTAGCTGATAAGAAAACATTGCTTCTAAACTCTGGTCCTGTCAATCTAATATTTGGTCATGAAACCCTGGTTCCCAGCCTTTAACCCGCACCACTGAATCGTGTAGACACATAAAATTGGTTACCCAATTTAGTGTCCCTCTCATCCGTTTACTTGCCTAGGTAACCTGGGGCACGTTTACGTCACCAACTATCCCCTTGGGGTATTATCCAATTTGTGATTTAATCACTTATTCCAAATTTAATTCATCCCATCACATCTTACCCATGAGTGATTAAATATTAAATATTTAATTACGCTTCTTCCCATGCATCTTAATCACTTATTCACCCCAAATTTATTCTATCCATGTATCACATCTATCTTTAATCTTCCCTAAGCGGGATATTTTCCCATAGTCGGGATAAGTCTTATCTTTCTCGAAATCGATCATTTTTAGGCACCTCGGGAGTCTTTTCCGCGATCGGCGCCGACCCATATGGTCGGCGCCGATTTTCTAGGAGCGGCGCCGATTATAAAAGCAAGCCCAGAACTCAGTTCTAAGGACCGAAGAGACCGAAGAGACCGAAAAAGAGATGAAAGAAATCACTTACGCACGAACAGAGAGCGAGAAAGATTCAGGTTGCAAGAAGGAGAGATCTTTTTAGCATCAATTGTCTCAGTTAGGGCAGATCCTGTCCTAATCAATCCCTGAGAGGAGCACCGTTACTCTGCCCGTATCATATCAACATCACACACCACCGTCTATCATCTGGTGACTCTGTTCCAGTGTCTCTCCATCTTCGGCACATCCAGCAGACCACATTCATATTCCAATCCCCGAATCTCATCGCACAGTCCCTAATTGGTCAGTCTACCTTCAGTCGACGCCGATCTTACCCAGTCGACGCCGATCACATCAGTCACCGCCGATTCTACCCCGTCGACGCCGATTTCCCTGCAGACAGGTAAAAGGTCACAGGTAACACAAATCCAACATTATTTCCCAGTTCCCTGTTTTCTGTACTTTCTGTCTGCTGTTCAGTTTCTGTTTTATTACTGCAATCAGAAAATCTAGTCTTTATTTACATCTTTTATCATGTATGCTTCTTTTCTTAATTGAAAACGTGGACTGACATCCGCCGAGGAAGCTTATCGCTTCTCGGACCCGCTTCTGGGGCAGTCCACTTAAATATCTTTTAACGTGGTCTTTTTTTGTCAAGCATCGGTGTTTTGCAGGTTATTCGGATCTATTGTGCGAATTGCTCGTGTGCACCCGTCTTATCTACATCGGCTTCCTTATCCGTCTACATCTTCATCAGGTATCAATTTCATTGAGGTTTTTCAGGGTTCTTGTGTTTAGTTTGGTGCATTAACTTGGACAGGTAACAAGCACGAAATTCTTGATCTACATTCTGGCACGCCCGGTGGGACCTAACCAAAGTCCCTTATTGGTAAGTTCATTTCTTTTTTAGTTTTGAACTTTGTTCCTTTTCTTCACTGATTTCTATCAGTCCTATTTGAGCATTTCTGTTCATCATTTCAATCTTGCTTTTTAGGCGAAATCATTATCTGGAAATTTTTCTATTTTCTTAAAATAGAAATTTTTCGTTTCACCATTATCTGGATATATCTTCCCGGATCTTGTTTGCTGTTTGCTTGATCTTTTCTTGCGGAGCACTTTTCTTTTTCGTGGGATTGTTCGAGGGGAAGAGCTCAACAACGCGCTTTTTGAAGTCCACACACCTTGGAGAGCTAAATCTACAGGTATTCCTCTTTTACGGTGTTTTCTCCTTTTTTAGGATTTCTTTGTTGGTTGTCTATCACATCCAAACACTTCAATTTTTGGTGCTTAAAAGGAACCTAATCGCATTTGGGAAAGAACTTGTTTGACTTGTCTTCATCGAAATCAAACATTTCGTTTTAAGTGCTTAAAAAGAACCTTTTCTTTGTCATTGCTGCATGCTTTTTCATCTAGTTTTAATTAGGTTGGAGAATTGATCAAAATCGGTAGTGACACTATTTGATTTTTATTTTTCACCCTTGCACACAAAGCCAAAATCATTAGGTATAAAGCATCTAAACAAAACTCCTTCCCTGGCCTCGCCTACTTGGAAGTGATATCCAAGAGGAAGAGCCTACGCGGTACTCGGGCCGCGCTATAAATTCACGGAAGATTTTGGTATATATTGGCAAAGCACCCGACTCCCTTATCGCAGCGGTGTGTGAAGTGCGGGGGTAGGCCCCTATATCAAGCCACGTACCGGTCTTTTACTGAAGTGCCTTCGGGACTCCTCACCACACATTACCCAAACCATCCTTAGTTTGGCTATCTGAGTAGTTCCTGTTCTAAAAAGCCTTCCCTAACATTTTTTCTTTTCTTAAGAGCATCAAAATTTAAAGGAGATAATCACTTGCGCTGCTTGAATTGTTTGTGCATTAGCTAGGACAATCTTCTTTCTTGCTTGCTTATGACGGTTATCACCCAGTCACAATCTAGGAAAATGGCCCAACAGGTTCCTTCTTCCTCCGAAATCACCACCAGCGTGGATGTTTCGGCACCCCTCCCATCTTCCTCGGGACCGCTGTTAGTTGGTTCCCCCTCATGGTCGTATAATCCCTTCTATCAAACCAAAGCACCTCCATCACGTCCAGCTTCTCCTAGTCCCTCCGAGATATCATCTGGCTCGGAGTATGTTCCTCGCGGAGATCCTGAATTTCAGGCCTTCCTCGATCGCAATCCAATAGCCCTCATGGACTACCTAGTACACAAGTCGATCCAAATATCTGACCAAGACCCACCAATCCGACAAGTGTACAATTATCCTCGTGGATCATCCCAGGCCCTTGTAGAGCAGTTTGCACCATCTCTCTTGCCTCGAGCCACGGAGAAGGGCGAAGCCCCTATGCCTCCCTTTTCTCTTCCACCTACCATGTCGACTAGTTCTCAATTAGTCTTACCTATCCCTAACACTGCAGTTACCTCGAATATTCCACAACCCATCTCTGAGAGGTCTTCTGCCCTGGCTATAATGAATGCGTCTGCACACCCGCACATTGCCGTCAATTCGTCTATGCCCTCCATTGTGTCTCAAGGTCAGTACCTCTTCATGAGCCAACCCCCTCCGGCTAGTCAGTTGGTTCCTACTTCTCGTCCTCCAGTGAATCTTTCTTCCAATATTCCAGCAACTGCGACCTTCGCCCATCCCCTAGTATCGGCACCCTTGGTACCAAATCCGGCGGTAGAAGGTCCCTTTCAGGTCTTGTTCCCCAACATGTCCAATCTAACCAACACCCATGTTCCTCAATCTGTCCCTATTCAATCAACAAACATAGGAGTCCACCAATCACAGGTTCCATCCGTCACCCAACCTATATTTTCTCAACCACTTATTATCTCACAGCCTGCCTATACGCAAGCTACCTCACAGCAAATACCCCACCCGGTGTCACCCAGAACACCTGGTTATTCCTCTTATCATCCTATCCAACAACAGATGAATCCCCCATTGACATCTCAACAACATCCACCACTTGCTTCTTATGTAGGACATACCAATGTACCTCCTCCCCAATCCGACGTAGTTCAAATTCTCTTCAAGAAAATTGCAGACTTGGAAGCCTCCACAAAAGGAACCCGTCCTTCATACTCCTTTGAAGAAGTGTGCAATGAACCCATTCATCCTTCGGTGGCTTTTAAGCCTTATCCTCCCCAATGGGAACTTCCCAAATTCTCAAAATTTCATAGCCGGGAAGACCCCCAACAACATCTGCGAGCATTCAAACATGCTTGCTACCTTATCGTCCAGGATCAGGAACTCATGCTCCGTACCTTTCCTATGTCTCTAGCGGGTCCCGCTTTGGACTGGTACAATAACATCCCTCAACATTCTTTGTTTTCCTTCTCTCAATTGGCCCAGATGTTTGTTGAAAACTTCTCAATAAATATCGCGCATAAGATCTCAATCACAGATCTTTATAACATTCGCCAATTCGACGATGAGTCTATAGCAGACTTTGTCGCTCGTTGGAGAGGGATAATCAACCAATTGTCTTTCTCCCTTCCCCAATCCCAACAAATCGAGTTGTTCACCCGATCTTGTGCTAATCACATTTCTTCCACTCTAAGGATCCAAACTTTTCATACCTTTGAAGAGGCCTTTACGATGGCACGCAAACTTGAATCTCGCGCCATTGAACAAGGGAAGTTAAAACTTCGCTCTAAATCGAAACCTGATTTTTCTCGATTCACCAAACCAAATTCTTCCCCCTCTAAAGACAAAAATCAAGGATCCACCAATGCCATCGTATTAAGAACATCACGAGCTGACAATACTCCTAATCAAACACCACGAAGAGATCCCTCATCTTCTCGAAAAGGGCCTTCATCTTCTCGATCCTTCGCTCCATTGGGGGAATCATATGCCTCCATCTTAGAAAAAATGTTGGAAGTTCGCATGATCGAACTTCCCCCCATTAAGAATATTGACGAAGGCCGAGAACGCCCATTGTGGTATAGAGAAAACGATTTCTGTCATTATCATAGAACCAAAGGTCATGACATTGAACGATGTCAGACTTTCAAAAATCTTGTCCAAAAATTCATTGATAAAGGCGAACTTGTTTTGGATAACCCAAATGCTCCCCCAAATCAGGCACTCGATGTTTTTAAACAACCCTTTCCCAATCATGCCCCAAATCATAATTCTTCAGAATCTCAAAAACCAAACACCCACACCATCAATTTCATCTCCACTGAAGAATCCGCTTCTGAAACCAAGCCATCTACGAACACATCAATCGAATCAGATCCTCCTTCCTCTTCATCAATCACGGGAGTTCCAATATCTTCAGATAGTCCATCTTTGAATATCCCTACATTACCAAGCACGGAGTTATCTCTCTCCGCTCCTTTGTCTGACCTTCCATCTATACCCGAGACAGTGTCATCCTCATCTGTCTCATCATCAGACATTCTTTCAATGCTCGAGGCAATCACATCCCTCCGAGTTTCCACTACGGACACATCCACTTCTGTTGCTCCCATTCCCGCTGCAACTATGCCCTTGGTAAACGTACCTATCATCGTGCCAACTTCAACGGAAGCATCTTCAATTTTGACCCTTCCTATCTCTTTTCCTGCAGTAGTTTCACCCATGATTACTGCATCAGAAGTAGTCCCTTCGCTAGGAACTGCTTCGTCATCACCCCCTTCTTCCATCACCAATGTTACTTCACCTATTCAGGAAAAATCAAAAGAAGTAGCACCAACACCTATACACTCGGTTCCTGAACCTAAACCGAGACAACCAAAATCTAACATTACACCATCAGTATCTCCCCACTTACTTCCCCCAAAAAGGTTACAATCACCTTATGCCGTTGAAGTCGTCACCATCCCTGAAAAAGGAAAGCCCATATTTCGGACCATCAAAACTCTTGGTGCTCTTCCACAAAAATCTCTCTCCACGCCTCATAAACGATTGGATTTGCCCGCTGAGAAGGCGTCTTCTTCTACACATCCATCAAAGCCATCATCTTCTTCCACAACACATTCTTCATCAATACCCCTAAAAGTAGACTTACCTACTAAACAGACGGCACCTCTTCTATCAAGATCCTCATCTTCGTTACCAAAAACCAAAGCACCCTATATTCCTCCTATTACACCTACCTTGAGGACTTCTTCCTCATCTAAATCAACATTATCTAAATCATCCGTAAATCCGACTAAGCAATCCCCTTTGTCTCCAAAGACCGCAAAATCTGTCACATCTCCATCCTCCTCAAAATCTATCTTAGGGGCTCCCCCTCCACCAAAGTCAATCATGTCTCATTTACTCCCATCCCAAGCACCCAAGACTGCTCCTCCAAATGTCCAAACAAATAAGAGGATCCCTAATAAAACTGTTAAACCTAACATGCAAGTTCTTTTACCTCGGCAGTCGGTTAATGTAAAAGAACCATCTTCATCATCTCCATCCTCATCTTCGTCTACCGGATTCTACACCGAAATCCTTCATCAACTTATCCAATCTTCATCCATAACCCTTCCTCCGATTAAACCTTATAACCCTAAAGGAGTTAAACCTACTTGGTTTAACTCTGATCTGATTTGTGCTTACCACCGTACTCCGGGTCATGATACTGAGGGATGTAAAGCTCTTCAAGCCGTTATCAAGAACCTTCTGGAAGAAAGTGACCTTTTGCTGGAGGAGGAGGAACAAGTACCTCCTGTCACCTTAGCCCCATCCAAACCTCAACCATCCACTCAGACCTCTAGTGGTTCCACGCCGCCTGATCTTCCACCTTCTCAAATTGACACGATCCATATCGCCACTAGAACCCAACACTATGATAACCCATCTTCATCTTCAGCATCTCGACCACGGGTTGTCATTTCTGCAGCCCCTAAAGGCATTTCTCCTTCCTCATCAGCACCACGACCCAGGGTCTCTATTCGTGCTGCACCTCGGGCTCAAGTTCCCGTATCCGTTGAGGAGAGTGTTATGAAACAACTCACCCAGGCTCCGGTCAAAATGTCTCTTTTTGACCTCATCCAATCCTCCCCACAACATCGCCAGGCTCTAATCGATAATCTGCGTCGCATCGCAGTAAATTCCGATGAGCCCCAGCCCTTCGAGTTGGTTGTTGGACTGAATGGACCATCAACCGCCATTTCTTTCGAGGATTCGGAAATTCCTCCTCTTTCTTCAGAGGATTTGGAGGCTCCCCTCTTTATCACAGTCCAAATCAATAACACTACCTTAAAACGTGTTATGATCGATAGTGGAGCTGCTCTCAACGTCATCTCCTCGCACACATTCGAACAACTTAAGTTACCAAAGAATGTGGTGTCACCCCCACCTTTCGCCCTTCGATCATTTAACGATCAGCTGGCAGTCACTCTGGGAACTGTGGTCTTACCCATTCGAGTAGGTAAGAAGCTGCTTCATGAACTCTTCTACATCGTCGAAGGAAAGTTCCACTATAACATGATCCTCGGACGCTCCTGGATTCGCGCAATGCATTGTGTCCCATCCACCCTCCATCGATGCCTAAAATATCAATATGAGGGCAAAATATATACTCATCCAGGAGATCCTTTTCCTTCCGCACAATGCGACATGACCACTAGGTCTGCCCCTTTAAAAGAAAATACATCTTCTCCAGATGGGGCCTCATCTTCTTCCATACCTGCAACCAAACTACCGGATTTACAAAATCTGGAAGAGACATTGCAGCGTTTCTCACTAGGAGAGCTTCCTCTCTTTTCTTTCGATGCCCATCTCAAACCTAATGAGTATGGTAGACCAGACAAACAACCTGAATATCAACCAGGTCTCGGTCGCATCGTCACCATTGGTCTGCCCAATCAACAGACCAATTTCATCTACGGTGGTCTTGATACGCCTCATTATCGCCCGGATTCTCCTCCTAGAGCCAAACCTTACCTAACAGGGTTTGATCATCTACAGAATCCCACGTTTGCAAAGACTTATCTACATCGATGCGCGTGGAAAGGTTTTGGCCTGGGAAAATATGAACAAGGTATACATGACCTCAAATCCATTCCGACTCTCATGCCACATCAAAAATTTGGGTTAGGATTTAAACCCCTTTCAGAGGCCACCGTCACTATTCTTGATGAACCTCTTCCTACTAAGGAACCATCTTCTCCCACTAAATCAGAAGCATCACTTGATGTGGATGACGACATTTCCATCCCACCTAACTTTTTTTTTTGATCAATACCATTTCCTTAGGGCCGTTGGTCTATGAGACTAACAATCGGTCCGCTTCTATACCATTAATCTTCCCTGAAATAGTTGGAGACGACTCTCCTACTATCAATACTATCCACTGTGCGGATGATGATTCTGTCCTCACCTATCTAGGGGCAGAGGATTCATATCTTCCCAAGACTATTCCTTCTGACACGTCTACCCTTCTCAACGAAGCCACTATCGACCTTAATATAGGGACTTCTGAAGACCCTCGCATCATTAAGGTCGGCCAATCCCTTAATCCACAGGAATTAGGGGACTTTACCACTTTTCTTTCCAAACATCGTCAAGCCTTTGCTTGGTCATATGAGGATATGCCAGGGCTCGATCCCGATATTGTGGTCCACAATATCGTTACCCTTCCCAACATCAAGCCGGTCAAGCAAAAATTACGTAAAATGCACCCTAGAGTAGCCCTTCTTGTTAAAGACGAATTACAACGCTTGCTCTCGGCTAGCTTCATCCAACCCATCGATTATCCGCAATGGGTGTCTAATGTAGTACCAGTAACTAAGGCTACTGGGAAGATTCGAATTTGTACCGACTTCCGGGATCTTAATCTTGCCTGTCCAAAGGATGATTTTCCTCTTCCTAATATCGACCAACTCGTAGATTTAACTGCAGGTCATGAGATGCTTTCTCTTATGGATGGTTTCTCTGGATATAATCAAATCCTCATCGCACCAGAAGACCAACATAAGACCTCCTTCATAACCCCTTGGGGGACCTTTTGCTATCGTGTCATGCCTTTTGGCCTTAAGAACGCAGGAGCAACCTATCAACGAGCAATGACATACATCTTCCATGACCTCTTACACAAAACTGTAGAGGATTATGTTGACGACCTCCTCGGCAAGTCCAAACGCCGTCAGGATCATCTTTTCATCCTTGCACCTCTCTTTGAGAGGCTTGTCCGCTTCTGTCTTCGTCTAAATCCAGCTAAGTGCGTGTTTGGCGTTCTCACTGGTAAACTTTTAGGTTTTATCATTTCCATCAGGGGTATTGAAGTCGACCCCGCAAAAATAAAAGCCATCCTTGAGATGCCTCCCCCTTCTAACTTGAAGCAACTCCGCAGTCTCCAAGGACGTCTTCAATCGGTGCGTCGTTTTATCTCCCAATTGTCGGACCGTTGTCAACCTTTTCACCATCTTCTCCGTAAGAATGTTCATTTTGAATGGGATGAGCATTGCCAAAAGGCCTTTGATGATCTCAAAGCTTATCTTCTTTCTCCACCTGTGCTTACACCTCCACGCGAGGGGGAGCCTTTCTATCTTTATATCTCTGTGACTGACCATGCTCTGGGAGCCATGATCTCGCATCGGGACACTTGTGGTAAAGAACAAGCTGTCTATTACATCAGTCGCACCCTCCATGAGTATGAGACACGTTACTCCGAGGCTGAAAAACTATGTTGCGCTCTCTTCTTTGCAACTTCTAAGCTTCGTCATTATCTCCTTAATCATAAAACTTACATTGTCACAAGTGTCAATCCACTTAAGACAATCCATGCAAAACCTTATCACAATGATCGTATCACTCGTTGGCTCATGCTCATGACAGAATTTGACCTCGAGTTTATCCCGCAAAAGGCTATCAAGGGTCAGGTTATTGCAGATCAATTAGCTGATGCTCCTCTTCCAGACACTCAAGACCCCCTTGCTCAATTCCCCGATGAATTTATCCAACAAATCGATTTTGGTCTATCTCCATTTAAAGTAAAGCTCTTCTTTGACGGATCCAAATGCCAGCAAGGGGGAGGTGTGGGTTTTGTGATGATTCCTCCTTGGGGTACGCCTATCCCAGTCGCACACAAATTAAACTTTGAATGCACCAATAATATGGCTGAGTACGAAGCTCTTGTCTTAGGTCTTCAAAATGCCATTAATCTCGGCGCTCGTCATATTGACATCTTTGGTGATTCTGAACTCATCGTTAACCAGGTCACGGGTGTCTATCAATGCAAGAATGATATCCTTCAAAAATATCGCGACATCGTTCTTGCCCAACTCCAATCTTTCGATAACTTCACTATCCAAGCCATTCCTCGTACTGCAAATCGATTCGCAGATACCATGGCCTCTTTAGCCTCCCTTATCCCGCCTTTTACCGAAGACTCGCGTCTTTATGTGGCTGTGCAACGATTAGATCAACCATCTCATCTTGGGCAACTAACGCCAATCAATGTTGTCACAACCCATACTCAGGATGAATGGTATCAACAGATAGTTGATTATCTATCTCATTCGGTCCTTCCTCCAGATCTGACTCCCAATGGTAGAAGGTCTTTTGTCCAACGCGCCAACCGCTATACTATTCTAGGCGGCCTTCTTTACAAACGAGGCTTTGATGGTATTTTGCTTCGATGCCTCAAAACTCATGAATCATCTAAAGCTATTCAGGAGGTCCATGACGGTATTTGTGGTGGACATTTTAGTGGCTTAGCTGTAGCCAAGCGCATCTTACGTTTGGGATATTATTGGCCTTCTCTTAATCGAGATTGTTGTGAATACACCAAGAAGTGCGTCAAGTGTCAGCAACATTCCAATCTCACGCACATCCCTAGTCAGGCTTTGCAACCTGCGGCGGATTTGTGGCCTTTTTCGCAGTGGGGTCTCGATCTTATTGGTCTCATCAATCCTCGTTCTTCACAACGTCATCATTCTATCATTACCGCCACTGAGTACTTTACTAAGTGGGTAGAAGCTATCCCCCTTTCTTCAACAAAGGCTAAGCCCATAGTTGATTTCGTCTATCAACACATCATTTGTCGCTTTGGCGTTCCACACAAGCTAATCACAGATAATGGTAAGTCTTTCAAGAACGCTGATTTGCAGAATCTCTGCAATGCTTTCAATATCAAGCTCAGTTTTTCTTCTCCATACTATCCTCAAGCTAATGGTCAAGCCGAAGCTTCCAATAAAACTTTGCGTAATATCCTCGCAAAGGTAACTAGTCGAGCTGGTAGGGATTGGCATCTACATATCCCTTTTGCTCTCTGGGCTTATCGGACTAGCATTCGTACTCCTACTGGTGCTACTCCCTTCTCTCTCGTCTATGGGTCTGAGGCTGTCCTTCCTTTGGAGGTCCAAATCCCATCTCTCCGTGTTTCTCTCAGAGAATTTGTCTCCGATGAGGATTATCGTCAAAATCGTCTGGCACAACTTGAATTATTAGATGAGCGACGTCTTAACGCTCTTGAGCATCATCAGGTCTATCTCGAGCGTGTCAAACGTGCTTATAACAAGCACTTGCAACATCGTGACTTCAAAATTGGTGATCTTGTTCTTAAGGAAAATCAAAATGTCACTACACTCGAAAGGAGTCAACGTGGTAAGTTTGCTCCCAATTGGATGGGCCCCTACATTATCACTCATAAATATGGGTCTGGGGCTTATCGTTTATCTTCCATGGATGGTATCCCTGAAGCGGAACCTCTTAATGCTTTGCATTTACGGCCCTTCTATTGTTAAAATCTATCTTACACAAATCTAGTCGCAACTCAGATCTTCCATCCGTCCTAATAACCAGTCATCTACTTTCGTGGTGATTTGAAATTGTGTGGTTCTCCGCCTATTGCCTCGCTTACCTTAAATATGAGTATCGCGGCTCTACTCATTGCACGTTTCTTTTGGATATGTTCCTCCTCATGGTAGGAATACCTTAATCACCACTTCATCTGTCCCAAGTACTTATCTTAATCGGATCTACTCGGGTCATGAGTGCATGTTCTTCTATGTTCTCTTCCCCTCCATCTGATCTATCTAGGTCTAAACTCAGCTTCTTCCAAAAAGTTTCAAAAAAAAAAAAAAAAAAAAAAAAAAGATGCTATCCAAAAGATAGACTGATCCCTTGAAGGACAGCTATCCATACATTATCAAGTGAATCAAAAAAAAGAAAATAGACCATACCCTCGAAGGATGGCTATCATTAAAATTCAAAATACAGACCGCTCCCTTGAAGGACGGCTGTTTCTCAAAGAAAAATTCAAGGCTTCTTGTAATCAATCAGCCTTCCAGTCAGTTTATACACTTTTTAGCATCACTGAAAGACTTCCCGCATCGATCAGTCTTTCCATATCAAGCAAACTTCCCGCATTGATCAGTTTGCTTATCTGTCAAAGTCATGAAGCTGAGATTTAGGACCTTTTGTCGATCATATGGAGAATCCTATTTCCCCACTATGGACATGTATTCTGTCCCTTATAAGTTCCGACAAGATACTTACTTACTTTTCTTTCCGTTTCTATCCTAGATCTGGTTTGCGACTAGTTAGTGTCAGATTTATTTTAATCTTATATAGGGCCTTGTATGCTTGGTCTTTTGGTTCCCTTTCTGGATTTTATCTATGTTCGGTTGGAAGTCCAACTTATCATTTTTCTTCTTCTCCGAGTACCTTCTCTTCTAAGTCACGGTTGTTTCCACTTTCATCTTTGACTCTTGCAAGGAGTATTCTCCATTTCTTTGTCTTGCAACCCTGTTAAATTGGCATTTCACATGTTAATTCAATCAAAGTTTATCTTCTATCTAGGTTCATCTTATCTATCAAAACACCTATCTGTATTCATTTCTCATTACAATTACATCCATATATCCAACACATTTATCTATCTATCCATCAAAATATCGAAAAATACATCTAAGATACATTACATCTATCTATATCTAATCCATACATCAAGTATATCTGTATATCTATCCATCAAAATATTTAAACACATGTACATCCAAGTTACATCATCTATCAAAGTTATATCCACATCACATCTATCATCTATCAGTCTATATCTATCCAATCACATCTATTTTATCCACATTTCAATCTATCTAATCACATCTATTTCTATCATCTATCAGTCTATATCTCTCCAATCACATCTATTTTATCCTCTATCTATATCCATCTACCCATGTATATCAAAATTGAAAGCATGAGTACAATTATACGACAAATAACGTGATCAATCTATATATACATGTGTGTTTTTACAAAAAAATGGGTGGCTTCCAATCAAGCCATCTATACAATGCCTTCCAATCGAGGCTACATCACTATACAAATACAAATCTATCAAATCTCTATATGGTAAAATCGGAAGCGTGGAGGACACTATCTCCTCCACCCTCCTCTGCACCCGGCTGTCTCTCCTGGCCGCCGCCTACCGAGCTCGATGCACCTGCTGCTGGAGGTCTCGGCCCACCTCGATCTCTCCCAGTGCTCCCTCCGCCTGAGGCTCCGCTCGCTGTAGCCGTCCCTGCTCTCCTCCTCGCCCCATACCGAGGCACATCTGGGGCATGCTGCGCTAGGGCATCCTCATAATATCTCACCTCAGCAAGGAGAGACTGGTATGTGCTCAGGCTCACCATACCCGGTGCTCGTAAAGGTGCTGCTGGTGCTGCTGGCGCTGCTGGTGGTGCCCCTCCTAGAGCCGTGCCCTGTGTCCCAGACTCTGATGTGGCACCAGTCTCTCCGTATTTGGCCCTAAGGGCCTCCCTGTGCCGAAGATAGCGATCCCTCTGCTGAATCGCTGTATCTCGCTCCTGGCGAGCGGTGTCTCTCTCCACAATCAGGGAATCTCTCTCCTCTGTCAAGGCCCTGATCTCCTCCAGAGCTACCTGATGTGTCTGTATCAGTGTGGCATGCTCTCCCTCTAGCCTGTCCAGCGTAGCAGCTATGTCCTCCTCATCAGCATCTATAGAGGGCGGGAGATGTCGTGGCAACTCTGTATCGTACCATGCTGCGTAGCCCTCATCCACCCCCGCGTCATCATCACTGTCCGTGGAGGGTGGAGCCTCTCTCAATGGGTCTGCCGGGATCAAAATCGGCAAATCTGTCTCTCTGCTATCCCGCCTATATGGCGTGTATGTGGCTGGCACTGTCTGTACTAGGCCAAACTGCCTCAGTATCCGCATGAATGGGACTCGCTCCCACATATCCGGCCTACGGCCCCTGACCACCCGACTCCGTCTCAATGCTACCAAGTGGGCATCCTGACCAACCCATATCGGAAATGCCCGATATGGTCTCCAGATAACCTGATCTGGTGTAAGCGTCCTGAAACGCTCCGAGTACCACTCGGCTGATCTACCTGTATCTCCTGCGGCCATGTCAGCCCGCCATCTCCGAAATCCATAGTCAACACCCCCCACTGCTGCTGGCATCCAAGGAAGCCCGGATGGCCTGATCACTGCTATGTGCTCATATGCCCAGCAATGGAGCACAAAACTAACGTCAATCCCTGTCCTCCGACCAGTGGTGTACATCCATAGCTCATAATATACCTGAGCTATCAGGGCATCGGCAAAGGCAAAAACCTGTCTATGCTGCAAGATGTCGCACACGCAGTCTAATAGTAGCAATGGGAATCTCCCACCTCCTGAGTCTGGCAAGGCAAAATAAGATATAGCCATCTGAATCAAGGCTATCCGCCTGCTCCGAGGGCTATCCTGCCTGTACTGTGAGGCTATCCTCACTGCCCCAGATACTATCTCCGAGTCATCTGCTCTGTCTCTGTACAATCGCACCAGGGCCCTCTGCTGCTGCTCTCGGGGTGTGATCTCAATCGGGTCCCCCGTAATCGGTAATCGGAGGATCCTGTATACATCCTCATGGGTGATAGTCATCTCACCCGTCCTAAACCAAAATGTGCACGTGTGGCTGTCCCATTGTCGCACTAATGCTCGCATGAGCTCCACATCTCGTGGCACTCGTCTGTAATATCTAAAACCCCCGAGCCCGGCTAGCTCTAAATGCTGCCAGTCTGTATCAGTCACATCAGGGAGGATCGTCTCCAATAGCTCAGGGATGGCATCCCTCATATGAAGTACCTCTCGTGTCTGCATCCACAACATCAAAAGCATAATCAGTCTCTTTTTTTTTCCAAATCTCATCTTCCAAAACCATAAAAATGAATATCTCTCAGTCGGCGTCGATTTGCTAAAATCGGCGTCATTCATTCTAGTCGGCGCCGATCAATACCAATCGACGCCGATCCAAAAGAAAATCGACGCCGATTAAACCAATCGGCGCCGACTGCCTGGCCGGATGTGAACCACACCCTGGCCTCCCATGCACCAAAAAATCACACAAAAAAATAATAATAATAGTAAATAATAACAAAGGTGGGTTCGAAAATGATCACTTACCCCAGGTCGTGTCCTCCTGCGCTTCTGTCCGCTCCCAGAGGCTTCCATTGTGTTCAAATCTCAAATCTATCTCTCTCTGAATCAATCGTCACGTTGCAAATAAATCGTTTACGTTTTCCGTTCGCATATTTATATGCGTCTGGATTGGTCGGCGCCGATTTTTTGGGTCGACGCCGATTGTTTTGGTCGGCGCCGATTAGTTTGATCGCCGCCGATTTTTCATGTCTGTTTGCCGTAGTGTTGATGCTTGGCTTACTTATCTATCTGATCATTGTTGTGTGCTGAATCTTGCCTTTTGGCGCATCTTTTAGATATCCTTGTCTATTTTGGGTTTGTTCCCTTTTGCGTGGGACACTCGTACCTTTTTGGCAGCTTAGAGTTACGCGGGTCTGTAGGCACTAACGTCGTCTGATTTATAGACCGTCTAGTTGTCCCTACCAATGTGTCTCTCTTTCGATGCTGACTATTTTGCAGTTCTCCTTACACTCATGGGTCTGTAGACACTAACGTCGTCTCATGAGGAGACCGGCTAGTTTTCCCTACCAATGTGAGTTCCTTAGGTTGCTGCCCTTGTGTTTATTTTTATGCGTCGTCAATGACCAGATCTACTCCCGACATCCGACTGGGGCATCCTGCATTTTTCATCTACCTTTTTCAAACTTGGGATCGTCTGTTCTATCATCCATCCCATCCCTAGTTTGAGGGGGATCACATCACCACAAATTCTTCTCCTCTTCCATCTCCTTGTTTTTGTCTCATAACCTTGCTTATCGCAAATTACTTGACAAAAAGGGGCAAAATGTAGACACATAAAATTGGTTACCCAATTTAGTGTCCCTCTCATCCGTTTACTTGCCTAGGTAACCTGGGGCACGTTTACGTCACCAACTATCCCCTTGGGATATTATCCAATTTGTGATTTAATCACTTATTCCAAATTTAATTCATCCCATCACATCTTACCCATGAGTGATTAAATATTAAATATTTAATTACGCTTCTTCCCATGCATCTTAATCACTTATTCACCCCAAATTTATTCTATCCATGTATCACATCTATCTTTAATCTTCCCTAAGCGGGATATTTTCCCATAGTCGGGATAAGTCTTATCTTTCTCGAAATCGATCATTTTTAGGCACCTCGGGAGTCTTTTCCGCGATCGGCGCCGACCCATATGGTCGGCGCCGATTTTCTAGGAGCGGCGCCGATTATAAAAGCAAGCCCAGAACTGGGTTCTAAGGACCGAAGAGACCGAAGAGACCGAAAAAGAGACGAAAGAAAGCACTTACGCACGAACAGAGAGCGAGAAAGATTCAGGTTGCAAGAAGGAGAGATCTTTTTAGCATCAATTGTCTCAGTTAGGGCAGATCCTGTCCTAATCAATCCCTGAGAGGAGCACCGTTACTCTGCCCGTATCATATCAACATCACACACCACCGTCTATCATCTGGTGACTCTGTTCCAGTGTCTCTCCATCTTCGGCACATCCAGCAGACCACATTCATATTCCAATCCCCGAATCTCATCGCACAGTCCCTGATTGGTCAGTCTACCTTCAGTCGACGCCGATCTTACCCAGTCGACGCCGATCACATCAGTCGCCGCCGATTCTACCCCGTCGACGCCGATTTCCCTGCAGACAGGTAAAAGGTCACAGGTAACACAAATCCAGCATTATTTCCCAGTTCCCTGTTTTCTGTACTTTCTGTCTGCTGTTCAGTTTCTGTTTTATTACTGCAATCAGAAAATCTAGTCTTTATTTACATCTTTTATCATGTATGCTTCTTTTCTTAATTGAAAACGTGGACTGACATCCGCCGAGGAAGCTTATCACTTCTCGGACCCGCTTCTTGGGCAGTCCACTTAAATATCTTTTAACGTGGTCTTTTTCTGTCAAGCATCGGTGTTTTGCAGGTTATTCGGATCTATTGTGCAAATTGCTCGTGTGCGCCCGTCTTATCTACATCGGCTTCCTTATCCGTCTACATCT
Source organism: Taxus chinensis (assembly GCA_019776745.2). Taxonomy (NCBI): domain Eukaryota; kingdom Viridiplantae; phylum Streptophyta; class Pinopsida; order Cupressales; family Taxaceae; genus Taxus; species Taxus chinensis. The sequence continues at coordinate 499,006,392 of CM034155.1, read as the reverse complement.
TCATCAGGTATCAATTTCATTGAGGTTTTTCAGGGTTTTTGTGTTTAGTTTGGTACATTAACTTGGACAGGTAACAAGCACGAAATTCTTGATCGCTGGGTCAACGGTTAATAAAAGAAAAAAAAATTTACCCTGAAGGAGCGATATTCATCTGGATGATGTTTGTTCGCTATTCAGCAGTTGTTTATTTGCTGCTGTGGTTGCTGGTTGTTGTTTTTCTTGCATACTTCGTTCGGCAGTTGGGTCCTTATTGTTATATCAGGATGCTGATCCTTTTCTTTGTGCTTATTTTTTCTATGCTAGCTTCTGAGCTTTGTTGTACAAAGGTATAGTCCCTTTCAAAAAACTATTTTCCAATAATAAAAAAAAAATGGTATATCAATTTATTTTAACTGACTTACAATAGATCTAAAATCATTCAAATGACTAGATGCAAATCCACCTTCATGCATGTTAGAAATAAATAGTTTCTTCATTAAATAAAATTTATTTTAAGCACTAGGTTTTTCATATAAATTAGCAAGATATTTCATTAACACTACCATAAAAGTCACTTCTGTAATAGGTGGAAGCCACAATATTTTGTCATGAATCATCTTAATAGATCCCAAAGCCTTTATTCAAAATATTCGCAGTTTTCATCAGTCATCTTTAGGTTTAGAGTCTCATCCAGTGGTAAATATAAATATCTTTGATACAAATAATCCTAAGCTACATCTTCATAATTGATATTTTCAGTCGTCAAACTTCTCTACCTTGTATTTGTATTATTTTGTCATTGATATAGCTCTCCAAATCAATCATAAACCCTTTGTTATAAATTTTGTCACACACAAAAACCCTCCATGAGTTGAACCCACGTTACCGCAGAGCTGAAAAACTAATGTTGCGCTCTCTTTTTGTCAACTTCTAAGTCTTCGGCTGTCGCGGTCATTAATCCTCCTTACTCATAAAAACTGACATTGTCAGCAAGTGTCAATCCACTTAAGACAATCATGCTCAAAACCTTATCACATGACTCGTAATCACTCCGTTGGCTCTGCTCATTACAAATTCCCCTCGGTTTATCCCGAAAAGGCCTATCAAGTGTCAGGTTTTTGTAAGATCATTAGCTGATGCTCCTCTTCCAGACACCATACCCCCTTGCCTCAATCCCCTATGAATTTATCCAACAAATCGATTTTTGGTCTATCCTCCACTTTAAAATAAAGCTCTTCTTTGACGGATCCAAATCCATCCCCGCCCTGGGAGGTGCGGGTTTTTGTGATGAGTCTCCTTGGGGTAACGCCTATCCCTGTCGCACACAAATTAAACTTTTGAATGCCACAATGATATGCTTCTTACGAAGCTCCTTGTCTTAGGTCTTCAAAATGCCATTATCTCGGCGCTCGTCATATGACACTTTGGTGATCCCCTGAACTCATCGTTAACCAGGTCACGGGTTGTCTATCAATGCAAGATGAATAGTCCCTTCAAAAATATCGCGACATACTTTCTTGCCCAACTCCAATCTTCGATAACTTCACTAGCCAAGCCATTCCTCGTATGCAAATCGATTCGCAGATACCATGCCTCTTTAGCCTTCCTTATCCGCCTTTTACCGAAGCCTCGTGTATTTTATGTGGCTGGCAACCGCTGATCAACCATCTCATCTTGGGCAACTAACTCCAAGCAATGTTGTCACAACCCATACTCGGATGAAATGGTATCAACAGTAGTTGATTATCTATCTCATTCGGTCCTTCCTCCATATCTGACTCCCAATGGTAGAAGGTCTTTTGTCCAACGCGCCAACCGCTATACTATTCTAGGCGGCCCTTCTTTACAAACGAGGCTTTGATGGTATTTGCTTCGATGCCTCAAAACTCATGATCATCTAAGCTATTCAGGAGGTCCATGACGGTTATTTGTGGTGGACATTTTAGTGGCTTAGCTGTAGCCAAGAACGCATCTTACTTTTGGGATATTATTGGCCTTCTCTTAATCGATATTGTTGTGAATACACCAAGAAGTGTGTCAATGTCAGCAACATTCCAATCTCACGCACATCCCTAGTCAGGCTTTGCAACCTGCGGCGGATTTGTGGCCTTTTTCGCAGTGGGGTCTCGATCTTATTGGTCCTCATCAATCCGTTGTTCTTCACAACGTCATCATTCTATCATTACCGCCACTGAGTACTTTACTAAGTGGGTAGAAGCTATCCCCCTTTCTTCAACAAAGGCTAAGCCCATAGTTGATTTCGTCTATCAACACATCATTTGTCGCTTTGGCGTTCCACACAAGCTAATCACAGATAATGGTAAGTCTTTCAAGAACGCTGATTTGTAGAATCTCTGCAATGCTTTCAATATCAAGCTCAGTTTTTCTTCTCCATACTATCCTCAAGCTAATGGTCAAGCGAAGCTTCCAATAAAACTTTGCGTAATATCCTCGCAAAGGTAACTAGTCGAGCTGGTAGGGATTGGCATCTACATATCCCTTTTGCTCTCTGGGCTTATCGACTAGCATTCGTACTCCTACTGGTGCTACCTCCCTTCTCTCCTCGTCTATGGGTCTGAGGCTGTCCTTCCTTTGGAGGTCCAAATCCCATCTCTCCGTGTTTCTCTCAGAGAATTTGTCTCCGATGAGGATTATCGTCAAAATCGTCTGACACAACTTGAATTATTAGATGAGCGACGTCTTAACGCTCTTGAGCATCATCAGATCTATCTCGAGCGTGTCAAACGTGCTTATAACAAGCACTTGCAACATCGTGACTTCAAAATTGGTGATCTTGTTCTTAAGGAAAATCAAAATGTCACTACACTCGAAAGGAGTCAGCGTGGTAAGTTTGCTCCCAATTGGATGGGCCCCTACATTATCACTCATAAATATGGGTCTGGGCTTATCGTTTATCTTCCATGATGGTATCCCTGAAGCAGAACCTCTTAATGCTTTGCGTTTACGGCCCTTCTATTGTTAAAATCTATCTTACACAAATCTAGTCGCAACTCAGATCTTCCATCCGTCCTAATAACCAGTCATCTACTTTCGTGGTGATTTGAAATTGTGTGGTTCTCCGCCTATTGCCTCGCTTACCTTAAATATGAGTATCGCGGCTCTACTCATTGCACGTTTCTTTTGGATATGTTCCTCCTCATGGTAGGAATACCTTAATCACCACTTCATCTGTCCCAAGTACTTATCTTAATCGGATCTACTCGGGTCATGAGTGCATGTTCTTCTATGTTCTCTTCCCCTCCATCTGATCTATCTAGTCTAAACTCAGCTTCTTCCAAAAAGTTTCAAAAAAAAAAAAAAAAAAAAAGATGCTATCCAAAAGATAGACTGATCCCTTGAAGGACAGCTATCCATACATTATCAAGTGAATCAAAAAAAGAAAATAGACCATACCTTCGAAGGATGGCTATCATTAAAATTCAAAATACAGACCGCTCCCTTGAAGGACGGCTGGTTCTTAAAGAAAAATTCAAGGCTTCTTGTAATCAATCAGCCTTCCAGTCAGTTTATACACTTTTTAGCATCACTGAAAGACTTCCCGCATCGATCAGTCTTTCCATATCAAGAAAACTTCCTGCATTGATCAGTTTGCTTATCTGTCAGAGTCATGAAGCTGAGATTTAGGACCTTTTTTCGATCATATGGAGAATCCTATTTCCCCACTATGGACATGTATTCTGTCCCTTGTAAGTTCCGACAAGATACTTACTTTTCTTTCCGTTTCTATCCTAGATCTGGTTTGCGACTAGTTAGTGTCAGATTTATTTTAATCTTATATAGGGCCTGTATGCTTGGTCTTTTGGTTCCCTTTCTGGATTTTATCTATGTTCGGTTGGAAGTCCAACTTATCATTTTTCTTCTTCTCCGAGTACCTTCTCTTCTAAGTCACGGTTGTTTCCACTTTCATCTTTGACTCTTGCAAGGAGTATTCTCCATTCTTTGTCTTGCAACCCTGTTAAATTGGCATTTCACATGTTAATTCAATCAAAGTTTATCTTCTATCTAGGTTCATCTTATCTACCAAAACACCTATCTGTATTCATTTCTCATTACAATTACATCCATATATCCAACACATTTATCTATCTATCCATAAAAATATCGAAAAATACATCTAAGATACATTACATCTATCTATATCTAATCCATACATCAAATATATCTGTATATCTATCCATCAAAAAATTTAAACACATGTACATCCAAGTTACATCATCTATCAAAGTTATATCCACATCACATCTATCATCTATCAGTCTATATCTATCCAATCACATCTATTTTATCCACATTTCAATCTATCTAATTACATCTATTTCTATCATCCATCAGTCTATATCTCTCCAATCACATCTATTTTATCCTCTATCTATATCCATCTACCCATGTATATCAAAATTGAAAGCATGAGTACAATTATACGACAAATAACGTGATCAATCTATATATACATGTGTGTTTTTACAAAAAAATGGGTGGCTTCCAATCAAGCCATCTATACAATGCCTTCCAATCGAGGCTACATCACTATACAAATACACAATCTATCAAATCTCTATATGGTAAAATCGGAAGCGTGGAGGACACTATCTCCTCCACCCTCCTCTGCACCCGGCTGTCTCTCCTGGCCGCCGCCTACCGAGCTCGATGCACCTGCTGCTGGAGGTCTCGGCCCACCTCGATCTCTCCCAGTGCTCCCTCCGCCTGAGGCTCCACTCGCTGTAGCCGTCCCTGCTCTCCTCCTCGCCCCATACCGAGGCACATTTGGGGCATGCTGCGCTAGGGCATCCTCATAATATCTCACCTCAGCAAGGAGAGACTGGTATGTGCTCAGGCTCACCATACCTGGTGCTCGTAAAGGTGCTGCTGGTGCTGCTGGCGCTGCTGGTGGTGCCCCTCCTAGAGCCGTGCCCTGTGTCCCAGACTCTGATGTGGCACCAGTCTCTCCGTATTTGGCCCTAAGGGCCTCCCTGTGCCGAAGATAGCGATCCCTCTGCTGAATCGCTGTATCTCGTTCCTGGCGAGCGGTGTCTCTCTCCACAATCAGGGAATCTCTCTCCTCTGTCAAGGCCCTGATCTCCTCTAGAGCTACCTGATGTGTCTGTATCAGTGTGGCATGCTCTCCCTCTAGCCTGTCCAGCGTAGCAGCTATGTCCTCCTCATCAGCATCTATAGAGGGCGGGAGATGTCGTGGCAACTCTGTATCGTACCATGCTGCGTAGCCCTCATCCACCCCCGCGTCATCATCACTGTCCGTGGAGGGTGGAGCCTCTCTCAATGGGTCTGCCGGGATCAAAATCGACAAATCTGTCTCTCTGCTATCCCGCCTATATGGCGTGTATGTGGCTGGCACTGTCTGTACTAGGCCAAACTGCCTCAGTATCCGCATGAATGGGACTCGCTCCCACATATCCGGCCTACGGCCCCTGACCATCCAACTCCGTCTCAATGCTACCAAGTGGGCATCCTGACCAACCCATATTGGAAATGCCCGATATGGTCTCCAGATAACCTGATCTGGTGTAAACGTCCTGAAACGCTCCGAGTACCACTCGGCTGATCTACCTGTATCTCCTGTGGCCATGTCAGCCCGCCATCTCCGAAATCCATAGTCAACACCCCCCACTGCTGCTGGCATCCAAGGAAGCCCGGATGGCCTGATCACTGCTATGTGCTCATATGCCCAGCAATGGAGCACAAAACTAACGTCAATCCCTGTCCTCCGGCCAGTGGTGTACATCCATAGCTCATAATATACCTGAGCTATCAGGGCATCGGAAAAGGCAAAAACCTGTCTATACTGCAAGATGTCACACACGCAGTCTAATAGTAGCAATGGGAATCTCCCACCTCCTGAGTCTGGCAAGGAAAAATAAGATATAGCCATCTGAATCAAGGCTATCCGCCTGCTCTGAGGGCTATCCTGCCTGTACTGTGAGGCTATCCTCACTGCCCCAGATACTATCTCCGAGTCATCTGCTCTATCTCTATACAATCGCACCAGGGCCCTTTGCTGCTGCTCTCGGGGTGTGATCTCAATCGGGTCCCCCGTAATCGGTAATCGGAGGATCCTGTATACATCCTCATGGGTGATAGTCATCTCACCCGTCCTAAACCAAAACGTGCACGTGTGGCTGTCCCATCATCGCACTAATGCCCGCATGAGCTCCACATCTCGTGGCACTCGTCTGTAATATCTAAAACCCCCGAGCCCGGCTAGCTCTAAATGCTGCCAGTCTGCATCTGTCACATCAGGAAGGATCGTCTCCAATAGCTTAGGGATGACATCCCTCATATGAAGAGCCTCTCGTGCCTGCATCCACGACATCAAAAACATAATTAGTCTCTTATTTCCCAAATCTCATCTTCCAAAACCATAAAAATGAATATCTCTCAGTTGGCGTCGATTTGGTAAAATCGGCGTCGTTCATCATAGTCGGCGCCGATCAATACCAATCGACGCCGATCCAAAATCAAATCGACGCCGATTAAACCAATCAGCGCTGACTGCCTGGCCGGATGCGAACCACACCCTGGCCTCCCATGCACCAAAAAATCACAAAAAATAAAATAAAATAAAATAAAATAAATAATAACAAAGGTGGGTTCGAAAATGATCACTTACCCCAGGTCATGTCCTCCTGCGCTTCTGTCCGCTCCCAGAGGCTTCCATTGTGTTCAAATCTCAAATCTATCTCTCTCTGAATCAATCGTCACATTGCAAATAAATCGTTTACGTTTTCCGTTCGCATATTTATATGCGTCTGGATTGGTCGGCGCCGATTTTTTGGGTTGACGCCGATTGTATTGGTCGGCGCCGATTAGTTTGATCGCCGCCAATTTTTCATGTCTGTTTGCCGTAGTGTTGATGCTTGGCTTACTTATCTATCTGATCATTGTTGTGTGCTGAATCTTGCCTTTTAGCGCATCTTTTAGATATCCTTGTCTATTTTGGGTTTGTTCCCTTTTGCGTGGGACACTCGTACCTTTTTGGCAGCTTAGAGTTACGCGGGTCTGTAGGCACTAACGTCGTCTGATTTATAGACCGTCTAGTTTTCCCTACCAATGTGTCTCTCTTTCGATGCTGACTATTTTGCAGTTCTCCTTACACTGATGGGTCTGTAGGCACTAACGTCGTCTCATGAGGAAACCGGCTAGTTTGCACTACCAATGTGAGTTCCTTAGGTTGCTGCCGTTTATTTATTTTTATGCATCATCAATGATCAGATCTACTCCAGGCATTCGACTGGGGCACCTTGCATTTTTCATCTACCTTTTTCAAACTTGGGATCGTCTGTTCTATCATCCATCCCATCCCTAGTTTGAGGGGGATCACATCATCACAAATTCTTCCCTTCTTCCATCCCTTTGTTTTTGTCTCATAACCTTACTTATCACAAGTTACTTGACAAAAAGGGGAAAAATGTAGAAACTTAAAATTGGTTACTCAATTTAGTGTCCCTCTCATCCATTTACTTGCTTTGGTAACCTGGGGCACGTTTTACGTCACCAACTATCCCCTTGGGATATTATCCAATTTGTGATTTAATCACTTATTCCAAATTTAATTCACCCCATCACATCTTACCCATGAGTGATTAAATATTAAATATTTAATTTCGCTTCTTCCCATGCATCTCAACCACTTATCCACCCCAAATTTATTCTATGTATGTACCACATCTATTTTTCCTCTTCCCTAAGCGGGATATTTTCCCGTATTCAGGATAAATCTTATCTTTCTTGAAATCAATCATTTTGGCCATCTCGGAAGTCTATTCCGCGATCGGCGCCGACTCATATGGTCGGCGCCAACTCATATGGTCGGCGCCGATTTTCTAGGAGCGGCGCCGATTATAAATAGCGAGTCCAGAACTCAGTTCTAGGGACGGGAAAAAGAGACCACGAACAGAGCGAAGAAAGTGAATAGACGAAAAAAGGAAGCACTTACGCACGAACAGATCGTGAAAGAGACACATGTTGTAAGAAAGAGAAATCTTCTTAGCATCAAGTGTATCTAATGAGGGCATATCCTGTCCAAATAAATCCCTGAGAGGAGCACCGTTACTCTGTCTCTTATCACATCAGCATCGCACGTCTCCATCTGATTTTCTGCTGACTCTGTTCCCGCACCCAGCATCGGTGCGGTCTTTCCAGTATCTCTCCGGCTTCTACGGATCCAGCAGACATTGACGATCTTTCCTTCATTTACGATCTTGCCTTCATTTTCCGATTTCCAAATCCTGTCACACTTTGTCTCCGATCGACGCCGATCTAAATAATCGACGATCGATTTTAATCAGTCGACGCCGATTTCAAAAAGTCGACGCCGATCTAGTCATCAATCGACGCCGATTTTACATCAGTCGACGCCGATTTTAAAAAGCGACGCCGATTTTAAAAAGTGACACTGATTTTCCTACAGTCAGGTTAAAAGGACACAGGTAAACACAAAATTCAGCTTTATTTCATAGTTCCCTGTTTTCTGTGCTTTCTGTCTGCTGTTTAGATTCTATCTTATTATTGCAATCAGAAGATCTAGCTTTTTACTTACATCTTTTATCATGTATGCTTCTTTTCTTAATTGAAAACGTGGACTGACATCCGCCGAGGAAGCTTATCGCTTCCCGGACCCGCTTCTCGGGCAGTCCACCTAAATATCTTTTAACGTGGTCTTTTTCTATCAAGCATCGGTGTTTTGTAGGATACACGGATCTATTGTGCGAGTTGCTCGTGTGCGCCCGTCTTATCTACATCAGCTTCCTCATTTGTCTACATCTTCGGATCTTATCCATCAGGTATCGATTTTATTGAGAGTTTTTCAAGGTTTTTGTGTTTAGTTTGGTACATTAACTTGGACAGGTAACAAGTGCGTGAAATTCTTGATCTACACCTCCCTTTGATGGAACTACACGTGAACATGAGGAAGTCAAATTCCTGGATGTCACAATACCGACAGCATACAAAGTATTTTAGATGCTCAATCTTCCACTTGCAATTCATGATGAAATTTTTTGAATACAGATGTATTGTTATCCAATTTTGTCCTTGAATGCATTGCACCCACTTTCCGAAGATATCTGAACACCAGTGTAGCATTACCTGACTTATTTCTCTTGCTGAAATTTTCAGGGTCTGCAAACAATCCCTACATTTCGGTATTGAAATCTGTACCATTTGCAGACATTTGTAGCACTCGAATCTGAATCCACTCCTCCCTCCTTTGGCTCCTCCTTCAGCAGTGGAGACTCTAGCAGGCTGGGTCACTATTAATAAAAAGAAAAAAAAATTTACCCTGAAGGATCGATATTCAGAGTCTGGATGATGTTTGTTCGTTGTTCAGCTAGTTGTTTATTTGCTGCTGTGTTGCTGGTTGTTGTTTTTTCTTTGCATACTTCATTCTTACAGTTGGTCCTTATTGTTATATCATGGATGCTGATCCTCATCTTTGTGCTTATTTAGGGGATTCTATGCTAGCTTCTGAGCCTTGTTGTACATAAGGTATAGTCCCTTTCAAAAAACTATTTTCCAATAATAATAAAAAAATGGTATATGCAATTTATTTGTAACTGACTTACAATAGATCTAAAATCATTCAAATGACTAGATGGACAAATCCACCTTCATGCATGTTAGAAATAAATAGTTTCTTCATTAAATAAAATTTATTTTAAGCACTAGGTTTTTCATATAAATTAGCAAGATATTTCATTAACACTACCATAAAAGTCACTTCTGTAATAGTGGAAGCCACATATTTTGTCATGATCAATCTTATAGGATCCCAATTTACCTTTATGATCAAGAATATTCCATGTTTCATCAGTCATCTTTGTAGGTTTAGATTCTCTATGCAATGGTAAATATCAATATCTTTGATACAAATAATCCTTAATCTACATCTTCCATAATTGATAATTTCAGTCGTCAAACTTCTCTACCTTTTCATTTATTATTATTTTGTCATTGATATAGCTCCAAATCAATCATAAAACCCTTTGTGAGTAAATTTGTCAACACACAAAAACCTCAAACAAAGATCTGATACCAGTTGTTGGGGATAGCACACCGGTTGTACATATAATACATCAGATCTAAGAATACATGAAAATAAAATCAGATATTCTATCAGAAGAATATATATTACAAGAGATAAAAATAAACACCAGATTTAACGTGGTTCACCCATTTTGGGCTACATCCACCAAGAAAAGAAGCCAATGTTAGGAATATTATCCAAAGATTTCACAAGATATACAATGAAGGATTTACAATATTCCACACCTTTGTGATGTACAGTATTGTCATACTCTGCAAAAAGTTTCTTCTTCACCAAGAATTCTCTCTCTCAAAATTATTCTCACAATAATCATCAAATTTTGGATAAGTTCTTATTACGATTCTTTTTTTCTAAACCCTAGCTTTCTATGCTTATATAGGCGTATGCAAACTTAGGTCACTTAAGCCATCAAATTACAATCAATAGATCTACTTTAATACTAAAAATAGATCAAATTACCATGAGTTAATTAAAACATCCATACACATGTAACTGATGCTGGTTAGCCCTGAGTGATGACAGTCATAGGTGACTGATGTCAGTCCCTCCATAACTGATGTCGATTATTGTGTTTTCCAACAAGTTTCATATTACATGCTAATCCAAAGTAATTGAGATCCACAACTCAACAAACATGTGATAGTTTATGTACTTAGAGGTATTTCGAAAACACGCTTAGCAATTTCTATCTTCCACTACCTTAACCTAATGGGCTACAAATTCTATAGAGTAGACATTAACCAACTATTATTTGAGAAAGATTTTATAGTCTTGATAAAAAAGTGATACACCATTAACTAACTTCACTCCTAATATTGACAATAGAAATTATTCCATTTCCATATGAACAAAATGGTGTCTTGACAAGATGATTCGATATGGAATTATTTTATGTACGTCATAATATAAATCCTATATGTTGCATTCAAAAAAATGTCACTAATGATGTCTTCTTTCCTAATGGATCAAATATTAACTAATAATTTTGACATGCATCCTGTCCACATTAATTTATCAATAACAGGTTAGGTTACAATGAATAAAATACTAAATATTTCCAAATATGTGGATACATATGTCATTGCTTATAGATGTGAGATTGCCTTTGATTTTATTACCTTCCACATAATATTGATGTCCACATGTATCTGTAAAAAACACACAACACTTATGAACATTATGTGTTTACTAAATACACATGTTTTGGGATCTTGTCCATCACTTCAAAAAATGCATGGTTACAACAAGGAGGGTTACCTTCATTGGTGATCAGGTAAAATTTCCTTTGAAATTTGTTTCTTTAATTTATGAAATCAAATTTATATTTATTTTTACGCATTATGTATTATTTTAAATAAAATGGTATGACACATATGTTGTCTATTTATTTATATCCAAGACATACAAATGTATGCTTATTTTTTCCACCAAAGTCTTTGTAAAAAAATATATTAGTCCATAATATTTTGTGCACTTAGTTTTGTAAAGAACACCATAAATTTGGTAGAAAATAAACACTTTCACCCATAATTTATGTAGTACATTTAATGATAGAACCTTGTTTGCGAGGTTTTTTTTTTTGTGTTGGTTTCTTTAAGTGCTTCACTTCAAATTAGATTATACACTTTAAATAATTAAATTTTACATTTCTTCTTGTCTTGGCCATGAATGTGTGATAAAGTAGAACCAATAAATTTGGTGACTAGATGCACATATGTGTGTATTTTGTTGCATAAAAACATATATCATATAGATATGTCATCCAACAACAAACAATGTCCAACCAAACATTCTACATAGACTAAACATGCCCCAATCTCTTAACATAGACCTCAACACCAAAGTAAATATGAGTTATCACTTAAAGGAATTTAGTTGGATGCCTAAATTAACTAAGTACCTAGGGTGTGAAGCTTTGTGGCGTGTGGAATTAGGGCACGATGACATTCATGGAAGTATATTTTGGGGTTGCGTGAGGGATCATGCCTAGGAAAGATGGATTCAGGACTTAGTGGGTTTTGGAAAAAGGGTAAAGATGCATTTAGGGAATGGATGGAAAAGTGACTAAATACAGTTATGGATAAACTATTGAGACTTGCAACTCAAGAAAAGGATATTCCCAGGAATCTTCCCCTACGGTTATCATGAAAGGATAAAGGAGCCGATCCCATTGTTATAGATTAGTTGGTACTTTCATGCTAAGAGATTCTTGATTGAGGAGATGCATGATGACATTTAGCATGCTCTTGGGTAGTGGTAGGGAAATCATGAAATATTCCTTCAAGCATTCTCTTGTAATAATAAGCGGTTAGAAGATATTCCTTCAAGTAACTCATTCTGGATGGTCTTCCATGCCATGAGAGAGTATAAGTGAGAGAGAGAGAGAGAGATAATTACTATATAGAATAGATATTTGTATCCTATATAGATATATCTAGTGAAAATGGGTAATATAGTGATTGGAAGCTTTCTGTAATGAAGAAAATATAGAGATCATGTTAGAGCTCTGCTGATGTAATTTTTCCATCCATGGAACTCTTTTGATGTATTATTGGCTACTATAATTTGATGAATGGATATAATGGACTGGTTATGAACATCTAAAGGATGGATTTTGATCTATGTATTTTATTTTATGTTCATGGGTGTAATACTGGTGTTCTTAATGCTAATCATGATTTAGTTCTACTTTTATTATAGTATGATCATGTTATTCCGGGTTCTTGTGCACTAGACTAGGATTTAGTTCTTAATCTTGATTCGAAGAATGGGTGTGTTCATTCTCTGTTTCTGAAAAAAACCCCATATAAAGGGAGAAAATTCTCATTAAGCTCACATAATAAAGGGTTTTGATGCCTAGGCACACCTCGCGTGAGGTTCTAGACTAGTTTGGATAGTGTGCCGATGTGTTTGGGGTTTGATTCATGAAAAAAGAGGTAAAAAGAGACTATATTTTGGTTCTGTTGATAGTACCTCTTTTTGAAGTTGTTGTGAGAATGGTGTGTGATGACGGAGCACTTGAACTTATATAGTGTTGAAGCATGGCTTAAAATAACAAAGGATAAGTTTACTAAGATATTTAATACTGACTCCGAGTTTGATGCATGTAAATGGGTAGAGGATCACCTGCATCATGAATTGTATGAGACCTTTTTCTGTTGTTTCCTTATAGAGTTGTATGAATGGTTATCATCATATCCATCTAGGTCAAGTTGGTACTATAGACCTCATGTATGGACCCAAGATGAGTATCAGAGGCTGCATGTTGTCGATCTGACCTGGACCCATGTTATTGATCACTTTTGGGGTAGCGTGTTGACTAGTAACACATTGGAGTACATGATTCCTACGTATTATTTTCTAGAGGTTGTTGAGTTTGAGTTATTTTAGGAACTAGGAGGATAATTTTTGCAGGATATGCCCGTAGCTATAAAGATCTTGATTATTACTCTAAGTTTGGAAGCATTTCCTATGAATGGATAAAATTCCTCTAAGCCCTGGGTGTGGAAGCTAGAGTGAAGGAAGATGGAAGACCTTGTGGCTGAAAGAGAGAGAGAGAGGAGAGGTAGTTCAAGTATAATGAACCTTGGGAAATGGATTTAGTAAGACAACATGAGATTGCAAGAGCGATGGATCTATGGAAGTAGATGTTGTGTGAAGGATTTAAGTTTTGTGTAGAGGATGTGCAACTTGAGCAGTTTTTGCCACTCCATATTGGCAAGTGCAAGAGAGAGTCCCCCTTTTATTTTGGTTAAAGTTCATCACTTACATAAAGGAGAGTCATAGGTGCACATCTGAGTTCCACCTAGTGAAAAAACCTTGAAGATTATGTTTCCAAATCTAGATATTAGTATTGTTAACCCTATTTATAACACCCACCTCGTACACACGCCGGGACAATACAATAAATAATGGATAATTTTTTATTTATTTTTATTTTCTTGAAGTTTATAAGACACCACAAGTGATCAAAATGGGATACAACTAACTCTCTCTAGGATTGACACAACATTGACCACATAGCCAACAAAAGAGCATATGACACCCATCACGAATAGTTCATTTTTATTTTCATCACGACACAACATAATAGTCCAAGCATAGGACACACTTACAGTTAGGGTCATCCCAAGGTGAAAAACCTTTAAGGTTTCTTATTTACTTAAATTTCACTCAAATCTTTACTTACTTTCTAGAAGGTTCAAGTTGAGATTCAATAAACTCTTCTTATAGAGCTAGATTTATTTTATTTTACACTATTGAGTAATTAACTTAAGATCGTCTCCAATATGTCAATCTACTTGTTGATTCATTTTATTAATAAAGGGGGTAAAATGGACAAAATTTAGGCTCTTTAACCATGACAAGGGTGTTTATAAACATTACAATAAGATCTAGCCCAAATTTACATAGAGGTAACACAACACAGACCCTTTTAAACACCACAGAAAGGATCAAACATAGCAAATGAACAACCTAAAATCAATCTTCTCCTAGCACACTGAAAGAGGTTACAAACCAACATCCTACCACCACTTAAGGTTGATAAGGTTAACAAGTAACACAACTAATGTTACAAAATTCCAATTGGTAACCAAAATGGGTAACGAGTTTAAATGTGATTCCAACTCTTAAGGTGACATTCAAGATTAAGTGGCGGTCTAAGAAAAACAACAGGGGTCGGTCTAAGAGAGTTTTACCATAAGATAATTTGGTTATCTAAGGACACTACCCAATAAGAAACCATAAACCAACATACAAATATAAGGGGGAAGAAAAAAAAATATGATAAGGTATAATTATGCCATCCCTGATAGATGGGTTTACGGTGATGAAACCAAGCATACTGGCTAAGACGACCACACAAACTTGGACTTTTATTTACTCAAGCTAAGAGGTATAATAAGCATAAGGATAAGAATTCATTTATGATTATATTTCAGATTTCATAACTTGATAAATTAGTTTTGATGATTTCTTGACCATTTATTCCATTAGCATGACTTCACTAATCTTTTCAATTTACCTTACATTAGTTTATAACTTAATATAATTTTGTATCTCAACAAATATAAGGATGAAATGACTAACATAGGTTGAGAGTAATAAGGTATATATTTTGACAAAAAATTCCTTTTCCTTTCCACTTAAGGTCTCTGACTACATCAACTTAATTACAACCTTGTATACAAATATATGTATAAATTTGTGTAACCATTATAAGGATTGCAATAAAATTCTATTAGGCCTAGCCTTACATTATTGCCCTAATCTAGAAGGATTTACTACTCAAATTTATCATCACAAATGTAATTACCCCACCTTTTTTCTAGCATGGAAACCAAGATCCCTTATCCAAAACAAAACCCACACCAAGGTAACTAAAAGTCTAATGTACTTGAAGCAGTTTTAAATAGGTAGAACAATATTGGTCACATCAAAGCTAAACTATCTTTCAAAATTGGAGATATATGACAAGATACTCATAACAATGAAGAGTTCATTTTACTCTATTCACAGTAATGTTTCACAAGTTTTAACCTCGGTGAAAAGTGACAAGTCTACATCACAATTAAACAATTACACAATTACAAATGCACTAAATCCTTATAAATTTTCTAGCAAATTGTTTTCCAAGACATTTCGATAGATTTAAGCATTCGAGCAAATGGGCTTCACTATCAACACCAGTGCTAATTTTCTACTAGTCATTTCCTCCCTTTCTTTTCTACGCACAGAAGTCATCTACACAATTATTACCCTAAGTTAGTTCACGAGAACTGAGCATAATAAATACTACACATTGGACTATAATGCTACCTCTAACATTATCATAAAAAGGATCTTGTATTTAGTGAAATGGTGATACGATCAAAAACACTAACAACATCATTAATCATGCTAGAAATTATACCATGTAAAAATTGAGAAGAAGCCATAGGAACCTGTAATGAACATTATTTCAAGAGAAATACAAGTTTAACCATCATTTTAGTAGGAGTAAAAGAAATGATAGGATCAAAACACAATGTCAAACATATTGGGTTTTCAATCATGTAATCACATATATTATATGATTGAAATCCAATACTCGAACATCAATAAAAAATTCCCTAAATAAGTCATATTATCTAATAGATTTATAGCTAGAATTCCAACATTATTTACTTAAACATTATTTACCACTTTCGAAAATAACCTCACAACATTCCAAAACTCAATTTCTTACAAAAGGGATACAGAGTAAACTCAAATAAACAGGTTCAAACATCTAATTATCTTACCTTGCCATGCACAATAGACATCATGTACGATCATAGAAATAACCCATATTCATCTAATCAAACAATTTAATTTAATTAACAACTTCTATATTACCAAGGATGTAGGCCTTTTCGGTTGCTGCGATGAACCAACCAACAATTTATATTACAACTGAGATAATCACATGTTCGACATGGGTAAGGTAATACTCATTTCCTTAAACGTATTAACCATATATCAACCAAATTTCAACCTTCACCAAATGTAACACCATGCCCTTACAAATGTAAACACTTTCCCCACATCATTTACTCAACAGATTTAAAGATATAAAGGTAAATATTAATTTTCTTGAAGTTGATCCTTTCTACAGGATTTCCAAGTGAACCATAAACCTCTAAACCCAGATCATCTTATTTGTAAACCGTAAACGATAAGATTTTACCCTGATAAAGTAATCAAATTACTTCATCTATCTGGTAAGGGTTGAACTTGTAAATGCTCAACGAGAAACAAAGAAGAATTATATGGTAAAACGTTATGTCTCCCAAATTTAATCATTTAATTATTCTTATTAGTGGGGAACCCCAATGGATTCATGAGATATAATTCCCATATTAAATACTTCAAATTGACCATACACAAGTCTTAAATAATACCCAGATTAACCTCCATAATAACGATTGGTTAGAGAAAAACCCACAAATCCCAACAATAGTAGATGTAAAAAATTCCCTTTAACATATTAAAAACAAATAGTGGCTGGGTGTGTTCATCTGACAAGAACCAAACTCATAAAATACTTGATGTTTTTTTATGAGAATAAGCTACAGGAACAGTCACAACATGTTGACTGCTCAAGGGAATTAACAAAAACTTAAATATAACCTAGTTCTCCATAACATTAAAACTAAAAGTATATCTTCTTCTAATATGGATTATCAACCCCATACCAAATTTCACGATACTCACTAACCCATATTCGAGTCATGGTTTCACTATATTCATTACTGTAGAATAACAATTTACTACAAGAAATTACTACTCAGAAAATAAATACATATATATCTTCATCCAAATATTTCATAGAGCCATAGTTAAAGTCAATTATGCAACCTTCAAGGAACACAAACATACCCAAATCCACAAAAATGAACATCAACATTACCTAGAAACAAGAGCACTAAAAAAATAGTTTCATAATCTAAACAAGAACTATCGCAAACATTTCCTTATGTAAGAAGCAAATGGAACAAGCTGAAATGTGATAGGAAATAGTTCCTGCAAGCTACGATTAACTGTAAGACAACCAAAGAACCCAAGCAAATTTCCATTTCAGCACATAGAAGTAATTCATTTCATGATATTGTTAAAGCTGGCATAAAATTAGAATGGGTAGTGTTTAACATGCCTCAATAATTTCCTGAACAAGAAAAACATCAACCAAAATCTAGCAACAATAAACTCTTTGGCAATGTTCCTTGCTTTAGCTTGTTGGAGGACCAAACTCCATTCACGACCATATTTTGGCATAGGCAGGGGAGGAATGTGGCAGCACCCATGGAGGATGGACTTGCTCCCTTCCATCAAAATTGCCTAGATGTGCACTCCTCATCAACCACTCCAACAAAAAAAATACCTCCCAAAGTAGCTCACGCGGCCAGACATAGCATAACCATCCACCACATTTCCAAAACAAGACATAAATAAAACAACAAATAAAGAAGGAATGGCCAGTGAACAAGAAAAAGGCAATGCAACCTCACATTTACAAGACAAAATAGATTTTTAATGAGATAGTAATAAAGGAATGATAGGTGTCCGTCAATTCCACCCACCTCCCTCTAACAAAGGACCAAAACAAGCAATATGGAGAAACTTCTTCCCCACTCCAAGCACAATTTCCACTAATGACAAGCAGGTCATAAATAAGTAATAAATGTATTGTATGTGGCCAAAAAATAGCATTAAATGGTGAGGTGCCTTCAAAAGTGACCAAGGAGAGTGGTTACATCCAGTAAATTTGCAAACAATCTCGTCATTAAAAAAAACAAGGTAATCCAACTAATTATATACAATGATTTAAGTCTATAAAAGGGACTTCCCATAACATTAATAACGTATACTAGGAAACCTACAAGAGCACCCAAATAATTCACTGTCCCAAAAATATACACATGCACCATGGACAGCCAAAGGTGGTTTAAAAGAATGAAAATCCCAAAACACTTCTTTTAAAAAAAATAATAATAATCCCTTAGAAATTTAAGAAATAATGTCATTACGCAAACCACTTAACCGAGAATTTTATAAGCCTAAAAATGAGGATTCTCCTCAACAAAGAGCATGTCTAACAATGGCACCAAGAGGTACGACACAGAGAAATGAAACTAACCTAACTTGGAAACACGGTTACAACTACCTCATGATCAAAGATATGCCTTGGATCATTGAAAAATATCCCAGGCATGACCGTTCTAAAAATAAAATAGACTACGGTATGTGTAACAAAACTTATTACAAGATAAATTTCTCGTAGCTCTAAAATACTGCGTCAACACAAAATATTTGGGCTCACAAAATCGAATTTCATGACTCATCATAGGGAGTACTAATCAGACATTCAACACCACCAACAAGGTTCAAAGGCAAGAATAGGGATCGACCCCGAATGAGGTAATACATTCTCCTCTCCTTAAGAATGCATTGTCCTCGATGCGACATAATGATGAAGAAAGAAAAAAGGGATAAGCAACAAGGACCGAAAAATACAAGGATTCTTACTATGGTTAAAATTTTGTCATTAAAGCACGACCACGGTGAAGACTAGCAAATTTAGTAGATTATTACACTTTTAATATTCTGTGAAGATTAGCAGTTTTCTTTTACTTCATTAGTTAATAAATCTCTCTCCTCTTTTTTTTTTAACTTAAGTCCTTAAGATTTCATTTTTATAAAGTTTTAGTTTTTTCATTCTTATGGGTTACCAATAAGAATATGGCAGCACCCATGGAGGATGGACTTGCTCCCTTCCATCAAAATTGCCTAGATGTGCACTCCTCATCAACCACTCCAACAAAAAAAATACCTCCCAAAGTAGCTCACGCGGCCAGACATAGCATAACCATCCACCACATTTCCAAAACAAGACATAAATAAAACAACAAATAAAGAAGGAATGGCCAGTGAACAAGAAAAAGGCAATGCAACCTCACATTTACAAGACAAAATAGATTTTTAATGAGATAGAAATAAAGGAATGCTAGGTGTCCGTCAATTCCACCCACCTCCCTCTAACAAAGGACCAAAACAAGCAATATGGAGAAACTTCTTCCCCACTCCAAGCACAATTTCCACTAATGACAAGCAGGTCATAAATAAGTAATAAATGTATTGTATGTGGCCAAAAAATTGCATTAAATGGTGAGGTGCCTTCAAAAGTGACCAAGGAGAGTGGTTACATCCAGTAAATTTGCAAACAATCTCGTCATTAAAAAAAACAAGGTAATCCAACTAATTATATACAATGATTTAAGTCTATAAAAGGGACTTCCCATAACATTAATAACATATACTAGGAAACCTACAAGAGCACCCAAATAATTCACTGTCCCAAAAATATACACATGCACCATGGACAACCAAAGGTGGTTTAAAAGAATGAAAATCCCAAAACACTTCTTTTAAAAAAATAATAATAATCCCTTAGAAATTTAAGAAATAATGTCATTACGCAAACCACTTAACCGAGAATTTTATAAGCCTAAAAATGAGGATTCTCCTCAACAAAGAGCATGTCTAACAATGGCACCAAGAGGTACGACACAGAGAAATGAAACTAACCTAACTTGGAAACACGGTTACAACTACCTCATGATCAAAGATATGCCTTGGATCATTGAAAAATATCCCAGGCATGACCGTTCTAAAA
The DNA here is from genome assembly GCA_019776745.2 of Taxus chinensis. NCBI lineage: Eukaryota > Viridiplantae > Streptophyta > Pinopsida > Cupressales > Taxaceae > Taxus > Taxus chinensis. The sequence goes on along the minus strand of CM034155.1, from coordinate 498,986,137 downwards.
ATAAAATAGACTACGGTATGTGTAACAAAACTTATTACAAGATAAATTTCTCGTAGCTCTAAAATACTGCGTCAACACAAAATATTTGGGCTCACAAAATCGACTTTCATGACTCATCATAGGGAGTACTAATCAGACATTCAACACCACCAACAAGGTTCAAAGGCAAGAATAGGGATCGACCCCGAATGAGGTAATACATTCTCCTCTCCTTAAGAATGCATTGTCCTCGATGCGACATAATGATGAAGAAAGAAAAAAGGGATAAGCAACAAGGACCGAAAAATACAAGTATTCTTACTATGGTTAAAATTTTGTCGTTAAAGCACGACCACGGTGAAGACTAGAAAATTTAGCAGATTATTACACTTTTAATATTCTGTGAAGATTAGCAGTTTTCTTTTACTTCATTAATTAATAAATCTCTCTCCTCTTTTTTTTTTAACTTAAGTCCTTAAGATTTCATTTTTATAAAGTTTTAGTTTTTTCATTCTTATGGGTTACCAATAGGAATCGCTATCACAATAACATATCAAGGTCATACGCAACATTGACAATTCACAAGAAATGTCAAATACAATCACGACCGAACCACATCACAAGAGCTGGACCAAAACTTGGAAGGAACATACATGATCCAAAAAACATAGTACACGTCAAACATATCTGATCGACACATAAATACTCATAAATAAGTGTACTATAACAACTCAAAATTCTGACATAGTTTTCAATTTTTTACCGTTGTGGGCAGAGACACAGGAAAAATGGGGGGACCACCTTGTAAGACTGAGCCCACCCATAATCTAGCTTGGAAAGATGATGCAGTTCTTTAGAACTACCTTCAAAAATGGGGTCTAGCGAACTTTATTGAAAAAATTCAAGTTTTTGATCAGGATCTCTCTATTAAATTTACTCAGGTATGGAGGAATTGCATGGTTAAGTACAACAACATCGAGGTTGAGATATCAGAGGAACTTATTGACAAAGTCACCGGGCTCAGTCTAGATGGCACCAAATTCTTTAACAAGTGGGTGGACAGAGATGTAGAAGCTAAGAAGTTTCTTGATGAGGGGGAAAATCTTGAATCTGTGATTGTTGGCATCAAGCTTGCTTATGTTCCTGAGTCGTTTACTAAAATCGCAAGGATGGTTGTGAGGTATGTTACTTTAGAAGGGTGTTTTGTCACTATTCCCCAAAAGAATTTGATCTTTCTTAACCATTTTCGTAGAGACATCTTCATCAACTTCCCTCATTACTTGTTGAACTCTTTGGAGAAATCGGTTCTGGAAGTTCAAAATCACACTAGGGCTATTCCCCTTCATCAAGGGTTAATATTGCTTATTCACCACCAATGCTCAGCCTGTCTCCATTTGGATTCTACTCCTCCCTTGGCCTTCATTCCTCCCCCTGCCCCCCCTACCTCCATTCCGCCTCTGCCCGAAAGGAAGCTTGACACTGCTTCAACTAGCAAGGAAAGGAAGAAGATGAAAACAAAGGTCCCTGCTTCAGAGAGGGTTCTTAGAAGTCATAAAGACCTGGAGCTTGCCAAGAATCTGTTGCACAATAGTAACTCATTGGAGGATCCTAAGGATGAGGATTTTTTGGTCAGAGTGGGTAAGATGGAAAAGGAAATTCAAGAACTTAAGAGTGTTATTAGAGAAATGGATAAAGCTAAAGGAAAAAGGAAACTGCAAAATGATGAAGAGAAGAATATCATTGCTGAAATTTTCAAGAAGCTCCAATCTCTGGATGGCAGACTTGGAAATGCAAAAGGATGTAATGACTGTATCCTCTTTACCCTCAAAAGTATCTATAATTTCATTAAACAACATGTTCGTAGTATTTGTAATCTCAGTGGTATTACCGAGGACATCTGGGGCTCCAAGGAGAAAAGAGATATTGCAATTGCTCACGTGGATTTGAAAGACCCTTCCCAGGCCACCACTATTACATTCTTTATCTCGCTTCAAACGATCAAAGCCAAGATTAACTGGGCTATCAAGTGATGTGGAGTTCTACTGCTGTTTACTGGCTACGAAGTTATTGTTGACTGGTGGTTTTAGTGTTGTCTTTTGGCTGAGATGTCCAGTGATGGTTATCTCTTGTTCATTTTTTGTCTCTTTTGCTTTTGTTAGGATCACTGTACATCTTGATCCTGTTTTATTATTTTTTTGTATTATCTGGCTATTGAGCCTTCTGATGTTGGACGTTTTGTTCCTTTTTGGGTTTTTTTTACCTCTTTTGATATCTGGCTTTTGAGCCTTCTGTATACAGGGTATAGTCCCTTCAAAACTATTTACCTATAATAAAAAAAAACAACTCAAAATTCCCACAATTTCATAGATGAAGATTTCACACAACTTGGAACAATAGTTACAGACACATAGTGTCAACAAGGGATTCAAGAACGTATCTACGACACCAAAACACGTAGCCAACTCACATGAGTAGCACATACATCATAATACTACTCCCAAAACATCAAAACAACTATGTATAACTCCCAAAGCATCAATAACATGCACAAAAATATTTTATTCCTCCTTCAAGTCTCTTATGCCTCCCTCAAGCAGTAATATATAGAAAATTTTTCCTTTTCACTCCCTGGAGAGATCGGTCACCCTATGGCCCTAGGCACATAGAGTCAAGGCACCCCTAACGCAAGTGACATAACAACTTGTGGTTGAACAACCTTCTAGTTATCTATAACTCCTTGGGGTGTACCCCCATACAACAAAGTGGTTCCATAGGTTTATCCATTCCATGGTGCACCCATGATCCTATTACAAACATTACGATGATAGGACCAGAATAAAAATCCTATTCAAATGCCAAGTGGAAATATACAAGCCTGCATGAATGGTTGATCCACTGAAATAGGCTGCAGGGGCAGTGAAGCTAAACGTTCCTTTCCAACAAAGAAACAACACTTCTTAAACTTTCTAATCCATTCAAAGTAGTCCTTAAATATCTTGGGACAATAGTAACCAGCTTTCATAATTTTTAAGGCTATAGTACATGCTGAAAAGTGACCTCCTGTAGGTCCTTCATGAAACTCAGATAATAGTTGTTGAATTCTATCATAATCAATACATCACAACAAAATTCCATTTATATCTCTTTTAAACAACACACCATCAATGGAAATATAAGGTACAACTTGAAACCTTAAATATCTTCATTTATTCTTGTCCATACCTTCTAGATAAGTACCGTGTTGCAAGTAATTAAGTAAATCAGTCATCCATCTTGATTTATAAACCTCTGGATTGAGTTTTGGTTGCTGATTTTTAGGATTTAATAAGATTTTTGATTGCTGATATGTGATTTCAGCATGTTGTTCTGAATATTCTGATTCTATAGCCTTTTTTTTGCATATCAGTAATTACATGTTAACATAAACCTTTTCCTTGAAATATTTTTGCACTAAGGATGTCAACATCATACTCCATATCCTTTGTAATCTAACTTTCTCTCTTCTCATCTAGTTCTTTGTTCAACAAGAACACCTTAACACTTGGGTGAGAGACTAAGACATGTATCTTATTATTGGAAAGCATGTACTTAAATTTCTTTAATCCTCTGACTACGGAAAGTACCTATTTTTCAAGAAAAGTGTACCTTATCTCATAGTCATGTAAGCTTTTCCCAAAGAAGGAAATTGGCTTCTCAATATTATCATCATTAACCTGAGTTAATATGGTTAAAATGGTTTCAACTTCTGCAAGTACATACATTGTAAAATCCTTATCAATATTTGGATTTTCTGAAGTAGGATCTTGTGAAATAGTTAACTTGATAGCTTCAAATCCTCTTCTTCCTTCACTTGTCCAAGAGAAAGTTTTATCTTTCTTTAACATGGTTGTTAATGGGTTGACTAATGCTGCAAAATTTGGAACAAATCTTCTAACAAAATTGATTTTCCTAAGAAAACTTTGTAGTGCCTTCCTATGATGAGCCAACGATAGCTATGAAATTTCTTCAATTCTAAAAGGATCAATGGCTAAACCTTGTTTGGAATCAAGATGTCCAAGTAATTTACCTTGATGGACTGAAAATATAGACTTTGTAGGATTTAGTGATATTCTAAACTGTTTGGAAAGCTGAAAAGTCTACTTTAAATACATAAGATGATCATCAAAATTATTTGAAAATATAGTAACTTAATATAAATAAACCAATATGAATTTATTTAATAGGATGTCAAAATCCATGTCCATTGCACCTTGACACGTTGCACCAGAAGTGGAAAGTCAAAAAGGATTTCTTTTGTAAGAATAAGTACCTCACTTTGTAGTAAAAGGTGTTTTGTATCTGTCATGTTCACGGACAAGAATCTGATTGTATCCACTATAACCATCCAAAAGGTACAACCTATCTGAACCTAAAACTATTTTTAAAATTTGATCCATATTGGGAAATCAATAATGATATTTTAATGAAGAGTTGTTAAGATCTCTAAAATCCACACATAACCGGATTTATCCATTTTTTTTAACAGGAACAAGATTTTCTACCCAACTTGAATGTTGTACTGGAAAGATGATACCTGATTCAATCATTTTGGATAACTCATTTCTCATGAATGGCTCAATCTTTTGATTTAAAGGCCTTTGTTTTTACATAACTAGCTTGGAATTTGGCTATAACTCTATGGTATGCTGAGCTAAAATGGGATCAAAACATCTCAGATCTTGGTATTTCCAAGCAAAAACATCTCTGAATTCTTTGCATAAATTAATAAATGACTTTTTTTAGCTGAGGAACATACCTTTTCGATAAATAATTTCTTTTCATCATCCACTAAAATCTCTTCGTAGTTATCTACGTAAGTTGAAATCTTACCTTTATCCTTTCTTAACCGATCATCATAACTGAAAATATCTTCTAGTTTGACCAGTCCTTGGGAAACTTATTTATATTCAATTGAACAATCTGGTCACCATAGAAATTTTGTAGTTTTTCTTGATTTACTGTAGAAAATGCAACTTCTTGCTACATATTTTCTCATAATCTTTAAAAACTTGCCAATTTTCTTCATTATTAAGTACTGAAGGTCTGATAATCAACTTTATATGTGGTTGTACTTTGTTGTTTTCAATTTTTTCTAGCACATCAAAGCTAGCATCAACCGATCCAAGTTTGTTTGCATGTTTGTTTTTAGCTCTTGGAACAACTTTCATATTGATAGCATCAAAATATTCCATTAACTCAGAAACTCTATGTTTGTAAGATTTCAGTAATGAATTCTGACATACATTAATGTTTTTTACTTGATTAATCACTAACTTTCAATCACCAAAAACCTATAACCTATTGATACCTCTTTTTCTTGCCCATTGTAAGCCATGAATTAATGCTTCGTATTCAGCTACATTACAAGTACACAGAAAATATAGACCTAAAGCTGAAAAATACCTTTAGTTTATAGCGGAAGTGAGCATAAAACCTACACTTTTTCCTTTTCTATTTTTGGCTCCATCGAAACGAAGCTTCTATATCCCTTCTGCTGATTTTTCTATTTTGGACAGCAAGGGGATTGGTGCATTTTCTTCATGCAAACAATAAACACTAAAAAAATCCTCTTATGCTTCTTTGAAAGGATCATAAGCATGCTCTTATTGAGTTTTTTCATCCATAAACAGATTAGAAACACCATCAAATGTAGAAACATGTGATGTAACATCAAAATTAGATTGATTTATGGATGCATAGTTTGTTGCAACATTTGAAGCATGAGTCTCAATATGGAATCTATCCATTGGCTCTAAATTAACAATAACATTAGTTCCATACCTTGTAGTAAAGAATACAAATGACCAATCTGAAGAAAGATAAACTCCTATCTTTGTTGTTGTAGACATCCTAATTTCACATCTGTCCTGAACCAATTAATTCCCCTACCCCATTCCCCACAAAAATACACTTCGAATTAATCAAATGTAATTTGAATAATTATCCATTTCAAATCTAAAAATAAACTAATCTTTACCACATGTCATTATTCTCCATGTTTTTCTACTATTGAATTCAAAATTCAAAATCAAATCCTCACCCACTCTTTGTGGTCCCCACTCACCTAAAATCCTTCACTTATGAATTAAAAATCCAAAATCAAATCCTTTCCCACATTTTCAAACCATGATTACTTAAATTAATTTAAGTTAATCAGTTCCCTAGACTATAAATACAGTCTTATCCCTCCCCTCAAACACACAGATAATAATCTTGAATGTCCTATCTATGTTCTTGCATCCTTTGAGAAAAGAATATCCTTCTGCCTCATCCTAATGCCGAAAAAGCCTCATCCTGAAGCACCCCAAATCCATAATCCTTTTACCCATTTGGTACAAAGTAAGTGAATTATTGTTGCAGGAAGGCCTTTCTCCATCTTGAAGAAAATAACCTACATATCACACAATCGGGGCTCAATCCATGTTTCCTAGCCTATTTTGAGGTTTGTTATAGCATGCGAAGGAGGAGGTAGTATTGTTAGTATTTTACTTCCTTGTTAGTAGCGTATTTTTCCTAGCACACATTCTATCACGCTAGGTTACTTTTGGTATGTGACCATTGATCTCCCAATTTTTGGTTTTATCCGTTATTTGTTTATTATTGTTCGTTATTATCTCCTTTTTTGTGCCTTATTTCCTTCTTTGGTTCATGTTCATTCTGTGGGTAGTTTTTTTTTGTGGTGTCTTGTGGTGCATCTGCAAGTTATAGTACTAATGAACCTACAATGTGCGTATTGTCTTTCATATCCTTGATGTTTGGTGTTTATCAAAGGGGCATCTATCACCTGATCTGGATACATGTGGATCACGATGGAAATATTCAATCCTATGGTCATTACAGAGGTTACATTTCGAATAGTTTTTGGTTATGGCTTTGTTATTCACTCATAATCTATAAAAACAAATGAATTAGCCATTATCTTATCATCCTACTGTCATTGGAAACCATTCTGGAAAATGAATTTATTTCTTTATTTTAGCTAAAATAATTACTTTGTAGGAAATTGATCTTATTTACTAATCACTTTTTAGTTTTCCTTGCATATCTAGATCTTATTTTATCTAAATTTTTATTGATTTCCTTCTAAATCTTTAAAACAAAAAACAAAAACAACCAATCAATCTTACTTACAAACACTTCTTTAACTGCTTAGTTTTTTAATACATTTCATTATTTTCTCTAAGCCAAAAAATAATACTATCTCAATTCTCCCATCTCTATCATTTTTCATTTTAACTGCTATAAACATGTATATTAGTTTATTAAATAAAAACAAATTGTAAATATCCTAACATACCTACCCACAACTCCACACCCCATTATCTCCTACATCCCACTTTTTATCAACCACAAACTCGTCACCCACCAATCACATCTCCCAGCTCTTCATTCACTTCCCCGTCCCTGTTTGAAGACCTCTCCTATCCATTCAAATCCTCCCTCCAAGCTCTCCTATTATTCTACCCATTTCCTAAATGCCCAACACTAACCCCAATCCACACCATATCCCCAACACCTTTCAGACCTCACCTTCCTCATAGAACCCTCCACCTATTTCGCCATCCAGTATCCTCTATGCCACGAGTCTATTCTCCCCTCATTGAGCTTCATCCACCTTCCCTCCCCATATCTCCCCATCCTATATCCTCTCTGCCACAACTCCCTTCTCCCCTCATCAAGCTTCATCCCCCTTCCCACCCCCTATTTCCCCATCCACCCACCTTATTTCCTACCCCCTAACCTGACTACCCATGTACCCAACCATTCATCCATCCCACACAGTTCCTCTCCCTGTTTATCCCTCCTAGGCTTCCCACATATCTCCCTCCCCACAATCCCCATGTCCCTACTCATCTCAACCCTGGCTAGCTTGGCCATTTCCTTATAAGTCCTCCTCCCTCCATCCTCTCTCCCAAGCCCATACCCATATTATTTGAGCTCTAACTACCAACACTTCCCCCCAAACCTTTATGTCGTCGTATTCTCACACTCCTTCCTCCCATCTCCAAAATATCTTCCCTTCTCTTGCTCCCTATCACCCCGAGCCCTTCCTACGTCCCACGCCCTTGTCATGATTCCCATAAAACCATCCACCTGAGTCTTCCACAGACCAACCTCCCCATTCCACATCTACCCTTAACTCCTACATACCCATCCACTCGCCACCTCCCCTCACCCCTCATTACGATACTACTGACACACTAATCCATTTGTTTCCTTCCCTACAACCTCACCATTACACCACTTCGTAGTACGTATTCATAGTCCATCCACCTTTCACCTGTACCCTTGACATTCATCTTCATTTTATTTATTTATTATTTCTTTTTTTAATATTCATGACTCCTTTCGTGTCAAAAAAATCAACTTCCACTCCACTTCAAATCAACTTTCCCATCCTCATCTTCCACCTTTTCATCATCTCAATCCATATTGTTTCCATATAAGTCCATATTTTCATCTTCAAATTTGTATAAGATCTAATTCAAACCCACCACATTCGCACTCCCATCAAGTTTCCACTTTGAGTTATTTTCTCTTTATCACGATCTTCATAACACTCTTATTTAAATAAGTCTTTTATCAATAAACATTTTTCGTCACTTTTGGTAGCTTTGTGCACCATTTTTAACAGTTTTTCACCATTTAATTTTTATGTTTGATGTAGTAATTTCTTGTCCAAAAACTTTACGATCATAAACAAAATCACTTTTTCGAGATCCATTTTCCCACTTATCATGCAATATTTATCACTTTTTCAGTAATTATTTTTCAAGATCATTTGTAATCATGTTTTTTGATTTTTAAGTCCTCATTCACCATCTCCAAATTTTAATTTATCAACATAGTTTGTTTATTTTTCACACTTTGTGCTTATAATTAATTACTTTCAATAATCATTCTACTAATGTTATGTGTAAATACAAACTATTCATCATTTTCTTATAGGACCTATTCACACCTCTCTCACCACACTTATTAGGTTTGCATTCCCCATCATATTTTTCACACTAGAGGCCACCTAGGCTCTGCAAAACAATTTTTTCTTGCTTTACATTCCAATTTTCCACGACAACACTTTTGGTAACGTTTTTAACGCTCTTCTTTCATTTTTTTCTTTTCTTTGAGAAGATAATCATTATTACTATTTTGCAATCATGATTAATTGTAATAATTATTAAAATATATATATATATATATATATATTCCAATTGTATCTGCATATGCTCTTTTCTTGTGCCTTTAAGCGATATGGAAAATCAAAAACGGTCATGGTTGTTTAGTTTCTTGTTCTAACATTACAGGATCTATTTCCTTATTATTTTATATTTGTAGCTATTGTCTCAATAAATTTTATTTTGTTGCACTATTGATATTTTTTTGATCATTGGTTGTGTATGCTCTTTTCCTGCACCTTCAAGCGATCTAGAAAATCAAAAACAACCATGATTGTTTTTCTTCCTAACATTTTGTCTGCAAGATAACTACTAATTTGTTTTCTAAAGCACCGCATCACTATAATATTGTCAAAAACGCAAAACAAAAAAATATCCCCCAAAACTACCACCATTCAAAAGAAAATTGCTGAAACAATTTTTTTTAGCAAGCTCAAGTATGCAATTATTTTCCACTAGTGATTTATTTCAAGTTGGAAAGAACCTTATGTTTAATCACTTCATCATTTTGATTTTACACATAGTCGAAGTGGATTTCATCACCACCAAAGCTACACCAATGACGTGGACTTGACTACCACGCACCAACACCATTCACATCTGCACTACACTTGGAGACATAGTCTCATCACAGTGTTTGGTATTTACCTCACCCCTACTCTTCACTTATAGGTAATGTTGTTGTGTGGTGCATGCGAGTCGTGTCTAAATAGCTATAACAACAAATCCTGAGCATCGTCCCTATAAAAATTCGGCGAGTTATAAGGACACCATACACATTCACCCCACCATCACCTTCCACATTTTCACAAAACCTATTTTAGACGTGGTGATTCACTCCGAAGTAGGTAAGTAAGAATTGGTGAGTCTCCTCCAGTGATATAAGGGTTCCTTGTACCAATTTTGTCCCCGTATAGAATTAGGTATATCAGGACTAGGGTATATTGGAGGACACATCTTTTAGAGTGATAAGAGCCTACATCCATCATTCCATGGCATACTTGTATGATTGCATGCAACAACGATCATTCCTAAAGAATTTACCTCCTGAGCCAAAACAATTTGACACACATGACTGTTTGGTGATTGTGAACAAAATAGTTTAGCATTATGTTTTATCATAAAACTTGGCTGATATCAATGTGTTTAATGTACAGTTGAAACCCTAGTTGTGTTCCACAAAAAATCATTTCTCGACCAATTCAATACCAAGCAAAAATGTCCAAGCAATCCAACAATGAAAACCAAAACATCACACCAATTTCATTAGCTTTCTTCAGCTAATCCTCCATAGTGTGTTTTCAAGTTATATCAAATTGACATTGGGTGAATTGTGTAAGTTCACTCATTATTTCATCAAATGTCAAGTTTATCAAAATTACATCCAACACAAATCCCTTCAGAGCTCATTTTGAGTTCATAATTGTGTTGAGTCACTTTTTTGAGTTATTCATCCTATAAAAAATCCAGAGCTTGTTTAAGCCAAACCAATCAACATATTCATCATATCTTGATTGAGCTATATCCTACTTGTATCAAGTACCTTATTTGAATTTAATCCTTATATTGTCACCTATTAAGCTTGTTTAAGCCAAATCTAAACCATTTTCCTTATATCTTGTTTGAGCTATCACATATTTATCTTGAGTAGCTTGTTTAAGCTTACTCCCTATATCCTTACTTGTTAAAAATCAATTGATCCGAAACAAAGATCACAATCAATATGTTGAGTTCTTCATCGCACCTTTCTTCATTCTCCATATCTTTCAAACACGATGAATTCATGAAAAACATCATGTAATGAGCTATTAGAAAAAAATAATAAAATGACAACACAAATCTCTCATATGGCTACCCAAATTAGTGAACGATCACCCAAAAATCCAATCACACAACCTAACAAAGACATCACTTCACGTAAAGTCCAATGTTAGTTTACCCCACTTGGATAAAGTCTCTCAAGTGTTTTTCATCAACTAAAAGAGTCTAAACTGATAAGATATTCAATTATGAAACCCTTTTATAAAGGGGAATCTAAGCCATGTTGGTACAAACCTAACACATACTGTGACATTCATCGCATTGATGGTCATCACACATATAAATGTGTGAAATTTAGGAATTACTTCCAAGACTTAATCGACGATGATATCATCTCTATAGAGCTTAATGACAACACTCTTGCAACCAATGACACATCCAATACCACAAATTTCAATGAAGAGTTGACTACTTTCAAAAATTCTATGCATACTAAAATTCCATGAGATCATGATGACAAAACTCAAGACTCTCTAATTCCCAACCAATCCATATCTTCTTCAAATTTTCTTCCATTAATTCAAACATACATTGAACTTGTTTTCGAAAACAACATTCTTCCAACATCTACTGAGCACTTGAACTTATTTCAAGACTCTCTTTCAACCCAAACATGCATTGAACCTGTTTTGGGTGACAACATTCTTCCAACATCTACTGAGAACTTGAACCTATTTCAAGAATATATTTAAACCCAAACATGCATTGAACATATTTTGGGCAATAACATTCTTCCAACATCTACTGAGCACTTTAATTAATTTAAAGAATCTCTTTCAACCCAAACATATATTGAACCTATTTTGGGAAACAACATTCTTCCAACATCTACTAAGCACTTGAACTTATTTCAAGACTCTCTTTCAACCTAAACATAAATTGAACCTATTTTGGGTGACAACATTTTTCCAACATCTACTAAGCACTTGAACCTATTTCAAGACTCTCTTTAAACCCAAACATACATTGAACCTATTTTGGGAAATAATATTCTTCCAACATCTACTAAGCACATGAACTTATTTAAGACTCTCTTTCAACCTAAACATATATTGAACCTATTTTGGGAAACACCATTCTTCCAACATCTACTGAGCACTTGAACTTATTTCAAGACTCTCTTTCAACCCAAACATATATTGAACCTGTTTTGGGCGACACATTCTTCCAACATCTACTGAGAACTTGAACTTATTTCAAAACTGTCTTTCAACCCAAACATACATTGAACCTGTTTTGGGTGACAACATTCTTCCAACATCTACTGAGCACTTGAACTTATTTCAAGACTCTCTTTCAACCCAAACATACATTAAACTTGTTTTGGGTGACAACATTCTTCCAACATCTACTGAGCACATGAACTTATTTCAAGACTCTCTTTCAACCCAAACATACATTGAACCTGTTTTGGGCGACAACATTCTTCCAACATATACTGAGAAGTTGATCTTATTTTAAGACTCTATTTCAACCCAAACATATATTGAACCTACTTTGGAAAACAACATTCTTTCAACATCTATTTAGAACTTGAACTTATTTCAAGACTCTCTTTCAACCCAAACATACATTTAACCTATTTTGGGCAACAATATTCTTCCAATGTCTAACGCGATCTTGACCTCACTTTAAGACTCCCTTTCAACCTATGATATTATTTTGGACACTACAGAAGAGGTTCCATCAACAAGTACCATTAAGCTTGATTCTATTATTCCAATATTTTCTCTTGTGCCTAACATCTCTAGCCTTATTGTCGAAATATAACCACATCAAATTTGGACACTTGCGAAAATACAACCTGTCGTTTCCATTATGCTTTCAACGATCGATCTTGCAAGAATTTCATCACTAATGATTCTCACTTGTCAAGACTTCTACGTGCATACATTCTACGAGGTTTGTATACCCAGGAATATCCTGATACAACCTTTTCCATCTTTAATTTTGAATCTATCCTTAAATCAATTAATTAATGGAAAAACAGAAGCAACAAGCCAAATAATACAAACCATCATGGAAAATATTATCAAACACACATGGAAGATATTGGCATACTCAAATTTACCCCGCTCTTTATGCTTACCGTACATCTTACTGCATGCCTATCAGAGCCACTCCATTTTCCCTCGTTTATGGTTGTGAAGCCATTTTACCTATTAAGATAGAACTCCCATCCTTGAGAATCTCCCTTAAATATGTAATTAATGAGGATGAATACTGATAGTCACGGATTCAAGAACTTAAGCTTCTCGATGAAAAATGACTTAATGCCCTCAATCATCTTCAAGTATATCAAAACTAACTGTAACACAGTTATCATAAAAAGGTAAGACCTAGAGAATTAGAAATTGGCGACCTCGTTTTAAAATAAAATCAAAAGAATAGCACTAAAGAGAGAGAAAAATAGGGAAATTTTGAGCCTAATTGGTTAGGAACCTACGTAATTACAACCAAATTTGGCTCTGGAGCCTATACGTTGGCCATTAACATAGGCCAAGTCCTTGATGAACCCATGAATGCAGTCCATTCAAAGAAATTCTTTTCATGAAAGAATTCTCTATTATGGGTGACAACCACTTGTACATTGTTCCTTCTGTCTTACTAATATCCGAATCATTTACAATTATTCATTTTCATTGGAAGATATTCTCATTATCAAAATCACATCTTCATCTTTACCATCACGAGACAGGTGCTAATATAGATCCTATTAAGTTTGTGAGTGTCATAATTCTTATAGTATCTCCCATTTTTATTCGTTTTCACATATGGTCATACCTAAAATCTTACTGATGGTAATAAATTCCCTTCAAAGACATTCACTCTTTCATAACAAATCTCTAAACATTTTTACCCAGTTCGTTTGATCGTCCATCGCAGTATTCAGTGTTGAACCCTTGCGTCCTACTAGTTGTGTGGGGATAAGATTGGGGGCAGGAGTTCCTTCCCAAATAGAAAGCACTATTTTAAAACTCCATCAATTCAATAAATTATTAATAATTCATTATCACATATTTTGTCCTTCATAGTCTTTGGTGTTGAGCCCACACTTCTTACTGGTAGTGTGAGACTGGGAATGGAGGAAGGTGCCCGAACTCATCTACATCTTGTCTTCAGTGATAAACCCTTACCTCTTATAGGTGGCATGGGGCAAATCGTAGAGAGTCATTCTCATAAAAGCATAAAAGTATTACAAAAACGTTCAAAAAAATAAAAAAAATAAGACAAAAAGGGAATTCACTCGCCTATCTTTTGCCTCCGGTGATGAGCCCTTGCTTCTCACTAGTAGCATGGGGAAATGCATAGGGAGTCATTTCAAAAATACAAAATCTTACAGTGCTTGAAATTACAGAATCCCCAAAGAAGTAATTTTGATGCCTTAGTGAAGAGAGAACTATCTCTTCACCTCATTGTCTTACCAATCAGAAGGCCATATAATTGTCTATGTCTAGCACATGACTCATAGAGTGAAATCCATTTTTGAAATTGGTTCAGTAACGTTAAGAAGAATTGAGTCACAATGTCCCAAAGGGATTTTTGTTAGCATTTGTCTCTATATTCATTGTCTACCTCTTGTTTCCTTCTTGATTCTCGGTGATGAGCCCTCGCATCTTACTAGTTATGTGGAGTCAAGAATGGATCTTGACTTCTTTTCATCATATCATCACCAACGTATCTTGCTAATGGAATGAGAATTTGTGTTATTCCGAGCATGAGTTACCATGAGAACATGGTACATGCGGACAATATCTTGGTTTATCGCCTCTCAAAATAAGTATGTAGTCTTGTCCATAAATTGTCAATAACATTGTAAAAATAAAAAAATCCAAAAACATTAGAAATAATTGACCAAAATTAAAAAAAAAATCCAAAAAACATTGGAAAATCTCTAGAAAAAAAACTCCAAACAAAACAAAATAAAATAAAATAATATATATATATATATATAACAAAAATAAAAATATTTTAAACTCCACAAAATCATGCAAACTCTAAAATAATCAACACAATTCATCCTTTGAACTATTATCCCCAACGAATGATCCAATCACCTTATGACTACCAAATTCAAACAACTTCTCCTCGCGTGAGTCCTCGTTTGGCATAAATTTGGCTCTCATTGCTACTTTGTTTAAGGATAATGACCCAATCATTTTTTATGTCTTTATACCCCTTCTTGGGGGCATATCCAATTAATCCTCATTTTGGAACATGTTAGGGACATGTTTATTGGTTCTTGTGTTGAATTATTAGTTACAAATTATTGATTGTTATCTTGTATCTTGATATATTATAGGGGGCATCTTTATTATATGTATCATGGTGTTCTCTCTAATATATTTATGTTATCTGATTGCATATCATACTGGGACATCATAATTTTTGGATATCCTCTTTCTATATTCTCTTCCTTTTGTATATCGTATTGGGGCATCAAACCTTTTTGTTGGCACCTATCTATGCTATCACGCATATTATAGTCTAGTCATCCTGATCTTTTATATCACGATGCATCCTATTATTTGCTATATTAAAATTAAGATGTTTTTCATCACATGAGTATCTTCTTGCATGATCAACATCTTACTTTGCACCCCCTCCATTCACCCGTACTAATACATTCTGTAGTTTGGGAATCCTACTTGATTACTGTTGCAGTTTGTGAGTCCTACTAGAAGATATTTCTCAAGTAGCATTCACTATCAAGAAGCTCCTCCTCCCCCACCATGATCACCATGTATTTTATCCATTCATCCTCGCTCCTCATTTTTACTCCTCCACCAATTATCCCCTCTCACCCATTTGTATTCTTTCCTTTCACTCTTCTGCTTCCTAATTGACAATCTTACTTAATAACCCCTTCTATATGGGATCCTCGGTGGAGGTTTACCCTTTCTCTAATATTTTCCCACTGTCGAATCTTCTCCACCACCTCCCCTCTCATCAAACGACAATCGCCACCATACACATCTTCCCATTCCACCTCTTCTTCTTCTCATTCTTGCACCATTACTCTCACCATGCAGGAATCACAATTAAGGATTCCCCTCACACTCTCCACCCTCAACTACATATATTCCTTCATCCATTCCTGTTACACTCATTTTTTTCCTTTCTTCCTTGTTATCACCTCCTCTCATCTCCTCTTCCACATGGGCATACATAACTCACTCTTTTCTCATCCTTCCCCAAATCTTTCTTCTACCTTGTCATCCTATTTACACGCTCTTATAGTATGTAAAATTCACTTGAGGGTTCCCCTTCAGTCCATTTTTTCATACCCTATTCCCACCAACTCTATCATCATTATTCTTCTTCTTCAGTTTGGAAATCTTACTTAATTATTTTGGCCACATGGAAATCTTACTTAATAATTCCTCTTAAGGTTGATCTGCCCTATGGACTTCCCCCATCACATCATATTTCCCCCTTCTTATTTCTCCTGCCTCTCATCGTGATCATCTTATTCAACCAAACTTTCCACCCATGTAACGAATACAATTTTGTCTTTCTCCTTGCATATCATCCTTGTCAGTTTGTCAGTATTACGAAACCACTCCGACAACTTGATGATCTTACTTAAGAGTCTCTCTTAAGCATAACATGTCATCTTGCACTTGCCCATCACTCTAAATTCTCATCATCCATATTTTCTCTTCATTCTCCATCATCACATATTTTACCACTGCTATCTCCATTCTCTGCTTAGCAATCTTACTTAACCAGTGACATGGCATGGCGATCTCACTTAAGAGTCCCTCTTAAGGATGATCTATCTTCTTTCCTTTCCCCATCATACACATCCTTCACCCTTCAATTTTTCTTAACATTCCCAACTATCACATCATCTCACCTCCTCTTCCATCCTCTCAAACACCACTTCTCACTTGCCCACTTGTCATCTCCAATGTCGCTCGCTTGGCAATGTTACTTAACCACTTCCGTCGCATGACAGTCTTACATCAGGGTCCTCCCTACACTAAACTCATCATTTTGAAATTTTTTCTTTCCTCATTCTTCGTCCACTTTTTTTATCACTTCTTCCACCTGGTTTCACCTACCAACCACATTTTCCTCCTATCATTATCCTTTCTCCACCTATCATATCAAAACATACGTCTAATATCTGTCGCCTATAATCACGTTATTTTCCCCCATTTTCCCCTTCTTTGATCCACCATCCTTCATAATGTTTCTTCCCATTATTTTCATGTCTTATTTCTTCATCGTCACCTCATTCATCCTCATCTTCAACATCCTCTCCTAGATTTCACCTAGTCCCAACTCATCCCTCACATTTTTTTTACTCTTTCCATTTCATCTTCTCGAATTCTCCCACATCTCTACCACACACTTATTCACCATTTTTGTTAACATTCCTCTATCATTCTTTCATCATCATATTTTATTCCTGTGTTAATAATTGTTAGTGGAATTTCCCTAAAACTCATCAATCCTCATTTCACACAACCTCGTTCACTCCCTTGGACCTTCTAGAGTTTCCCTTCATTCCTTCCTTCCTGTAGGCCCACCACGCATCCTTCCCCACCACTTATTGTTAGTGGAATTTCACTAATGTCCCCTCATTGACATTTCCTCTTCTAACCCCCATTCTCTTTTCTCTCCCATTCTTTTCCGCCACTCCCACCCTTTCTTGTCTCTTCTTCCTTACTTCTCCATTTTCCCTTCACCCTCTTCAATATCTTTACTATCTTTATCATACATCCTTTTTCTATTTTCTCGTAATCCTAGTATCCTCATTTCATGAATCTCCGCATCTTTTCCAATCAGTTTCATTCATCCCCTCTTGTTTCTCTTTACATTCCTCATACTGTTCACTTTACACTTATTATCCCCATTTTGTATTCCCTTCCTTGTACATAATTTTCTCTATTATCCTCTTCTCTCTCCCACCCCTTATCTTACCTCACTTCCTGTATATCGTCTTCTTCCCCTTTTTATGTCACGTTTCCTCCTTACTTCCCCATTGATAACCTGGCTCTTCAGCGTGTCTCATCTTTTTTTTCATCCCACCCTCCACATGCATCTCCATACGGTTTATTCCATATTATTTGCCTTGATCTTCCTCATGAAGACCTAGTTACTTCACTCTTCTCCCTGTATTCACTCTATCCTCATTTCCTCTCCCATAATTTTCATGTTTCTTCTAACCACCCTTCTTTTTCTCTACCACCCCTACCTTTTCATTCATTTTGTACATGTTTCTCTTATTTTATCTACACTTTTTTCACACTTTCCTCTCCCCTCATATTTTCTTTTTTTCTCCGTTCCACTTCTTCTTTCATCCTCTTTCAAATTTTCGTCAATTTTACCCCTTACTCCCACCTCGTCTTCTCCTTCTTATTTATCTTTCCCCATTTCTTTCACTTTCATGCATCCCTCTTTATTATCTGTGTTGCTTCCTTCATTTGTAACATTTCTCTATTTCATAACTTCACCCTCTACTCTGTCATTTTCCTGTCTTCTCTGTATTTTTCTTTCATCATTCCCTTCTTCCCCTATCATCCATCTCTCTTATTCTCTTCTACCTCTTTTATTCATTTTTTGTCCTTCCCCTATCTCCATAACCCTTCACCTTTCTTAATATTCCCATAATAAACCCCCAATTCTATCCATTCCTTTTTTTCTTTCCCATTGCGTCTTCCCACACACCCTCACACCTAACATTCAAGGCCGATTGAATCATTTATCCATTTGCATCGTGCGGTCATTCTAGTCTCTTCCAATCCATTATCGTCCTCTTCTCCACAGAATTCATCTCTCCTCTTTTCAAGACCTCTTTCATCACTTCCATTCTCGGTAGCCCTCTCGAGGGGGCATCATCATATCTGTCTATAATCAAATCTTCTCATGAAATTTTTATCTTATAGGATACCATGACATCTGTCACTCACCGCCTTCTATTCTCTTCAACAAGCATTCACTCTACTTTTTTCTTAATAAAAGTAGATTGAATTCTTCCCCATCTTGTCTACTTTCTTTGAAAGGACGTTACTTTCATGGTACCCTTCCAAAGAGGGGAAAATGTAGACACCCTAATTTCAAATATGTCCTTAATCAATTAATTCCCCTACCTCATTTCACACAAATATACACTTTGAATTAATCAAATATAATTTGATTAATTATCTATTTAAAATATTAAAATAACCTAATCCTTACCGCATGTCATTATTCTCCATGTTTTTCTACTATTGAATTCAAAATTCAAAATCAAATCCTCACCCACTCTTCGTGGTCCCCACTCACCTAAAATCCTCCACTTATGAATTAAAAATCTAAAATAAAATCCTCGCCCATTCTTCGTGGTTCCCACTCACCTAATCTTTCCCACATTTTCAAACCATTATTACTTAAATTATTTTAAGTTAATCACTTCTACAGGCTATAAATACAGTCTTACCCCTCCTCTTTAACACACAGAGGATAAACTTGAATGCTCTATCTAAGTTCTTGCATCCTTTGAGAAAAGAACATCCTTTTCCCTCATCCTAATGCCTAAATAGCCTCATCCTAAAGCACCCCAAATTCATAATCCTTTTACCCATTTGGTGAAAAGTTAGTGGATCGTTGTTGCAGGAAGGCCTTGCTCCATATTGAAGAAAATTACCTACATATCACACAATCCAGACTTAATTCATGTTTTCTAGCCCATTCTGAGCTTTTCTACAAAACGCGAAGGAGGAGGTATTATTGTTAGTATTTTACTTCCTTACTAGTAGTGTATTTTTCCTAGCTTACAGTTGTAAAAAATCTTGACAAACATAAGAAAAATTAGGGAGGTAAATCTACAACAGTAACATCTTATAAGATAGTAAAATTTGGACAAGCATGTAAAGTTACCTCCAAATTTATAGTGATTCCAATTGTGTTAGTTGTTATTCTGTCTAGCTACAACACACTTTTCTCTATAGGTTCATACTACAGGCCTCAAGTTTTTACAATTGCTTTAGGAATTAATGTGTTGCTTGTACCACTATCAACCATGCAATTATGAACCAAATGATCTTCAATAATAAAATATAGATAAAAGGGTGGTGGTTTCTTGATATCATGAGTGTTTAATTTTTTTTGAAGAATCCACTTAACCTCCTTCATACGATATTGCTCCATTGTACCAAGAACCATGTCTTCTTTGTGAGCTTCCTTTCTTGATGGATTCGAAGAAATCTACAACTTAGTAGGCTCATGAGCAAGTAAATCTTACTGTCCTATAATACTCGGGGCATCCCATAATGAAATATTAATATTATGATTTTTAATTACCTCAATAATATTAAAAGAAACAATAGTCTTCAAAACAATTTCTATAGTTTTAGCATAAGATTTAACTAAAACTGACTCTGCTTCAACAAATTTTTAAATATGAGGTATGAATAATCTTCTGGGATCATGCTGCAATTGTTTTTGCTTCTCTTTATAAGATGAATTGTTTGCTGGTTTTGAAGGAACAACATAATTGTTTGCTATTTTTTACCTCTACTTGTTGTTTTATCAGTGAGTAGGCAAAACAAGTCTATTTTGTTGTTTTTCTTTATCCCGAGCCTTTCTTGGGACCTAGTTATGACTAGAATAAAACTTCCTCTCCAAATCTGACTAGATTATGTTCTGGTGGTTTTTGACTATGATTATCTTGTTGCCCACCCTCCATTTGAGGCATAAATGATGCTTTAGACTGAGTTTGTGCAACAATGCTTACATTTAGGAATGTATTTGGACAATTGGTTGTTGAATGAGATTGATTACAAGGTGGACACTATTCTTCTGAAACCATATTAACTGGAACAAGAGTGCTAGATGAATTAGGAGCATTTTGATCAAATTGTCTTGGCTGTTATGGATGTCTATAGTTCTAATTTTGCTGGTAAGGCTTCCTATTCTATAGATTTTTTTGATAAGAAGCTTGGTAACGCCTACTAAGCTGAGCTAATTTTTTTCTCAATTGCTATTAATTTATTCCCCATAGTCTATAAAGACTTAAATACATCATCTGATGGAGATATAACAAGAAGTTATACTAGTAATAGGTTCTAAATCTGCTACAAGAGGCATTGAAGGATTTGGTGTTAGTTTTCCATCTTGAATAAGGTTGTTTTCATCCCTAATGGCAATATCGTATGCTGTTAGGAGAGTCTCTCCTCCCATAGACTGAATCAGGGCTGAAATATCACTATTTAAAGCTTTGAAATAATATAGAAATGCATGATCAGATTGAGGCTCAACATTGGCTGGAATTCTTTCCCAAGTTCTAGCAAATCTGATGTTAAAACTAGCCTTAAATTCATGAGGAGCTCTTTTGATTGTAGATAGTTGTTCTATGGGAGATAGATGATCAAAATGGTCTTGAAATTGCTTAAGTAACTTCTCTCCTAACTCATCCCAAGTTGTTATGCTCCCTATCTCTAAGGCTTTCTATCATTGCAAATCATTTTCTTTAAATGATGTAACTAAAAGTCTTAAGGCTACATCTTCATGAGTTATATTATGGACAACAAAAAGTGCTGCAACATCTTTAATCTGTTATGTAGAGGTAGTTTGATTTTCACCAGTGAATGATGGTAAAATTTTTAGGGAAGAAGCAAGTATATCATGGTAAACTGGAATTACCAAACGACTGCCATTAGGAAAGGTCACAAAAAATTTTGGTGGTTGTATAGTCATTGGAATAACAGGGATTTGAACACCAAGATAAATATGTGGTGAAGGAAGATTAGGAGGGTTACCAAAACCAGGCGTATTATAAGGTAAGATATTTCCAACTCTTCTTCTTCTTGTAGAATTCAAAGGTAAATAAATAAAACCAGCAGAAATTCCTCTTACCGATGATCTTGTAGTCACATTAGGCATGGAACATGCTGCAAAAAAAGTCTGAATCAACCTTACGGAGTTGCAAAATAAATATTTTGATCTTTAGAATAAATTGTTATAGCTTGCTTCTCCAAAAGTGGCTTTCTTTCATTATAAATATGGTGTAAATAACTATAATCTACTGTAATCCAGTGCATATCTGATATGTGTCCCACCTGGCATGCCAAAAATTGTTATCTCTCGAAAGTGCACCCTGGTTGAGAGATGACAACAGGGGTTTAAATATTACTTTGATCTCTCACTTTCATAGATACAATGGAAACACCTCAGGTCTATGGGTATACCTATTTTTGAGGCGATTCTTTGGTATCAAGGTTGGTTCCTTACTAGTGTATCCTAAACTAATTTTTTGGGGTTTTGAGGGTAAAAAGATGACTGTAATTGAAATTTGTAAGGGTGATACACCAAACATGTTGAGGGATTTGACTGAATATATGGATAATAAAATTGAGAGTCAATTTTGGATGCACAAACCAATGTTTTTTCAACATAATATTAAGGAAAAAATTTTATGTATTGAGGGATAAATCACAATGACCCAACAAGATATTTCAATAATTTAAATCATGTAATAATACTATATTTTATATACTATATTTTAAATTTTACAAAGGAACGATGGAGGGAGGGATTGATAGAGGGAAAATTAGCGTTGTTTCTATTGTACTAGCTGCAAAATGTCTACTTTCTCATCCAAACCTAACTGCAAAGGGGATGAACACTAACTTGAATCAGGAGGTTGTTAAGCTGCAAACATAGTCCACTTCCACATTGGGATCCACGCCTTTATCTTGGAATAAGATTCTTCAACACCAAAACCCTTCGATTAAGAATGTGGGTCCATAATCTCCAACAAAAGTACAATTCACATGGGAGAAGGATAAAGAAGGTGTGACCTGCCTTATTATGCTAGATGGTTGTCTGCATCAGGCTTTAGACAAAGTGAATATTTCCCTTATTGGTAAGTTTCTGAGATCTAGACCTAATATTGATGTCATTAGAAAATGGGCCATTAGAAAGTGGCAACCAAAAGGGGATCTGAGCATTACCACTATGTCACAGGGTTTTTTCTAGCTAAATTTAATCAGTAAATTGATTTGGAATCAATGATTCTAGGAGGTCCATGGTTTTTGGGCAATATGGGTATTTTTCTACAATGGTGGTATCCTGGGTTTGATCCTAATATTGAGAATATACACACCATACCAGTTTGGTGTAGGCTCCCAGGACTACCCCTGCAATTTTGGGATGATGAGATTTTGTTAAATGTTGCTAAATCTCTTGAATCTCCGATTGGGCTTGATGGACCTATGAGGAATAAATATAGAATAGATTTTGCTAGATTTTGTATTTCTTCTAAAACGGGTCAGGAGTTATCAGAACATATCATTCTACAATTTGAGTATGGAATTTGGCATCAAAATATTGAATACGAAACCTTTCATTTGAGATGTAAGAAATGTCATCAAATAGGACATTTCACCAATAGGTGTCCTAATAAAGAGATCTCTCAAGAGGAAAAAATGGAAAAACTGATAATCCTGATGAAGACTCAGATAAGATACAAGAAGTTATGTTGGAAAATAAGGATACTGGAAAAAATAAAGATCAAGGACAAAGGGAAGGGATATCCCTTAACTAACCAGAGCTGAAATATAAGAAAGGAAAAAGGGGTTTAGAACTCCAATTGGAAAACAACTAATTTTTAGGAAGCTCTGGCATCCTAAAACCCTAGCGGAGGGAGAATCATAAGTAAACCCAACCCCAAAAGAAAATTTAGATATACAGACTCCAGTAAAGGTGATTCTGGAGGTTGACGAGAAAATTGGGATAGTCAAAGTGAATCTTCTTTCTAAGGAGTTAGCTTAGACTGGACTTTTAGATAATAATAAGGACACTAATGTTGAGTCGGGGACAAAAGAAACTAAGAAATTTCATCCTGATCCATTCTTCATCATTGAGGAAGATCTGAATGAGGAAAAAGAAAATGTAGAATCAAAAGCCTCATTGAAGAAAAATTCATCGTTGATTAAAAACTTTTCACCTAAAAGTGGGAACCCCCTTCCCAGTAAAAAATCAGAAAATTTAAAACTCATTGACAATAAGCAGGGAGAGAAAGAGGAGGGGGAAGTAACACCACTAAAAAAATATGCTTTTTGATGTAGATTCAGAACTGACCAATGGTTTTTTAGAGGTTAGCTCTAAAAAAAGAAAAGATTGAAGGGATTTGAGAAGATCCCAGATTCACTTTATAATGAAAAAAAAGAAAATTGATAAATAGGGAGCTTCAACATCCAGAAATACTAGATCATTTGCTAGAAGAATAGTTGATTTTGGAAGCAGTTCTCAAAGAGGAAGAGCCTCAAAGAAGACACTCATAACCAAAAGAACAGAGGAAGCTATTACAGATGGAACTTAAAGCCAATTGAGCCATCAGGAAATTTCAACACTTATATCATTTAGATGAAGATCATCTCCTAGAATATCAGAGGTCTGAATGGGAACTCTAAACAAAGAACAATCAAAGAGTTAAGAGTCTCTAGTAGACCTAGCACTCTGCTTCTGTAGGAAACCAAGATGAACTCTAAGGTACTTGAAAATTGTAAAATTAATTTCTAGGAAAATTTGGACATGGCTGTTATGGATTCTTAGGCAGCTTCAGGTGCCCTAGCTACTTTTTAGGATTAAAAGCATTATACTGGTATGATTCTATCTAAAACTAGTAACCATCTTGCTATTAAATTCTATGTTATTGAAATAACTATACTTTGATCCTTTCTAATATCTATGCACCTAATACAGTTATTGGGAGAAGGAAACTATGGAATGATCTAAAGATTTTCAAAAATAAGCATAGTACTTACAATTGGATTATTATGGGTGACTTTAACTCTCCTTTAAATCCAAGGGAAAAACAAGGGGAAAACTCTAGTTTTTCCCCTAGCATGGATGAATTTGTGGATTTCGTTGCTGATATAAATCTCATGGATGTGGATCTTCATGGAAATCAGTTTACCTAGAAAAGAAGAAGGTTGGGAAAGGATATGATTCAGGTTAGAATGGATAGATCTCTTATCTCTGTTAGTTAGATTCTACACCAAGACTTTCATCTCACTTCTCTGCCCAAAATCTGATCTGATCACAATTCGATAGTTGTAAATGTTTTCAATTGGGCTAAGCCCACCAGGAGCTCCTTTAAATTCAAAAATATGTGGATGGAGCATGATGACATCTTTGATAATATTAAGGAATGGTGGAATTTGGATTGTGAGGGAACTTCTCAATTTAGACTTACTCAAAAGCTTTAAAATGTCAAAAAGTAGGTTAAAATCTAGAATAAAGAAATCTTTGGGAATTTTTTTGTGAGAAAAAAGGAATTAAAACATAAACTCTAGTATTTGGAAATCAAAATAAATTCAAAGGGGAGGTCTTTGGAGGATAAATCATCAGAAAATGTTTTCTCTCATAGCTACACACGGTTTTTAGCAAGGAAGAAGCCTTATGAAGACTTAAATCTAGGGTAATTTGGTTGAAAGAGGGTGATAGAAATATGAAATTCTTCCATATGACCACTTTGAAGCATAGAGCCTATAATAGGATTGCAAAAGTTTCTAAAGGAAATGGAATCATCATAAAATATCCGCAGATGATCAAGGATGAAGCTCTCAGATTCTATGAAAAAATGCTTAATGAGAAGAGTGCTACTAATGATGAGGCTGCCTCTTTTTTGTTAGAGGCTATTCCACAAGAAAAACTTGAGGAATAAAGATTTAAAGACATTACTAAATTCATCACTTTAGAGGAGCTTCAAAAAGCTATTTTTACTCTTGAAGGGGATAAGGCTCTGGGACCTAATGGCTTCTCTGTCATTTTTTTTCAGAATTTTTGGGAAATTTTTTCGGATGATCTCCTTAGGGAAGTAAATTAATTCTTTAGAACTGGTGATTTATTGAAAGAGCTAAATAATACCCACATTGTGCTTGCTCCAAAAAAAATGGACACTAAAGATTTCAAGGATTTCCAACCCATTAGCCTGGTTAATGTTTTCTACAAAAATTTTACTAAGACTATTGCTACCAAACTTCAGTTCATTTTGAATGATTTAATCTCAAAACAACAGAGTGGGTTCATCAGAGGAAGGATAATTCAAGATGGTGTGATCATGGTGCATGAGATTATACATTCTATGGATAATAATAAAAAATCAAGCATTGTCCTTAAACTTGATATGAATAAAGCCTTTGATAAAGTCTCCTGGTCTTTTCTTGACAAGGTTCTAGCCAAATTTGGTTTTATCAACAAATTTAGAAGAATTATCAAGGCTTTCATCTCTACAGCTAGATTCTCTGTGGTGGTCAATGGTGAGCCAATGGGCTTATTTACCAACAGTAGAGGTTTAAGACAAGGGGATCCTATATCCCCTTTTCTCTTCATTATTATGGCAGATAGCCTCAGTAGAATAATTGACAAAGTAGTTAAAGATGGTCTTCTTAAAGGCACTAAGCCTACTTCTACAAATCAAACAACTTCTCATCAGTAATTTTCAAATGATACGATCCTGCTTTTAATGGCATTTATCCTTGAAGCTAAGGCGATCAAGTCCATTCTAAAATTTTATGAGTCTGATTCTCGGCAAGAGATCAACTTTGATAAAAGCTCAATTTTCTTTTTCAACACTCTTATGGAAAGACACAGCTTAGAATTGCTAAATTAATGGGGTGTAAAATCAATTCACTTCCCACTACTTATTTGGGACTCCCCCTTGGTACTAAAAAAGTCTCAACCAAAGTTTGAAATGATCTACTGGAAAGATTCCAAAAGAAAATGGCTGGTTGGAAAGGGGCCATTCTTTCCAGTGTTGGTAAATGTCTGCTCATCAAAAGCACTCTTCAAAATCTACCTATCTACATTATGTCTCTTTATAATATTCCTTCTACCTTTAGAGAAAAAATTGAAAGGATTCAGAAGCACTTTTTATGGCAGGGGTTGGAGGAAAAATTCAAATATCACCTGGTAGCTTGGGATCAAGTATGCACTCCTAAAAGAATTGGGGGACTGGGCATAAAAGATATCAAAAAATGAATGTGGACTTAATTGCAAAAATGGGTTGGAGAATGCTCTCGGAGGAACAACCCTCGATTGATCTAATTAAGGCTAAGTATCTTGATCAACAAACAACTATCTCTTTCCTCCATGATGAACAACTTCCCCAAGGTTCCATTTTCTAGAATAACTTGATTCAAGTCAGGAATTTCATCAAGCAAGGATGTAGATGGAAAGTGGGAAACGATAGAGACGACAATTTTTGGGGGGATAATTGGTCTAATTTTAGCCTCAATGACAGATTTGGTGCAGTCAAAGATAGCCTTGAACATAAGTATGGTACTAAGGTCATTGATTACATGGAAATAGATGGTAACAAGAAGAGATGGAAACAACTCTTGGTGGATAGGAATGAACTGAACTTCATGATGTCCTCTTTACAAGAACAATTGGGACCTCATTCCCTTGAATCAATTGGAAGTTAAGGATCAAATTGTATGACGCAATTCTAGAGATGGAGATTACACAGTCAAATCTGGTTATAACTCTTACTTTGAAAATATCTAGAGTGAGTTTAATTGGAACAAGATTTGGATGACTGAACTAACCCCTAAAATTATTTTTTTCTTTTGGCTTATTCTCAGAAGTAGAATTCTCATTAATGAAAACCTGATGAAGAAAGGATTCATAATGCCAAATATATGTCACCTTTGCAAAAAAGAGTTTGAGGATATTACGCATATTTTTGTACACTGTGAGTATGCTTCAATGATATGGAGTTATGCCTTTCTAAATTCAAAGTTTTCTGGATTGTGCCAAAGGATTTCATCCAGTTTGGACCCAATGGAATCCTCCTTTTAAGCATTGTGTTGTGAGAAGACTTTGGAAACTAGTCATGCCCCATATTATCTGGAGGATCTGGAAAGATAGAAATGACATAATTTTAGAAAAAATAAACAACATTGCAAGATTAGCTTTGTTAAGATTTGATCATGCTATTAAAGAAAATATTGAGAGATTCAAACCTCCCAAGAATAAGAAATATTCTGAGAATGAATAATATATTCTTTACAACTGGAAGATTGGAGTTACAAATCTGTAGAATAGGAATACTTCAAACATTGATAGGTCTTCGATTCATCGAAACCCTCCTGATATTAAGTGGCACAAACTAAAATTTGATGGTGCCTTCAAGGGTAATCCTGGGATTGCTGCAAGGAGAGGTGTAATTTGTGGTCATAAAGGTTGTTTAGTTGTTGCCTATGTGCGCAAAATGGGGATTTAGACAAATCATTATACAGAAGCCCTAGCTACTCTATGGGGGCTAAAGGTTACTAAGGATTATAACATACAAAACATCATTTTAGAAGGAGATTCACTAAACATTATCAATCACCTTAATCAGTTTTCTCCTCCTAGCTATACTATTAAGGACTTCATTATGGAATCCATAAATATTTGTCAAAATTTCAAGAATATCAACATTAGGCATACTTATAGGGAGGGGAATAAGGTAGCGGATACGTTGGCCAATTTTGGCATCAATAATAATCTAACCATTTGGGATAATGAAAATTGCATCCCTAAGGAGGTACATAATAGCATTAATGTAGATAAATATGAGAAATCATGCATGGAGTAGGAATTATAATGAGATGGTGTGGGATTTAGTGGGTGTGAAAGATCACACATGTGAGAAATATCATCCTAACTATGGCCATAATAACTCCCATGATTCTCGAACATGTGGTTGGGTTCTTAAAAACCGGGACAAACATAAGGAAAGAAAATATTCAAACGAGGGTTTTGAGCAGAAAAATTGTGAGGAGTAGCAGGGAGAAAGAGATGGGAGGTGCCCCATACCAACTGGATCCTTGCAGTGATCTGGCATGGAAGAAAAATGAGGAGCTATGTAACCTCCTTCAAAAAGGAGGAATCTCCAACTTCATAGAGTGCATTCAGGGGCACGACCAAAATATTTCAGTTCATTTCGTAATGGACTGGAAGGACAAAAAGGTGGAATATGGTGGTCACCGAGTAATTATAAATGAAGAATTGATAGCTGAGGAAATAGGCCTCGATTTGGAGGGATATCATTTTTTCAACAAAAGGATCGAAGGCAAAGAAATTCTCTAACGACGGTGAGGAGATCGAATTTGTAACTACGGGTGTTAGGGTAAGCTCTATCCCCAAGCCTTTTGATGAGGTTACAAAAATTATGGTTAGGTACAGTTCTTTAGAAGTAAACTATATAACAGTCCTTGTCAAGCACCTGGTATTTATTAACCACTTTAGAAGACAATTTGTGGTTTACTTCCCACATTACTTGCTAAATTCCCTTGAGCGCTCCATTTTAGAATTCCAAAAGCACTCTCATGTCATTCCTCTTCACTGAGGCCTTATTTTTCTGCTTAATAAGCTCTGTGTCTCTAAGTTCCTCAGCTTCCCACTCTCTCCCATTGATCTGCACATCCGTACCATCACTATTCCCACTTCCATCCTAAACACCTCTTCCAAACCCAAGACTAAGAACCCAAAAATTTGCAAAATTAACATCCCTCACTCAGCCCGGGTTCTTAGAAGAACTAAAGATCTTGAAGTTGTGCATAATCTACTGCATATTAGTAATGTTGGCTAGGATATAGCCTTGTAACAGGAGGGGAATAATATTCCTCATAGGTTGGATTCTTTGGAAAATGAGATGATGAATTAAAGAAGGATCTTTAGCACATTGCCAAACAGAAGGGCAAAA
This sequence comes from Taxus chinensis, assembly GCA_019776745.2. Taxonomy (NCBI): domain Eukaryota; kingdom Viridiplantae; phylum Streptophyta; class Pinopsida; order Cupressales; family Taxaceae; genus Taxus; species Taxus chinensis. The sequence continues at coordinate 498,956,431 of CM034155.1, read as the reverse complement.
AAAAGGTTGATGATGAAACTGATAATGGGAATGATCAGATTGCAGACATCTACAAGAAATTGAACTCTTTGGACAACAGATTGGGGAGAGCCAAATATATACATGACCATAACATGGCTATCTTCAATGCCATTAGTGAATTTTTGGAACATCATGTTCACAGCATTTCCATGCTTAGTGGGGTCCTTGAAACTATCTGGGGGACTGACAAGGAGAGAAGTCAGACCATATCAAAGTTGAATGCAAGTGACCCCACGCACATCACCACTTTGGTCTTTTCACTTCGCTACAAACAATCAAATCCAGGATCGATAGAGCTTCCAAGAAATAATCTCCCTCGGGCTGGAGGGCTTCGCTCTAGACGCTGCTATATTTTGGTCTTTTCATTGTTTTTCTGTTGTTGTTTTGTTGTCTTGTTGCAGTTTCTATTTTGTTTCACTTTCTACTAGTAACTATATTTTGGTTGCTATTGGGCATAATGTTTTATCTGTATTTTTTTCCTCTTCTGTTGTCCCTCTATAGCTCTATTTGGTTGTTGGGCCCTTATTGTAACAAGGTATAGTCCCTTCAAAACTATTTACCAATATCAATAAAAAAACATGTACACTAAGACTATATAGAAAATACTAGAGTTATAGAAAGGTTAGATGATTAATCAAGGAATTAACATTCACAAGGATTAATGGAAAGATACACCCCACTGTAAATAATTAGAAAGGCAAAAATTAGTTCTCATTTAAGGCAAAACTAGTAGAAAATTGCTTCAGCACTCCTTTGTCCAAAAATTCATCTTTTGTGCCTTGTTAGTGCACACAATATATAGCAAGATTATTCACCTAACCCATCCTAAAAATACGCTAAAATTTGTACTTTCCCATGCATGCTAATTTTACACCTTTATCATGAATAAATAGAGAAATAAAAATAGACATGTTGATTACAATGAAGCATTAATAGCCTTAGTTACAAAAATAAAATCAAGTCAAAGTGTAGTTGAATGATCTGTTTTTAATAAAACTTGGATAAATAATTTAGCTAATAATAACTCTTTCTTGTTGTGCAAGTATTATCCAATGTGCATGAAATATTTGTCTTCTTCTGCTTGATGTGACACCTGTAATTTGATCCACTTGCAATGACAAATTTGGCACTTTTGTAATTCTGACCCCTTGGATGCACATGCAAAAATAATATCCTTGTGTAAGCAAAATAATTCATTTGATCTTCAATACTTAGCATAAATATCTAACACTTGTATGGGGACCACCTTTGATGTGCATATGTTCAAATTTTTTCTTCTTGCAGTCTTTGGGGACCACTTGTATGTTGACTACATTGAGGATACGAGGTTCTTTTGCAAAGAATAATTTATTTTGTGAGTTTTAAGGTAATGATTCACACTTAGTTTGAAAGTGGCTCCATTCGAATAAATTATCTTGGTCTTCTTTGTTTGATTATACACCATAATTTGAACATATTTAAAGGTCTCTATCATCTTTTGGTTAATCATTGTGCATTTATTGATTGGCCAAATTTTGACTTGGTCGGTATCACATAGTTTTTGAACCTTAATCATTCAAAACAATTATGATCTCCCTTTAATTATTTTGAGGCATAGACTATTGTGGGGTCATCATCATTTGGTTTTTAATTAATCATTTTGTAGACAATAGTCTAAAGGCATAATGATTGACTTGGAAAATATGTCCCCTCCAACGATGCTCTGGCCCTTCATGTTTTATCGGTGGAAACTAACCTAACTTTAATTAAATTATGATTACCTAGAGGGCTTGCATTAGAATTGGTGATTTGGTCTTATCCATTTGATCATTGTACATTCACATATTTGTCGTTGATTCCCATACCATGGTAAGTAGGGTAGTTGGATTGTGGATTTAATCTATACTGTTTGATCTTGTCCTTTCAATTTACAACCATTTATTCTATGACCATGGTGTTTGCATTGATTATGGGTTACATGGATCCTGCGACTATTCCTTAGCCATTTTATCTTTTATTGGTTTGATTTTGAACTATTGATCTTCCCACCATGGTAAGTAAGGTAGTTGGCACTAGTTTTCATATGGATCATTTTGTCTGGTACTTTCTTAATCTTATTCATTGATGTTAACTCAAGATGAGTTAGGTTTGAGTGAAAAATTTGTCGAGTTTATCGTTTTGCCATTTTGTTCACTTGTTGCGAGTAGGGAAGCCTTGCCGAATTTTTGCTCAATGGCCATTTTTTATCCTTTCGAGCTCTACAAGTTCTGTTATTTTCTTGATGGCTGATGATGAAGAAGGGTGAGATTTGAATTGGTTTTGAACATCCTAGAAAACTTAATTTTGGTGACCGTCGAGCCTTTGAAGATTTTATTTCCTTTTCAAAACTGGTGAGTGATTCAAAAACATTATGAGGTTCATTCAAGCCTTTCTTTAGCTCTATGATTTTTGAATGTGGACACCATTCTTCTTCTCACTTATGGGGTTTCGATATTGTGTTTAATTTGGTTGTAAGTTCTGAGTATGGTGGTCATTATTGTAATGATTTGATCTTTGTTCTTCCTGTTTGTAGCTGTATTTGGAGGAAAATGGCTTGGCTATAATTTTGTACTTCGTGGAAGTAAACCCTTTTTCTAGATCATCAATCCTCTATTTTCTACTATTATTCCAACTCTAGAACCTTGCTTGTTGAGATTTATATCTTTTATTTGAACCATATTTTATTGTGGCCATGTTCAAGAAGGTTCTTGTGGAAATAACTCTGCAAGTTTTATTCCGTGGCCACTATTTTAAACATTTTGGTCTTTGTCTTTCATCATATTTTGTTTCCTCAACAGGGTAATTTGATCTCTGTCTTCCATTACTTAACATTGTATTTGCTGAAATTTTAAGAAAACAAGATTTGGGTTTTGTCAAGCTCTATTTCGTTTGCATGCTATTTGAGGTTCTATTATTGTGTTATTTTCTTTTAAAAAAAATTGGGCAAGCCCCCATGCTTCTTCAACTAGATCATTGTATTTCTAGCTAGACCTAAGAATACCCATTAATGGGTTTTTTTCCTTTGATTATTCTATAATAAACGTTGTTGGGTAATTGTTCTTTGGTGTCTCCATTACAAGGGTAAGCTTTTGGGAATTTGAGATTTGAGGCCTAAAATTTTTCTTTGAATGGTCGTTGTTAGAACCCTGAAAGCTTCTGAGAAGCTGAAAAACTCTGTAAAATTGACTTGCCACCATGGAAGTAAATGATAAACCTCCATTTTTTTTGTGTATAATTCTTGTTTGCACTATATTTCACACTATTCTTCCTGAATTTGTAGTGATTTTAATACTTTTACTAAAACCTAGCCATATTAAGATTTTCCAGTGATCTGATTGTTTGCTATCATTTTCTATTATTGGCAAGTTTCATTCGATCTATTTGTTTTTTCGTGACTTGCATTCGAACTGTACTTTTTATGTCCAACTTCTTTGATTTGAGTGTTTTCCTTAAGTTCCCTTCATTTTATTTTTAGATATGTGGACATATTGTGCTCTATACTTGCATCTTGAAGATTTATAACTGTGCTTTAAAATATATATATATATATATATATATATATATATATATATATATATATATATCATCTGCCATTATTACCATTGGAAATATGTAAAAGGTAACATTATTTGATCTATACCTTGTAATTTTTGTCATTTCATTAAAAAATAAAACACTGAACCAATTTTGCGACACAAAAATATACATTCCTTCCATTCTTGATACTTTTGTTGTTATTTGGTCATTCTCTGCAACTATATAGATGTTCTTTCCTTTTATTTTGCATACCTGGAGGTTTCTATTCAACTTCATTTGCTTGTAAAATATAGTGTCAACTTCAGAATTCTACGTATGATAGCTGCAACTTTATTATTCTTTTTACCAGTTTCATGTCATAACTCCTAGATAGATACTCATTTAAGATGCATTGTGATCATTGTAAAACTTCCTAACATTGTACTTGTTTAATAAAAATGTCACAGTCACCTTTTAGTTGTAATATCAACATAAATTGAGAGCTACATCTATTACTATGTCCTTTCTAAGATGGAATTTCTTCAAAAAATTCATGAGAACATAAAATGCTTGTGGAACTTCCTGACCTTAAATATGCCTCTTTATAGAGTATGCAGTTAGTCCCATGTGATTTATTTTATGCCTTGATGTTCTTTCATAGTAAGGATCAATGTGATAAATGGTTATTTATAGAACCAATTTTACGACCCATAAATATACATTCCTTCCATTCTTGATACTTTGTTTCATTCACTTTATGTGTGAGCCTTTAGAATTTTTATGCTTTGTTGTTATTTGGTCATTCTCTGCAACTATATAGATGTTCCTACCTTTTATTTTTCATACCTGGAACTCTTTATTCAACTTCATTTACTTGGAAAATACATTATAAGCCACAGAAATCTGCATATGACAATTTCAACTTTATTATTCTTTTACCTATTTCATGTCATATCTCCTAGATGGATACTCATTTCAGATGCATTGTGATCATTGTATAACTTCGTAACATTGTACTTGTTTAAAAAAATGTCACAGTCACCTTTTAGCTCTAATATGTGCATAAATTGAGAGTTGTATCTGTTATTATTTCCTTTCTGAGTTTGAATTTCTTTAAAAATTTCACGAGAACATAAAATTCTTGTGGAACTTCCTTACATTAAATATGCCTCTTTATAGAGTATGTAGTTAGTCCCTTGTGATTTATTTTATTCCCCGGTGTTCTTTCATATTTAGGATCAATGGTTATTTGTAGAATCAATTTTGTACCATTAACTCTTGAGTTTCTGTTCATGCAGTGTAATATGTAACTCTACTTTAAGATTGATTTGTAATGTAGCATTTGATTCATACTCCTATGAAAAATGGTAACATTGGTGTTCTTTCCTTTTAAGAATAATTGATGAAGATTCATGCAAGTATGTACTTTGGTGATGATTACAAATAGTTCACTATCCTTTTAAATTAATTTGCATAACTTATGTAGCAATATGTAATTTTATACAACCATGCATTGAAAATATGTCTTGGTCATATATTACTGGTACTGTATGCTATATATATAACAATTCAGGCTTCTATGAACGTTCCTCTGAACTTGGGAGTCATTACACCACTCTGCCCTGACTGCATAAGGTGACAACATTCATGGAAAATCTTGTGATTTCCATAATTGATATTATTCTATTTTCTTCACTTGGTGATTGTAATTGAGCTTCGTAATTTATATCTTATCATTGATTTCTATGAAACATATCCATAGTTGTAACTCATATAGCTTCATCTGTTACAAAATGAACCTCTTAGTTTCTGAAATTTGTATCTATATCAGTAATGGCTACTTTTTTTGAAAATTTATTCTTCTAAGCGTGCTTGAGTTGTCACTTGATGGATGAAATCTATAATCTTGAAGTACATGATGAATTTTTACAAAACTGTACTAGTCTAAAAAGTTATTTTCATGTGAATTAGATTCTTCGGTGGCCTGATTTGAGCCTACATGACTTTATAATGAAAGGTAATTTATTTATTTTGATCATAGCTTTCTTTTAACTATGAAAACTAATTCATGATGCATCCAAGTTGTTTAACAGGATTGTACCTTCATTTGATCTTTGTAACTTAAAATTGCAAGTTGTTTCTTATCTTAATTTTTTAAGATGGAAGCATTATGGTTGTGATGTTGGACTATTTTCTAGTAACTTGATCAAGAATCTATATTTTGTCAGATGAAATTTTGTCTTATCTTGAAAATTCTTTATTTCTTCTCCTGATTCATGTTCTGGTAAACCTTATAAATCTAATTTATCATAACTTCTCCAATTAATCTTCATTGATGGCTCATAATCTAAAAGTGATAAGTAGATATGCATTTCATTATCTTGAAGTCATTATATTTTTGATTCATTTGTACTTGATTATCTATTTGATTCCTTTTAATAGTTCATCTGGATATCTCAAAATTTAAAATGTATGAATGTATCCTTTTCTGTTGTTCTTGAATATGCTTGATTATTGAGTGCAATCTATACTTGATAGTACAAAATTTTATAACATGTATTAATATCTTTTGTTGTAACTTGTACCTGCACACTTAAGAAAATAGTTAGAAAATATTTAGGCTTCTTGGCCTCTCTTATGTTCCATAGTATTTCTTTCTCTTTCTTTTGTTGTTATGATTTTGGGAATCATATTTAACACTGTAGGATACTGCTTTATCAATTTTGTATATGTTACTTGGATGTACCTTATGCCTCTGATATTAGGAAATCCATTTGCATGCAACTAAATAGTACATGAGTAAGATTAAACCCTGAGCTCTTTATTGATGCCTTTTCTTTCATTTTTTAGCTACAATGTAGTTGTTGGGTATCACGGATGAAATATGGAGTTGGAACTAGAAACAAGATATTAGAAGAAAACCAAAGGCAATGATGGGTTTCCTCTATACTCTTTTACTTTTAGTGTTATGCACATGTACTTATTTCTTTAGTAGTCATGAGTTACATCCCACGACTTGTGTGGGAAACATTGAATTTCTTGATGAAGAAATGACACTAATTTTTGTAACTGAGTTGTATACTTCTTTCTGCATTCAACATTTATGATGAATATTGATTGTATAATGGAATAAATAACTTAATCACATAATTAAATATTTTTAAACATGTAGAAATAATGAGGTTTGATGTACCTGTAACTTAATAATGAACTCTCCTCAATTCTATGTAAATCAACTCTTTTTGTTGCTCTTGAATTTAACATTTCACCTAAACTTTGATTCTCGCCTCCATCAAGGAAATGCAGTAGTCCTTCAGGGATTCTATTTTTACTTGCTGAAGACGTACATGTAATGGCAGTTTATGTGAGGTGTTACATTTTGTAATTGCACACATAGTTGCAGATTACAAGTAGTTAATCAATTGCTGCAATTGAAAAACACAATAAAACTCTATGAGTCCCCCTAGTTAGGTCCATTTCATCATTTCCTTCCATCAGAAACAAAGTTTCAAGTTGCCCATTTTTGTACAAGTGCAAATATTGTCAAAAAAATTGTTGGATCATGTTGCCAACAATCCATGTATCTCTTTTGGGGATGAAGTCGAATCCTACTATCAATACCACACCCTAATATGTAGATTCAAGGTCTTTTGGCCTTGTCTACTAGTTCTTCATGATTGGATTTCAAAATAATGGATTCCTCTTCTAGATAACAAGTTAGATCTTTATCCTTGTGTTAAATTAAAATTTATTATATTATTTTACTCAATAGTTGATAAGAACACCATAGATGGGAATTTATGGGTATGTCAATCACAGTACCTTGTAATAAAACCATGGTTGCCCTAATTTAACCCAACCATTCAATCATTTTCTTGCAAACCAATATGGATTAAACTAGATCATTTACTTCTGCAAATCTGGGACCATGACTGTCTCGTCTCCATTAGAAATGCTTTGGGTAAGATTTTAAACATTGACTCAGAAACAACTAATTTTACTCACACAACCTATGCAATAATTCTTGTTGAGTTTGATACCTCAAAAAACCTTCCCGCTAAGATTGAGATTAATGTTCAAAACAAAATATGGACACGTCCTCTACACTATGAAGTTTTACCTTACACATGCAGGAGATGTTTCTCTTTAAGACATACTTTTACTAATTATGGGATGGAAAAGCATAAAAATGAGAGAGGTAATTGGTATAAAAAACCCCTCCCAGAACATTTGGTCTTTAATACTAAGGGAGATCTAGATTCAATTATTGATTTAGAGGAAGTGGCCAAATCAGTACTAGAAAGTCCCCTAAGTGAAATTCTAGCTAAACGAAACAAGTGGAGGTCAAATGATGAAATTAAGATGATAAAAATTGTTTAGACAAATTCTTGTAAAGCGGCTAAGGAAAATTTCCCTCCTCGCTCTCCTTTTAAAAAAATGCATACCTTCCAATTGATGTTGTTGAAGTTATTATTCCTGTTGAGGAAGATTTATAAGGGTAGAAAATGGTACACAACAAGAAAAACTCCATTCCCAAGAAAAATGTTTCTCCTACGTAGTTATCTCATTCATTGTTGGGTAGCTATTTCTTTTTGTATATTGGTGTGTTAATGTCTTTATCTAGGATTTCAACTGTTTTTAACCTAACAAAGGGCCCCAGTAAAAAAAACTTCATCCTTAACAAAAAGAATTATTTATTTAGTGTATAGTTTGTAAAATATAATAATGTAAAATAAAATTAATTTTTAGAAAAAAAATCAGATTTAATATACTATCATACATATCTTAGATAATTCTATGTAAAATTTTCCAAGAGATATCATTCTTAATGTATCTATTCTCAATTTGTGACATAAGTGAAATAAACTCCTTGACAATGATACCTCTCAGCATATTTTCCATATATTTATGTAAGATAGATATGCAATTTTCATCTAACACTTTATAGTGTGCCCTAACAACTTACGAACATTAGATTATTTCCTTAATTTCATATATTAGGATGTGCTAATAAAGTAAACATTCACTTATATGCACTAAAAACCTAAATACTTGTAATATTTCTTCATTGTCTACATATGACTAATATAATGCAAAGAGTGTAATTTTGCATTCGAGAGTTAAATCTAGCATACCTATGTTAGATATATCTATGTAAATTAGTTATTAAATAATAATAATTCTATCAAATTAGTTAGTGTTAGCATTTTACGAGTACTTTTTAAAAACTTACAATAGTAATAGTATTATAGTTTTGTGTTTTTTAGTATAGTCTTACATTATTTTAAATATGTGTCAAATAGAATAAATGTTTGTAATTTGGTATTCATAATTTATATTTGAACGCAATAGGGTTAGATTATTTTTTTGGATTTACATAAGGTTATCATTACATATTTGAAGGATACATTTGTTTGTTCTATATCTCGGTCTTTTTTAGTTAACAAATTGAGTTTTACACCGTTAATTATATGACCTTAGCAATTCTCCTTAATTTATAATAGTATAATTAATTTTGTAGCACCTTTTCTACATTTTTCTTTAATATTTCTTAAATTGATTCATAAAATTGAAATTATTATTTAACATAAGTTCCAAGGATGATTTGTAGATTGATCGGGGTATTAAAATTTCAGTTAGGTTTAAATATTTGCTGATATGTGTTAATATAGAGTAAATTTTTATTATTTTCCTTCCATTATTTATTAATTCTCTATTGAGGGTTTAATTTTGAACTGTAGGGATTATAGATTTTCTTATTTTTACTCAAGGTTTGACAATATAATTTTGTAACGCCCCCAAAATTTAAGCACCAAACCCAAGACTAACCAACAATTGATTTAGAAAAACTACCAAATATTTTTTTTAAAGTAAAGTCGGTTACAACGTTTAGCAAAGGTTTCAATTGAAAATTATCATTTCAAAACTAATTAAAAAATAACATTTAATATTCAGTTAGGTTTACAAATTCCATTCCTATAATCCATAATTAATTTAGTAATGTGGTTCCTAAAGTCATTTAGTAATTTACTACAAAAAGGTCTAGGTTTAATTTTCCCTTCCATTCAAACAATACTATTAAAGTTAATTCTCAATTATAAAAGTTGTCTGAATTCCTAAAGGAATGAGTTTACTTAATTTTCACAAGGTCATGGCCTCTTTATTTTTAAAAGTTACTAAAATAAATCATAATGAAACAAAAAAATAGAGTTAACTCCAACACCACTTAATTGGCCCCATTCAAACTTGACCCATGTGCTTAAATGTTTATTTCACCTAACTCTCACATAACATTTGTAGGCAACAATCTTGTCCATTAAATGAAACCAATCTAGGCCATTGGATCAAGAAATTCCAAAACAACCCTAATCATCTCTATAGAGAGTTTCTTTTATTCTTTCATTTGACTTATTTGCTCATTTCTATTTTGTAGGTTTAGGGAAGGAGGAAGAGAAGGAAGCTATAAAAGAGGAAGATAGAGCTTGAGGATGGATACACACATCTCCAAGCTTATTCCCCTTTTTTATTGTTTTTTATTTTATTCCACCCTCTCCTAGGGTTGGGTTGAAAATTTCATTAGTTGTAAATTTGATTCAATGAAAATACCCATTTGGGTATATGCCATTTGCCCAATGGACCTAGAATTTTTCTATTTGTTGTAAACTTATTTTAATTTATTTTCCCTTCTTAAGTATTTGGGTATTTTACCCTATTATGATCAATCTTGTTTTTAAGTTGAATATACACTTATTTTTCTTTTGGGTATATAAACATAAGTATATCTCCTTACACACACACACACACACACACACACACACACACACACACACACACACACACACACTTGTGTGTGTGTGTGTGTGTATTCATACACAAATTTCTTATAATCTTACTATTCCTGAAAAACCCAAAATTTATTGATTTAGAAAAATGTATATAAATAAATACATGCATGTGTGTGTGTGTACATCTAAGGAAAAAGTCACGGTTTAAAAACAACCAAATGTGTAGACTGCGGAATCAAAAATCTTGGCTGCATGTTTTAAAAACATATTTTAGTGGTGTTTGGTGGGGGCTCGGCCCCCACCCATATGTTTTCTGTTTAATAAAAAAACACTCAAAACAATTTACAATACCATGGCCGCATGGCATTTCAACCACAAAAATAATAAGTCCTTTCCTTTTTTCTTTATAAGGTTTAGTGTCTCTTTTTTTATAGAATTCTTTTTTTTATTAATAATTATAAACATGTATGATATATATGTAAACATTATTATAAATCATTATAAAGTCCCTATCATTGATATAGGAAATATATTAATTTGTTAATATTACCGAAAAAAAATTGATAAAGAAAACTAAAATTAGTCTAATATACATAAAAGAAAATAGTAAAACTTTTCCGTATAATTAATTTAATCATAGTTGCATTTAAGTAGGAATGTGTATATGTATTCTCTTTTTTTTTGTGTTTATTCCATTTAAATTTAAATTTGAAAGAAACAAAGGGATTTCTACTAATTTAGATGAAAGTAAACTTGGGGAAGATTTTTGTAGCACTTTCTTATTTTATTTAATAAGATTTGTGAGTGACAATTTTCTATCAACAAGACTAGAATGCATCCATAGTTTAATAAATCCAATATGACTTCCTTTCAAATAAAATTAAGCAAGAATAACTACCTAATTTTTCCAACTAAAACAACAATAAGACAACACATTTATTTTCAATACATCTTGGTTCCTTTCCCAAATATACATGTATATAAAAATTGCAACTATGAATGCTTACAACTTTTCAAAGAATTTCATTTAAAGAAAAATAAACAACTTAAGTTTTCCTTTCATTGTAGCATTTCAACACAACTAAGGAACTATCAATCTCCCAAGTCATTATTTTACAATGCAAAGTTTCAATTAATTTTCTTTCACTAAGACTAACTGATTCAATTCATTGAATAAATGAAATATTACATCTTTCATTCAAGGATAAAATATTACAAAATTCCACTCATGGTGGGTATAATAATATTATATATACAACAAGGATATTCTCAACAAGGTCTAGCACAAATCTTCTTGCATGTTTCCTCCCAACTTGAACTTCAATCTAGCATTCTTCAACCCTTCAAAACTAGTCCATCACAAAACAAAGGAAGGGGGAATAGGCCGCACTCTCTACCAAACCTTTAATCCATTAAGAGGAGAAACTATCCCTTTAATGGCCCTCAAGTCCCAACAAAGGAACCAAGAAGGGTCTAGAGAAACTTTTTGAGAACTTTCAACAAATATAGCTTCCACAAACAACATACATTCAAGACATTCAACACAACCAAAATAACATAATGAACAATTTTACAACTTCTCAAACAAAAAAAAGGTTTGAAATCAAACCATATGGATCAAGGACTATGGGAAACCACCTCCTTATGCCTCCTAAGTGAACTGAGTGTTTCACCCTAAGCCTCCAAGTGCACAAAAAAATAACACAAAATCCTTATCTCTCCCTTACAAGTATGCAACAATATAATTGTGATTTCATTTTCACTCCCCATAGGTGAAACTCCCAATCACACTCCCACCAAACGCATGTCTCAAAAAACTTCATTTTACCTCCCCAATGGTCCCAAAATTCCATCTCCCACACCCAAACGAAGGCATGCTACCCAACCACACACAAGCACATGCACAAAAAATTCAAACAACTTAACAAACACAATATTTCCACATCAATAAACATAATAAACAAAACCAAAATGGTGGAGATCCTACCTCTCCATAAAGTTTGAAGGAAGCTTCACTTCATAATACTTTCAAACCTCACAGGAAAGTAATTTCCCCAAAATTAACTCCAATAAGCTCCCAATTTCAAAAATGCAAAAGGAATAAAATGAGCAAGTAACCCCCATTCCATAAAAAATACTACAAAAAAAATAAATAGAATGTGAGGATGATGAGGTGTCTCCATGTAGGATACCACTTCATCATTCCTCCATTCCCACACTCAAGTAAACACACCATGCCCAAGACAATAAATGAGCATGTAAGAACTATGGCAACCCACATGACACACACACTAGCACACCATGCCTTCTAAGGAAACAAATTATTGTGACAAGAAGAAGGTGCAATTATTTTCACCATTTACACTCCAAATAAGATAAATAAGTCAAAAATAAACTCTCTAACCCATAGGTAGGGTTTTTGGGTAAATTTAAGAGGCATGAGACAAGCTTAACTTGTTCCACAAGCCTCCAAAAAGACCCCCAAGTCAAAATCCGAATTTTGAAATTGGGGTGGAGTAAAACACACACAAACTAACATAAATATCACTTACAAAAAGGACCACCTAACTTCATAATTATATATTTATCACATCTCTATTTTTGTTAATCAAAAAAGAAAGATTTTCTTAATTAAGACACGTTATTTTTTTATTAGATAGGGTAAAAAGTAGATTTTGAAGGGATCGGGAACCCTGAACAAGACCAAAAGATAAATAAAAGCAAGGAACAAAGAAGAGACAATAAATAAACAAGGCCCAACATGGCCTAAGGAGAAACAAAACCAACAGACCAAAACCTCACAAAAGGAAGCACTAGAGGAAGAAAGGGTCCCTAAAAAGGGAAGTCAAAGAGGCTTGACCACCCCCAGGGAACAAGCTAACTACACTAGAGATTCCATTTATGGGATCTAAGGCTCATCTTCGAAGAAGAATTTCCAATTTGTCCTTTCTTTTTTCTGATCACAGTCTTCCAACCATAGACCGCATTAGGATCCACATTCTCGTCAGGATGGATAGGTAATCAAATTTCAAGAACCTCCTCATTTTTAGAATTATGAGTAAACTTGGGGCTCATAGATTGAGGCAAGGAGTCCCCCCCTTACCAACATTATGATTTTAAATCTTAGCCAAACGAGTGGGGGAAGGGGATTCCTCCTTATTAGCCTTCATATTTATTGAAGCATTTTCTGTATCATTTTCCTCAAGTCCATAAACAATAATATTTTCCGTATTAAAATCCTTCCACCAAGGAACCCTTCCTTTACGATGTTTTTTAACCATATGACAATCAAAAGCCAAGTGTCCCAAAGAAAATTAATTTATGCATCTAAAAGGGAACCCTTCATAATCTATATTTTGATTCCATTTTGAATCCTTGACATTGAGTTCTATAGTGGCCAGAAAATTAGCAGTCATGTCTATATCCACCAGTATGCGGGCATAAGTGGTATGATCAAAGGAGTCATTTTTTTATCAATAGCCATGAATTTACCCAAAACAGCCCCCATAGCTTTGAAGCAATCCTCACTCCAAAATTGCAAAGGAAGATAGGGTAATCTTATCCATACTTTTCTAGTATTAAATCTCTCAGTCGAGGGATCAAACTGAGGAAACCAAGGCTTCATGAGAAGAAGATGTGACTGAAAATCCCAAATTTTCCCATAAATAATCTCCTTATCTGAGGAGCTATAAAAAACTGCTACAAAAATGACATGGGTAGAAGGGTAAATATTAAATTTACTTTCAATGTGGGGACACCATTGTTCATAAATCCAACTGTGCAAAGCAGGAAGCCCAAGGCATCTATTACTGAACCTGAAAATCAATCCCCTCTTTTCAAAATATTAAATAGTTTCAGTAACCTTGTCTCCAAAAAATACCTTAGGTGGATATTTGTCATAAGCCATGGGTTTAGTAGGAGGTATATACCCAGATTAGGTCGCAGTTAGGTAAGAAATAGCTCCAATTGAGCCACCCCTATTTTAGCTTGCATGATCCCCACCAACACCTCCCCCTAAAGGCCTAGCCTCACCTGAGACAGTACCCCCAGCTCCCTAGCATTAGCCACCCCACCATCAATCAAAGGAAATAGTTCCAAAGCACGGTGAAGATTTGAAATAGTGGACTTTGTCCCACCATTCTTCTCCAAGATCTCGACATGCAAACCACCACCAGGACCAGATCCGAATCCCCCAAGCCAAGAATCCACCCCTCCAAACCTCATAGCATGTCAAGGGAAAGAATTTGGATTGCTACCGATAGATAATTCCCCTCCGCTAATAGTCTGGCCTCCACTGCCAAGAGCGTCGAAACCATACACCTGCGAATAAATAACACCTTCCCCAAACGAGAAAAGGCCTGAAAATTTTACATCTAATGGTAAATCTAAAATCTATTTTAGTTTTAAATCTATTTTAATGAATGAAAAAATCTTACTTATTTTTTTGGAGTTTTATGATTGTAAATTTAATATTAACATATCCTTTGATTTGCTATTTTTATTTTATTATTTACTATTATATGCAAAAATAATAATGATTTATTTATAACTAACATAGAATAATTCTCAACATACCAATGGGTTATTCTCTTATCTTCTCTTGATTTTTAAATCTAGAATTGGGTAATGTAAAATTATAATTTTAATAAAGTAATTTTTTATTTCAAATAATATCCTAATTTTTATTTCACATGTAGGGCATGAGACTCTATCACTCTATACTACTATTACAGAATATTTCTTGGCATAATAAGAATATATTTGTGTCTATTATACATATTTCTAAAGAAAAATTGTGGGCTATACATGGTATAATGAATTATAGAAGAGAAAAAAGAGTACATGTCAAAATATGGATGAGTTACATGTAGTGCCCGCTTCCCTTTGACACCTTGTGATATTGATCCTAATATTGCTGACTATATTATGAACATTGTTATAGTTTAATTTAGTATGATGTTAGATGTTAGATCATGGTTTATTGTGGACTTTGATTCAAATATGGTGCATGATGACTATTAGAGACATTTTACATATTGATGTGGATATATCGTTTAACATGGTTATATTATAGATGTTGACCGAACTTGTGATATTTGGATATTTTGAGTAGACCTAGAAAATGATAAATGAATTAAAATTGATGATGAGATGTGGATGAAATTGTAAGTGATACTGCTAATTGTCTTGATGATTGTGGTGATTCACATATATGCCGATGATCTTGAAATTATATTTATATTCATTTGGATGTTTTAATATTGCCACAAGGTCGAAGGAGGTATTTGCATTTTGTAGGTTTAAAATATCACAACAAACATTGGGGGATTGGAGACCAACCACTTTGGAATTCTAGATGAATTCAACAAGGTCACCATGGCAACTGTATTGTTTGTGTGTGTTTGATTTTGTTAAGGATTCCCATGGGGGTATCACCTTTATATGTGACCAAGGGGTTTTATGTATTTGTTTTATTTGGTCCCTTTTTTAATGTTTGCATGTGTTTATGTTTGTGGTACTTTGACCCCTTTCATTATTTATTAAATGGTGTGTAATATTGTGAGTAATCTTATTATTAAGTTGATTAATTAAAATATGTCATAAGAAAGTAATTAATCGAGTTGTTGGCCTTGAATTAAATTGTTGTAAGAAATGTGTAAGGAATATGTAAGTTGAATTTAGAGTATGAAACACCCCACCTTCTTGGAAATTCTAATTTGTCCTTGGAGGCTGATTCTTGAGGCTTGTGGGACAAATTAAACTTTTCCCATACCTCTTAAATTTATTTACCAACCTTGCCTATGGTTGGAGGGTTAAATTTAGACCTTCTTTGTGCATTTTTGGAAGTCAAGATAAATGTTTTAATTGCACTTACTTACATATTTTTAATTTCAGTCCTTATGGGGTGTGTGCTTGTCTTGGAGTGTGTAAGTAACTTGTCATATTATTCACCCACCTATTTATTGTGCCTTGGAGATTGAATTTGAATTTGAAGTTGGAGTTGCGGATGTGTGACGTGGCATCCCACTTGGCCCCCCCTCATCCTCTTCTCTTCCCTCTCTAAATATTTGAATTCTTTAGCTTGTTTTTGGGGTTGGTTTCACTTTTGCATACTTCATTTGGAGTGAATTATTTTGTTGTTTTGAGCTCTTACTTTTGGAGAAAGTTTGCTGACTTTTTACAGGCCTGTGTTTCATTGATCTTGGGTTGTTTTGCATTGGGAAGTTTGCTGTTTGGAACTTGGAACAAACTCCATTATGGATAGGTAAGAGTTTGGCTTTTGAAATGTTCTTCTTTTATTTGTGCAAATTTTATTGTTGTGAATGTTTTGGCATGTGTTCGGGTTGTTTGGGTAGATGGCCTAGGGATGGTGTAGGAGAAGACTATGGGGTATTTCTTTAGGAGGTATAAGTGTTTTGGGAAGGTATAAGTGTGGAGGGAGTTGGGATTTGGGTTCCACCTTACAAAGAAATAGCTTGCATTTCTTTACTCTTTATGGGGTTCCATAAGAGGTTGGGGAGGTATAATGAAATGTGAGGAATAAGGGGTACTTGGGGGAGGCATAAGGGCATGTCAGGGATTTGAAATGATATATATATATATATATATATATATATATATATATTATATATATATATATATTTGGTGGTTGTTATCAGGTGGTGATACCCATTCCCCCTTGGGATGTATAAGTAGCATCCCCCATATTTTATTGATCCTTTTTCATTGCATGAGGAAGCCTAAGTGTTGTTTTCTGTCTTTTATCTGTGGTTGGAAACAATAATTTAATTTTGGACCATGTTTTAGATATGAAATTGTATGTATGTTGTGGAAGCCTATTGTTTCCATGAGTTGAAACACATGTTTCTTATTGCATTATGGTTGGAGATCAAGGGCCAATGAAGAGGGAGGCTTCCCATTTTCATTAGATGTCTTGGTTGGGTGGAGAGCATTTCCCTTCCACCTATTTTTGATTGTGATCAAATTGAAACAAAGAAAATGGATGGATATTTATGTTGTTGTTCTAGAGCAAGGGAAAAAGAAGTTTGACACCTTGTTGAGATTATTCTTATTGTAACCCTTTTCCACTTGAAGTGGATGACCTTGTACATTATTGGTGATGGAAATATGTTTTGTATTGGCTATGAAAACTGCAATTCGAAATGTGAAGGAGATATACTTTGGTTTCTGGTTTTGAATATAAATGTCGAAGAAATTGTATTATGTACATTGTAATTGAGGAGGTAGAAAAAGTTCTTATAGTCCCTTGTGAAACTTCTTTGGTAACCTCTTCCACTTGAAGTGGATGATCTTGTATATTAATGTGTTGGAAATGCTAATATTGAGGTTTTAGCTCATAAAAGTTGTAATGTGATTATGGAAGAATATATCTTGTATTCAATTCTTAGTGAACAGGAAAGAAAGATATGCACTTTGTACGTTATATTTCTGAAAATAAATAGGAAAGAAGTTGTAAAAGATTCATTTTAATTTATAGGGAATTTGTGTACCTTGTTTAAATGATTTTGTTTTCATTAGAAATCCGTCATTTGAAATATAGTATAAAATCTCTGGCTGTAAAAGTGAAAAGGAAGCACGTATGAGGAAATGTTGCACTGCTCTGTCTCATTTGAAATGTTGAAATTTAAAAAAAAATAGATGTTGCATTCTTGTCTCTATCAGTTGATTAAATGAAAGAAAACTATTTAAAACTAGCATGGAATAAATTCAATGTTTTTATTGCATGACAAAAGAGATAGTTTGATCTTTATTGTTGAAGTGTACAAACCTCATTTCTACTTCATTGTATACTTCACAAATTTATTTTTATCAAATGTCCAAAACAACCCTGCAAGTTTATAAGAGACCAATGAAATATTCATTTGGACTTAATGAGATCAAAATGATCCCCAAACTAAACTAAAACACTGAAGAAATTTTTAAATAACCTTTCAAATCAAGTAAAGGTGAAATTTATGGTTTTCTAATGTGTAAACATTGTTAATTTTGGAATGCAAATCAGTCAAGAAAGTTTTAACTTTACAATCTATCCTAAAATTTTCCAAGTAAAATCCTTCATTCCTGTTTGGCAAGATGAAGAAGAATTAATGGAAAATTTGAACAAAATTGATAAGTTAAAAATACCAGTTCACTTCTAAGTGATAGAAAGACTTTTTCTCAAAATTGACCCTTTAAAATTTATCAAAATCAAATTCTTAAGGTTTTTGTGCAAAGAGGACGTTGAGAGCTTTCCAGAAAGTCCTTGTTTTACAAAAACCGAGTTCCCTATCGAAAGTTATGGCCTTCTGAAGTTTTTACTTCGTTTGGTTTCAAAAATAATCTAACTCTCAAATTTAAATGAATAAAATATTCTTGGGTGGACCCACGGGCTAAAACTTTCTTTTTTTGCTTATTTCCAAAAAATCACAAAGTCATGAAGTTTCCCACCACTCCGCTGACCTGCAAGCCTTCATTTTGTCAAAAAAATGATCTAAGTCCAAAAAATTTTTTTGGCAATTTTTCCTCCATAGCCCCGCCACCCTGCAGCCAATCCTTGATCGACACGTGGTTTCATTGGGCGCCGGTAGATGCTCAGATTGATTTTAACCTTTCGCACTTTCAAAAATAAATTTGTAAAAAATTGTAAGTTTCCCCCGCAACCCGCCAGTCTACAATCAATAAGGTGCTACCACGTGGCTTCACGAGGCATCGGTGGAGGAGCGGATCTTTTTAAGCCTTAACACTTCAGAAAACTTTTGGGAAAATTTTCCAAAATATCCCCGCCGGCCTGCCAATCCACAACCAATGGTTGGTTAACATGTGGAATCTTCTCACGTTGGTAGAGGCGTGGGTGAATTTTACCCTTTTTACCCTTCGAGGTGATAAATTTATTTTATCCCCACCACCCTTATTTCTCCACATTGGCTTAGGAGGTGCCACGTATCCCTTACGGTCTTGCGGACTTACAGGCACACGGGTGCAAAGGTGGCTTTTCGCCCCATGTGGAAAAATCTCCAAAACTTCTCCACCACTTCTATCGGCCCACGTCTGGGGAGAGATTTCCTCCCCAGCCCCGCCGACCCGAAATCCTCCTCCTCTAGGAAAAATTTCTCCCCACGGCCCACAAACCCACCCCTGGGGAAAATTTTCTCCCCTAGGCCCACCGGCCCACCTTGGGAAAATTTTCCTCACAAGGTCCACCGACCCATAAATTTTGAAATACAAGGAGTTAGGAGGACTTCTTTATATCAATGGAAAGGTGAGAAAACTTCCTATCTAATGGGAATGTTTTCATAAGATTTCAAGTGCGTTAATTTTGAGAAAAACTAGGTTGAATCTCTTAATCCTATCAAGGGGTGGGAGAGTGTGAAATTTCCCTCTTAATCTTAATGATTATTCTAACCCTAAGTTTTGACACCGTAAATTTAATAAAAAAATTTAATGGGAAAACTATGAGCTAAGATTTTTATTTGGCCTCTAAGCCTTGCTTGTGGCAACTATTGTTTTGTAACCTGGTAGTAGACACTTTTAAACAAAAAAAAATTATCCCATAATTTTTTTACTAATCCTAGGTTGTTCTTGGGTCTCAAGTGGGTTGTTTTAGTAGGCGTTACACTTGGTATCAAAGCGTGGGTTCAAAAGCTTGGACCCTTGGGCACACTAGAAAACCTGAGACATGAACTATAAACCTAGCACACTTTTAAAATTAGAAAACAACCCTTCTTGAAAAAATGTATATTTTAGTAAACATGAAAACTGAATAAAACTTAGAAAGATGATCTAATCCTTGCCTTGGTCTATGCAGGAGGCACAAACAAGACGAGGGGTATTTTAACATAGACCTAGACTTACCACCACCAAATTATATTGTAGTAACTATCCTACCACAAATTCTGCACACACTTCAGGATGTTAATGCCGCTCTATGTTGAGGGACCATAGGAGCACATTCAGTCAGACATGATAGGGTGACATCCATTGAGGCTCATGCATCTCCTTGGCATAGCGAGGAGCATAGAGGAGAGAACTCCCATGAGGAGTCAGTTAGAGCAGAGTCACTGCAGAGGGGATAGGGAGACCGAGTTTTAGGACATAGAGATAGGTCTCAGATCCCTAGGCTTAGAGATGAGCCTATAGAGAGGCCTAGGGGACGTCTGACTATAGTAGCAGATCACATCAGGGAGATCCTGAAGCTACAACCAGCTCATTATTCTGGTGACATAGGTGGATTTCAGGTAGAGGCTTGGTTGGTGAGCTTGAGTGGATGCTTTAAGCTCTTCCCTTATTCTAGCAACACGAAAAGCTCATGTTGTGATCCATCTGCTGAGGGATGAAGCAGGTGTTTGGTGGAGGACAGAGGAGCAAGAAGTTCCATGTTGATTCTGAGATAGTTACCTGGGAGCTCTTTGAGGAGTGGTTCAAGAAGTAGATATTTATCTCAGAGGTTCATACAACAGAGGATTGATGAGTTTTATGACCTCCAACAGGTATCTCTTACAGTGGATGAGTATGAGAGTAGATTTCTGGATCTACTCCAGTATGTTGATTACATGCAAGATGAGTGGGTGTGGATCCACAGGTTCATCTGGGGCCTGAATCTGGACATTGGAGGTGTAGTGCAGATCCATTGTCCATAGACATTGGATGAGGCCCTTGAGAAGGCCTATATAGCAGAGGAGACTCGAGGAAAGACCCAGCAAGCTATAGACAAAGTCTGGAGCCATATACAACAGATGCATGACAACAAATCGAGGGGGTCAGTACCTCCTCCTCATGGTGGATAGGGTTCAACACAGTCATCTTTTAGACCATAGCAGCAACAACATCATTCTCACCCACCATATAGACCTCCATAGAGATTTGATGCACATAGGGGTCAGAGTATGTGGCCTCCTCCTATGGGTCCCATTAGGACACAGGGAGCACCTAGATCTCATTCAGAAGGAGCTCGCTAGTAGAGACCTTAGCAGTCCATAACTAGGTCATTAGGATCCATAGTACACCCCTGTACGGCACTAACTAGAGCTGCTACTCAGGGGAGAGGATCAGGTGGTTGTTTTGAGTTTGGTGTTACTAGACATTTTTAGAGAGACTACCCATAGAAATATAATAACAAGGGTAAGACACATACCTTAGAGCCTACTATTGGTGACATGAGGCATAGTCATAGGATGTACATAATGGTCAAGAACTACCAGGAAGAGCATAAGGGTACAGTTATTGAGACTACAGGTAGCATTGGTGGTATTCCTACCTCCATTTTTTAATCCTGGTTCTTTTGATTCCTTTATTGCACCATCTTTAGTAGAGTGATGCAAGCTGGTGGTAGTTAAGAAGGATCATAGTTGGGATGTTGAGATGGATTTTGGAGCCAAGATATCTGTATACTACTTAGTTAAGGAGTATGTAGTGGATTTCCTCTATCTCGGATCTTCGTATCCTTCCATTGGGATCTTATGGAGTCATCCTGGGCATGGACTGGTTATCTGCACACAGAGCTAGAGTGGATTATTACAAAAAGATCATATATTGTACATATGATCTAGGATTTGAGGCAGTGATAGCGGGGGCCAGGAGACTCGTTTTTTCTCGCACCATCTCTTCTATGCAGCTTAAGCGGTGTGTGCGATGGGGTAGTTAGATGTTTTCTGTCACAGTTAGTGACCGATCATAGGATGGGTCTAGTGGACCATCGCTAGATTACCATCCCATTTTGAGAGAGTTTTTTGATTTCTTTCTAGGGGAGCTACTGGGGTTACCGCCCCCACGTGAGATAGATTTTCTTATAGATCTTATTCCGGGAGCAGAGCCTATCTCACGAGAACCTTATCAGATGACTACCCCTGAGATTTGCGAGCTCAAGTTGAAGCTTGAGGGCCTTCTGGAGAAAGGCCTAATTCTTCCTAGTGTATCCCCTTGGGGTGCACCAGTGATCTTTGTAAAGAAGGACGGATCCTTGCGGTTGTGTATTGATTACCACTAGCTTAACAAAGTAACGATCAAGAATCGTTATCCCCTTCCACGCATTGATGATTGGTTTGATCAGATGAAGGGAGCCACAGTTTTCTCTAATATAGACCTTAATTCAGGCTACCATCAGCTGAGGATTTCAGAGGTGAATATTCATAATACCGCCTTCCATATGAGATATGGCCACTGGGTAAGTGCACCAAGTTAGGGGGCCAAAAGGGGGTCTTAAGTGGATGCATTTTTCTGAAAAAAAAACTTCAACTTGTACGAGTTTTTCGAAATAGTTACACTCAAAATTGGAAAATGTTCTAGAAATATGAATCGTATCATTTTGATTCTAATTTCTAAGATACTAAATTTTATTGAAAACGGATAAGTTTAAGTGGGTCAAAAAACTAAAATACAAAAAAATTCTCTTTTTTTTGTTAAAAAACATAAAAGAGTGACTTTCGTGCCCCCCACCATTTTTTGAGCACAATTTAGTATTTTTGAAAACCCTTTGGTAGAAAGATAGCTAGGAGCATCTAGTTTGGGCTCCATTTAAAAAAAAAAAAATTAGCAAATATTTTTTATTTATGATTTTTCTACTAAATTTTTTTTATGTTTTTAAAAATAACGGAGCTCCGACCGTGCCCACCCCTAACTACCTATAAAAATATCAAAAATTATATATTTTTTTAATATGTATATAATTATGCCTAGTTTGGGCTAGTATAATTTTTTTTAAATTTCAATCACCCAAAAAAACTATACACCATGAAAGATAGACATATTTACACTTCAAAAAATAGCTATAAAAAGGCATAGTTAGAAAATAAATAATATAGAAACCTTATATTAGTCAGAAAATTTGAAAAAAAATATTTTTAGAAAGAAGAGACTCTGCTCTATGTCGTGGTATATTTTTTTAAAATGGATCGATTGTTTTATTTTGATTTATCATAGAGGAAGTGGAATTTTTACATTTTCTTGTAAAAACACGTTGTTTGTTGTGTTTGTGCAGGTCCATGCCTTAGGCTTGGGGATCCAAACTGGATCCCAAGCCTTGAGGCATGGCTTAGGAAAAGAGAAAACACAAAACACGTATGCATTACATAACGTGTACGTGTTATAACACATACACGTTCTGTGTAGTATAAACATTATGTATACTTTTGACATGCCTCTATTCACATAAATAAATGTTTAAGTATAAGAAATAATAAAATATAAATAATAATAAATGAAAAAATTATACTTATTATTTATATATTTTTTTTCATTTATTATTATTTCTTATACTTTAAATTTATTTATGTAAATATAAGAAATTAAGGTCACTTTGCACCTTATGGAATTAGTCTCATAGCTCCATGAGTCATGGTTTAAGAGATAGTTTTTTAAAGTATAATCTGGTCAGTACATAGGTAATTTTTTAGTATTTCAGCATTCATCCTAAATATTTTAGCATTTAACTTCTACAATCGAAACCCTAAACCATAGGCCATAAACATAAACACTAAATTATAAACCTTGAGCCCTAAACCCTAAACCCTAAACCTTTAACCATGATCCCTAGACCCTAAAACCTAAACCCTAAACCTTAAACATTCATCCCTTACCCGTGATCCCTAAACCCTAAGCCTTAAGCCCTAAACCCTAAGCCATAAGCCCTAAACCCTAAACCATGAACCATGAGCCCTAAATGCTAAACCCTAAACCCTGAATCATAAAAACTAAATCCTAAACCCTAAACCCTAAACCTTAAACACTGAATCCTAAACCCTATACCCTAAGCCTTGAACCCTACACCCTTATCCCTGATCCTTAAAATCTAAACTGTAAACCCTAGACCACATACCCTAAGCCCTAAGCCCTAAACCATAAACCCTAAACCTTAAACCCTAAACCTCGAGCCCTAAACCATAAACCCTAAACCTTAATCCCTAAACATTAAATCCTAAATCATAAACCATGAACCCTGAACCATAAACCCTAAAACCTGAACCATAAACCATAAACCCTTATCCCTAAACACTAAATCCTTAACCTAAAACCCTAAACCCTAAACCTTAAACCCTAAATCCTTAACCTCGATCCGTAAACCCTAACCATAAACACTAAACCCTAAACCCTACACCTAAAACCTAAATCCTAAATCCTAAACCATAACCATAAAACCTTGAACCCTGAACCCTGAACCTTAAACCCTGAATCATGAGCTCTAAACCTTAAACCCCAAACCATATTTCATCAATATTTCCTAGTCTTGTGCCTAGAACCATCATTGAGTATTCTTATAGAACTACTTTTTTTATGAGAGGTGGGACAAGTAACTAAATGGATATTACATCTACCTTGTGCCTTGTAATGCATATATTACACATCTCTTCCAAACTTGTTTCTCCCCACATATACTTGCGCTCTTGAATGTAAATTTATTCACTCTAAAACAAATTTCAATTTTCTCATATTTCCATGTATGGTATTATGCAAGCCACGATGACCCATTAGAAGCTGGAAAAAATAACCATCACAACAAAAAAAAAATCTTAAAGGAATAAAAAGAAACATAGAGAATATATCAATGTAGAGGTGTAGGATCATAATTGAATTTCCTATAGTATCCTCTTGTCCAAAGAAAGATAAATTTCAAGTGTTCTACTGGAATGGATAGTAAATGTGACTGACCTTCCTAAAGTGTTCAAAATAAACATAGAAAGAGGGGAATAGCTAAGAACACTAAGGGGTTATCAATCGCCTAGTAAATATTTCTTGTTTAGTTCTAAATGGGAGTTACCTGGCCTACAACTTAGTGACCTTCCATTCATTGATAATTCTTTATATGATAAACCCATGGATGTTTTCAAAAATACCCTGAACAAAAAGATAGGGGTAGTCATTAATCCTAGTGAAGGGTGTGATGTGATTTCCAAGTAACTTGAAATTCATATAAATTTAGAGGTCATAACAAGAATTTTCAAATATCTCTATCATTATAAATGGAAGTCAAGTAACAGTGTCTCACTGTACATCCAAGGATTGAGGACTGCTGGGGTCTTTGGAAGGATTGGAAAATCAGGAATATGACATTTCCCTCCAAAATATAGACAGATGAAAAACATCAAATTTTTATGACTCTCTTTGAATTTTTACCTACAAATTCGATGAACCCTGAACTCTGTGACCTAAACCCTTAACCCTCAACCATGAGACCTAAACCTTAAACCCTAAAACCAAAATAATAAATCCTAAACCCTAAACACTAAATACTAAACCCTAAAGCCTAAACCCTAAACCCATAACTCTAAACCCTTGACCCTAGACCCTAAACCCTGAGCACTAAGCCCTAAACCCTAAATAATAAATCCATAGCCCCAAGTTCTAACACCCAAAACTTAAACTAGTAACTCTAAATCCCAAACCTTAAGCCATAAACCATGAACCATGAACCCTAAACCCTAATACCTAAACCACAAACCCTAAACCTTAAGCCTTGAACCCTACACCCTAATCCTTGATCCCTAAACCCTAAACCTTAAACCTTGAGCCCTAAACCCTAAATCTAGAGCCCTGATCTCTATCCCCGAAACCTTAAACCCATAACTCTGAACCTTGAACCCTGAGTCATAAACCTTAAACCATGCACCATAACCCCTAAACCCTAAACCCTAAACTATAAACCTTAAACCTTAAGGCATAAATGTTAAATCCTAAATTTCCCTAAACCCTAAACCATAAACCCTAAACCCTAAAAAATAAATCATAAACCCTAAACCCTCACCCCTAAATTGTAAACTCCAAACCCCAAGCACTAAACCCTAAACCCTAAACCCTAAACCCTAAACCCTAAACCCCGAACTCTACTACCTAAACCCTTAACTCTAAAACCTAAACCCTAAAATTTGAGCCTTAAACTCTAAACCCTGAACCCTTTCCCCTAAACCCTAAACCCAGACCTTTAAACCTTAAACCATAACTCCTAAATCATAAACCGTAAACCCTAAATCCTCAACCCTAAACCTTAAACCCTAAGCCCTAAACCCTAAACCATATACCATAAACCCTAAGCCTTAAACCCTAAACCCTAAGCCCTAAATCCTAAACCCTAAACCCTAAAACCTAAACCTTGCCCCCTAAACCCTAAACCTTGAGCCCTAAACCATAAGCCCTAAGCCCTAAACCCTAGGCCCTAATCCATAAGCCCTAAGACAAAACCCTAAACCTTGAACTCTTAAAAATAAAACCTCAACACTAAACCCTAAAAACTAAACCCTGAGCCCTAAACCCTGAACCCTCAAATCTCAACCCTAAACCCTCAACCCTGATCCCTAAACCCTAAACACTAAGCCCTTTTCCCTAAACCTTGAACCCTAACCTTTAAACCTTAAACCCTAACTCCTAAACCCTAAAATGTAAACCCTAAATCCTCAACCCTAAACCTTAAACCCTAACTCCTAAACCCTAAACCCTAAACCCTAAATCCTCAACCCTAAACCTTGAACCATGAGCCCTAAACCCTAAACCCTATACCATAATCCCTAAGCCTTAAACCCAAAACTCTAAGCCCTAAACCCTAAACCCTGAGCCCTAAACCCTAAACCTTGATCCCTAAACCCTAAGCCTTAGACCCTAGGACCTAAGCCATAATCCCTAAGACAAAACCATAAACCTTAAATCCTCAAACATAAAACCTCAACCCTAAACCCTAAAAACTAAACCATGAACCCTAAACCATGAACCCTTAACTATTAACCCTAAACCATTAACCCTTAACCCTAATCCCTAAACCCTAAATCCTAAACTTTGTGCCATAAACCCTAAACCCTCAACCTTGACGCTTAAACCCTAAACCTTGAGGCCTAAACCCTAAACTCTTAACCCTTAACCCTAAACCATAAAACCTAAACCCAAAACCCTAAACCATGAACCCTAAGCCCTGAGCCCTAAACCCTAAACCCTAAAATATAAACTATGATCCTTAAACACTAAACCTTAAACCATAAACTCTAAACCTTGAGTCTTAAACCCTAAACCTTGAGCCCTAGACCCTAAATCATAAACCATCACCCAAAGGAAAGTCCTAAAAATATCATTCAGCGTGTTTCACTGTGTAAGGAATAGTGTTTAAGGTGATCGATCGAATCATTTAGTTTTTATGAGAGACTACTTCCTTTGAAGGCGTAAAAATACATTTTTGGCCATTTTGTAGTTAATTGAACACCCTTCAGAACAAGCTAAAATGAGCTAGTCATGTCACTAAGTTATCAAGGACCATTATTTGTGAAGTATTAAGGCATCGTTTATCTCCATAAGAGACATATGAGAAAAATCATGTATGAGAATCATGAATTTGATTCCATGAAAGGATGCTTTTAGAGCTATTAAAGGTGAGGGGATGATCTTTATATGGAGCACCATATTTCTAAGAATAAGCAATCATCTAAGTTCACTTGATGAAATTCACTTGGTACTATTCGTAACAAGTCATTCAACACCTAGTAGTATTATCACACCTTGAGGAGGCACATTACAATCACCTCATTTTGGTCATAGGACAGGAATCCCATTTAGGGAATAATCCTCTACTACAAAGTGAAGTTCTCTTTTTAGTAAGAAGTAGAAAAACATCATAGAGTTAATTCATGGTCACTAAAGTCAATTATGGAACAAATTTAAAAATTAGTACCAATTCAAGTAGTGTTAGGGCCAAAATCCATTTTAGAAGGTAAAAAAACCTAAAAAATGACTATATGCTTTCCCAAAACAAAGACCAACTACAATATATATGCCCTAAAAGTTTTAATTGGTTTGCTGATATCCTGAAAATGAGTAAGCACTAACCAGATTAGATTTTGAAAAACTACCTTCTAGATTATAACTGTTGGAGCTACGAGACCACTTCCATAAGGTACAAAGTGACCCTAATTTCTTATATTTACTAAAATAAATTTAAAGTATAAGAAATAATAAAAGAAAAATGCGTACACATTTTGACTTATTTGAAACGCATAGGCATTATAGGTTCAGTGATTCCTGAGCCAAAAATATTAAAACGTGAGCGCGTTTTAGAAAAACACATACATGTTTTGCTTTTTTCAAATTCTTGTCTGCTTTTTGGGACCTCAACTTCATGAACTTACCCCAAAATGAGTTCACAGTGGTACCTTTTGGCTTGACCAACGCCCCTGCAATGTTTATGAGTTTGATGAATGGGGTATTTAGGAACTTCTTAGATCACTTCGGGCTCATCTTCCTCGATGAAATTTTTATTTACTCACGTATGTGTTAGGAGCATGAGGGGCACCTTTACTAGGTTCTTCAATGTCTTTGGGAGTAGAAGCTTTATGGGAACTTGGAGAAGTGTGCATTCTTTCAGAAAAAGGTGTAGTATTTGGGTCATATCATTTATGGGGAAGGTATCACCATCAATCCTTCCAATATTAGAGCTATTATGGATTGGCCAGCACCCACTACTGTGACTGAGTTACGTAGCTTCATGGAACTAGCAGGTTACTACAAGAGATTTGGTCAAGACTTCTCTCAGATTGTGTACCCCATCACTTCCCTTCAGTAGAAAGGGAAGAATTTTGTTCGGTCAGACAGGTGTGAGAAGGCCTTCAGGACACTGAAGATATGTCTCACTACAACACCTATTCTTGCAGTGCCGGATCCACAGGGTGATTTTTTCATATGCACATATGCTTCTTTGGCAGGACTTAGAGGTGTATTGATGTAGGAGGGAAAAGTATTAGCTTTTGAGTCTTGCAAAACTCAAAGATTATGAGCTTAATTATCTAAACTCACGATCTTGATCTTGCAGCAGTTATACACGCTCTGGTTTGATGGAGGCACTTTCTGCTTGGTCGGAGATTCACACTCAGGACAAATCACTTGAGTCTTCGCCACCTCTTCACGTAGCCCAATCTCAACACTCGCCAGCGGCGTTGGATGGAGTTGCTTTATGAGTATGATATGGAGATAGAGCTTGTGAAAGGGAAGAAGAATGTGGTTGTATATGCTCTTAACATATGGAGACATGTGGCTATGGCCACCACAGTAAGCATAGATTTATGGAGCAAGATTCTACAACAGCTTCCTCACGATAGCTTCTACGTTGTAGCCTGAGAAGAGATTGAGTCTCAAATACCCTTCGAAGGGAATTTTAATGGTTTTTGTTTAGAGTTAGATGGCCTTCTTAGGCACATAGGTCAGATTTATTTTTCCAAAGATGGAGGCTTGAGGTAGGACATCTTGGCAGAGGCACATCATGCACCCTATTCAGCCAATCCTGGGGTGAAGAAGATGCATGCCACCTTGAAACAAATGTTTATCTAGAGGGTACTTCAGAGAGATGTGGCTTAGTTTGTGTCACATTGTTTAGAGTGCCAGAAAGTGAAGGCCAAGCATCAACATCCAGCTGGCCTTCTCTATCCTCATGCTATACTGAAATGGAAGTGGGATACCATTTCCATGGACTTCATTGTTGGGCTACCGATGTCGAGATACCACCATGATGCCACTATGGTCACGGTGGAAAAATTTACAAAATTGGCTCATTTTTCTTTCATAAAGACCACTTATATAGCTAGTGCAGTAGCACGGGTATATCTTGATGAGATTTTCAGGTTGCACGGGATTCCGCAGAAGATAATTTGTGACCATGATCATTTGTATACTTCCCATTTTTGGACCACCATGCAGTATGTCCTCGGGACGAGGATCAAATTCAGCACAACATATCACCCTGAGTTGGATGGCCTGACTGATCGGTTGAATTAGATATTGGAGTACATGCTTAAGATGTATGTTATGGACCAGCAGTCCAAATGGGAGGAGTACAAGTACTTGGTAGAGTTTGCTTACAATAATAGTTTTTAGAGTTCTATAGGCATGGCTCCTATTTAGTATTTGTATGGTAGAGATTGTAGGAAACCCCTTAGTTGGGACAGGTTAGAGGACAATGTTTCTCTAGGACCATCTTTATTGTAGGACATGGAGCAGTAGGTGGTTATGATCAGATAGAGGCTGTAGGAGGCACAAGACAAGTAAAACAAGTACGCGGATCAGCATATGAGCAACCATAGTTTTGATGTGCGAATGAAGGTTTTCCTTTGTGTTAGGCCACACAAGAGCTCTATCTGTTATGGAAATGGTTCTAAGTTAGCTCCTAGATTCATTGGTCCTTTTGAGATCTTGGAGCGTATCGGCCCTTTGGCCTACCATCTAACATTTCCACCTAGCTTGTCTCACATACATGATGTGTTTCATGTTTTAGTTCTTAGGAGATATGTTGCATATCCTTCTCATGTGATAGATTGGACATCATTGGAGGTGTAGGATTAGGGGCAGGTGATGGTGGAGACCATTCGGATTATAGATCATAGGAGACTGGCCCTTCAAGGTAGAGAGATTGATCAGGTCTAGGTGCAGTGGGATAGATACGATGAGACTACAACTACATGGGAGGATGCTACTTTGTTATGAGTTAAGTTCTTGTTACTGTGAAATCATAGCACCCCTAAATGAGTTATAAGGTTTGGTTCTTTAAGGTAGATTCATCTAGTGTGATTGCATAACATAGAACTTTTCCTAAGGTGTGGGACCTTGTAAATTGGAAAATCTCTCCAGATTAAAGGATGGTTCCTTATTCCTTTGTTCAGGTACATATGTGAGGATTTTCAGAGGATCTATTTCTCATATCTAGTCTAAACATTCCAAGGGGACAGGGATAAAAGAATACAGGAAATGAGAAATAACTAAACTACCAGGTGATGCACCAAAGGAATGATGAACACTTAGTTTGCTTTCGACACGAACCAATAAAATGCATACCATAAACAAGCAAAGATAGCTATATCTTTAATGAGAACCCAAATAGAAGAAAAAGAAACAAGAAGGATCTAAAATTGACCACAAACGTATTTTACTGCTCTATAGATTGATATAGTTTATTACAGAATAGCTGAAAGGAAGAAATGTGTTACAATTTTAATGGAAGGTGTGAACCCCACAAATCCTTTGTTGGAAGGATTAGGGAGCCTACAAAACTTAGAATATCCAACACTTTACAATAAACCTTGCATCTGTCTTTATAGATTCATCCTGGGAGAAGACAGAGAGAGAGAGAGAGAGAGAGAGAAGCAGGAAAATGCGGGTTGAGGCTTAACCACTGTTGTTAATGCATTTGCTAAAATCTACCCCGAATCCATATTTACTGCATCGATCCTTGGTTCGGTGCCTTGAAGGAAGATGAAACGGCGGAAATAGATCGAATATGATCTAGTTGTTGAGACTGATGATCTTGTATTGAAAGCTCGAAGACGTTTCTCCATTTTACCTATACCTAACTTCCCAAAAATTAAATTTTCAGACTTCCATGGTGTAGAAGAGATCGAGATCTTTCCAACGGTGTCAAATTTGCAATATTTTGAGCCCTAAATCGAAAGATATGCCCCTTTGAAGTTTGAATTGATTCCATACAAATGGGCGGGAAAATGATTTGAAAAATGGGTCCCCCTTTTGGATTGGGACACGTGGTAGCTAGATTGGAACAAAATTTGGGCCTGCGGGTCCACAATTCACCTTTTATCCTTTTGCGTAAAAAAATGCAAAACATAAAAAATTCCCGCAGCCACAAAGCTCCACACGGACACATGGCTCCTTTTGGTTGGATGGGAAATGCACTCCCATTTTTACCTTTATGATTTTTAGACGAAACGCAAACTTATACTTTTTTCTCCAACTCTTCGCCTTGGCTTTGACTCGGGTCTAAATGTTGACTTTTTCCCTGGGCAGAGTTGTGTGCCATTTTGCAACTTTTACTCCCTTTTGAGGCAAAGGGTGAAAAATCAACGTTTTCCCCGACGCCCCACTTTCCTCTGGGACACGTGTCACTCTGGTGCTTTTTTGGAAACCTTTTCTCTATTTGACCCTTAAATCAACGCCATTGAGATACTTGACAGCCTTCGCTGGCCTGTTTGTGCATCGACTATTCAACTAACTCTACCTTTGTTGATAGAACACATGAAGGCACTGCTCTTATTTACAAACCCGACCCAAAGTTTGCCTTTGGAGGAGTGTCAAGTTGACACGGGTCAGCCTCCGCTACTCTGTGGAATTTTCAACGGTTCCTCTCATTTTTTATGCTTTGGGCTATATGGCGAGATTGCACTCATTTGGGTCTCTACCTTTGGGCCAACTCTTGGAAATGCACCAGCATGAAACTTGGCACTCTCCACTTACACTCCTATACTTAGCTGATTTTGAGGCCCGCCCTATCTTCCTTTGACTATGTTTGACCATTTAACCCTACCTATGTCCAGCACTGGGATAGGTGGAGATGTGGCACTTTTTTGAGCCTCTCTATTTAGATCCATCTTTAGAGAAGCACCTTGTCGACACTTGTCTCTCTCCGTTGGCTCCTTGACTACCTTTGAGCATTTGCTACGTGGAGGGCTGGTGCAAGTTTGAGTTCCTTCCTCTAGATTTACAAGAGTTGGAGCGTCATTAGGACATGTGGTCTCTTCCACTACCTCCTCCATACTTAGTCATTTTTTAGGCCTTTCGTGAATCGTTTCAAGCCTTAGGACGTCAAATCTTAGTCGTTATTCTTTCTTCTTGCTTCTGAATCTTTTGTAGCATCTTCCCTACTTGTCCAACCCTGCTATTTGATGGTTCTACCTACATGTAACTCAGAGAATGGATTTAAAGCATAGAGATGGTATGAAAAATTCATTTCCTTCTGTACAGGATCCATTTGTCTTTCTTCATCTCCACCACTTCATTTCTCAACCCTTTTTGTAACCAATTTTTAGGATTAAAATGATTTCTCTCAATCCCTTTTATGTGGTGTCATGATTCAATCCAATATTTAGCTTGGGTTGAAATATGGATAACAATTTGGCAACTCACGGGGAAATCTTCCTGCTAGATGAGGAGATCATTTGCTTTGTTGTATCTATTGGGCATGGAGTCAAGAATAACAATCTGATACTAATTATGCCTCTGGTTCACAAGCTCGGCCACTTGCATTCTTAGATTTTATAAGAAAATCTCAAAATGAAGATTTCTTAGAGTAGGAAATTGTTTCAAATCTAGGGATTTTTCGA
This sequence comes from Taxus chinensis, assembly GCA_019776745.2. Taxonomy (NCBI): domain Eukaryota; kingdom Viridiplantae; phylum Streptophyta; class Pinopsida; order Cupressales; family Taxaceae; genus Taxus; species Taxus chinensis. The sequence continues at coordinate 498,923,031 of CM034155.1, read as the reverse complement.
TCTCTCTGAATGGACTGCATAAGAGCAACAAAAAAACACCACGACTATGTACAAAATTGAAAATCATACATGCTCCAAATGGAACATGCAGAGCATGCAAATGAACTTAGGAGAAAAGAAATCTACACTACAACAATACAATGTGTAGAAGCACTTGGAGGAAAAGAAACTAAGCTAATATGTACAGGGTGAGACTTCCCTTTTAGTAGTAGTGTTTAAGATAGATCCCATTCACTAGAATCTGTAACTCCTTGCCCTCCAATGTGGACAATTGGAAAGCATTACTACTTTTACATCTTGTTATCATATAGGGGCCACTCCAGATGGAATCAAACTTAGAATTTCTTCCTGGTTTTGCTTGATCTGCAACCCATTTCAGAACAAGGTCCCCTTCCTAGAAGGTCCTTGATCTATCCTTCTTATCAAAGCATATTTTAATTGAGGCCTAGTTCTTCTCCAATACTTGGAGAGAATTCTCTTTGGATTCTTCTAATTCTATCATCTGTTATCCAAAATTCACCCCTCGAGGTAATTTTGATAACGTACCATAAATTCTTCAGTCCCGAGCAAGAAAAATTGATTCAAGGCCCAAAATCATGTTTTTAGGGCCCCCTTGGCTTCTCTCTAACTTCACATCAAAGGAAAAAATCCAAGAAGTTAGGAAAAAATCAAAAAAATCCAAAAAATGAAGTCGCATGCTTGTTTTAAAGCATTGCGGGTCTAGAGGCTGCGCGTCGTACTAAGGTTTGTCGTACCAAGTTTGTGGCTGAAATACAAAGGAATCAGCAAAGTCAGAACTTTTTGTCCCAGGCAGTCCGTGGGACAGTTGGGACGTCAGGATGCACAGGACTCGCAAAGCCGAAATGGCCGTAGGCAGTGAAAATAAAAAAAAGTAGAAGTTTTTGTTCCGCGCGGTCTAGGACAGTCGGGACAAAAGTACGTGCGGACATGAATCGGCTGATTTTCTGCAATCAGTCTACCGATTTTCATCTAGGACAGCCGAGATGAAGTATGCAGCCTATTTTCTACAAGTTAGTCTATTGTGGTGGTGCAGATTTTTTCATCCAGGACAGTCGGGACAAAAGTACGCGCAGGACGTGAAAGGGTGAAAAGGCCACAAAAGGGGACAAGGAAGCTGGAATTGGATGATGTGGAAGAATGTGTCTGGGACATCTGGGACATGCGGACCCGATTTTTCTGAAATACCCACAATTCAAAGGAAAAGTCAAAGTTTGACCTCCCAAACTTCAAACGATCATAACTTTTGACTCTGAGCTCCGATTTTCATAAAATTGGACTTTTTGGAATGAGAAGAATGTCCTCTATGCCTCAAAAAAACAAAAATTAGACTTAATTTTAATGAGGGTAGATATATTTAAATAAAAGAAACATATTTGGCCCCAGTTCAGTTAATGCTCATTCCCGTCAAATGACAGAAAACACCTGCCAAACCCAAAATAGCTGCTCGCACTCAGAAGGCCATAACTTTTTCATTTCTCAACAAAATCACACAAAATTGGTACCATTGGAATCATGGATTTGATCCCAAAGCAAAAAAATCAATAAATTCCATATTTGATGAGAAATCAATGGGGATTTTTCATAAAACGTGGATCCGCGTTCATGACAGTGTTTTATTTGGTAGGTGGGAGTGCAATTAAGATGCATGGTCATCATTCCTTCTCTGTTGCAGCACCTGGGACAGTATGGGGAGCCTTTTGCAAGTAACATACAATCATTTCACTCCATTTAGTGTCTCTTACAAGTGGTTGAAGGACATATATCGGGATTTCCATTTTTCCCTTCTCTCTCTTCTCATTTTCCTATAAGTTGGAGTGTTGGGCTCATAGCAGGAGGATTTTTCTTGTAGCAAAGCTTTGTCAAATCACTTTGTGAAGCCAATGTACTATAGGACCTTGTAGTGGACTCCTTGCATGGTGATCCAGGCCCTTATCTTGTAACAGATTGAACTATTCATATCATGAAGCAATAAAATATATGTTTGTGGATGCATCTTCCCCTGTTGTGTTTTCTTGAATTCTTCTTGCCCCTTCAACCTTGATTACAAGTGTATTGTGTCTATCTTTATGCTCTTGCAAGGATCCATTATTATTATGCATGTATGAAACATTGTTGTGAATGCATTTTCAAATTGTGGAGAATTGTTATCACTCCTTCTAGTATGCACTTTACTCCTAGTTTTCACACATTGGAAGACTACTCTCACACCCCTCCTTTTCTGGTGTATCACTGTTGTAGTGTAGGCTTTCATTTTATGCATTCTCTCTCCTTGGTCCCTTGGAAAGTTATATTAGGAAAGATAGTTTTTCCTACATTAGAGTAGATTTTGGCAGGTAGTTTAGGAGCAAGAACCAACTTTCTCTGGAGGTCTATCTCAAGTAGCAAGTCCCACAACTTGGAGATAGTACCAATGTTATCCAATCACACCGTGAGCTCAAATATATGCACTTGTGTAAACATAAGGGTGTTGTGATTCTATGATAACATCATCTCTGTGTACCTGGCCTCCATCAGTTCAAATTTAGACATTTCTAGTTACTTCACAAGCTCCAAAGTTGGTAATTCAAGTGATATGGACAACACTGCTTCTTTCCCATAGACAAGCTTGAATGAGGAGCTTCTTGTAGATCTCTTGGGCATTATTCTATCAGCCCATAAGGCCATTTTGATATTTGTGTGCCAGGTCCTCTGATTTTCATCAAGGATTCTTCTGATGATCTTCACCGGGTTTTTGTTTGTAGACTTAGCTTGGCCATTACCTTGAGGGTAATAGTTTGATGAAGTACTCAAATAAGTCCCATTTTTAACAACCCATCCTATAATTTTGGAACATATAAATGCTAATGCATTGGGTCTGAGATGATGGTGGCTGGTACCCCAAATCTGTCACTATCCCTTCATAGAAATCTAGGATACTAGACTCATTTTCTTCTTTGAGTGTCATTGCCTCGGTCCACTTGGTGAAATAGTCAGTTGCTGTCAGGATCCATTTGTGACCTTAGCTTGAGTTTGGGTTGATGACTCCAATGAAGTCCAATCCCCACTGGATGAGAGGTTTGTCTACTAATATTGGGTACAATGGAAGTGTTGCTAGTGTTCAATTTTCCTTTGAAGAATACACAACTCTGTGCACCTTTTGATCCATGTGAAATAATCACTAAACACTCTGGGACAATAATATCCTACTTTCATGATTTTGAGTGTTGTCACTCTTGACAGTGAAATGGCCTCTAGCTACTTCAACATGAAATTTCTTACTAGCACTCTCTCCACCTAATTCAATGTCCTAATCACATCTCAACAGAATACCATTGATGTCGCAATTTTGAACAAGTTACACCATCAATAAGGACATATGTGGCTTGTAGAGAAATTTATTCAGCCCGGGACAGTCGGGACGCACAGGGACAATGCGGGACATAGAAATCTGAAAAGTGCCACTCGAAGAAGGGTCCAACAAGGAGCTAGAAATGGATCATCTCTCTGAATTGTCTGAGAGCCATCTTAGACATGAGTAAGACCAAATTCTTTATCACAATACCCACAATTCAAAGGAAAAGGCTCAACGTTTGAACCTCCACGAACTTCAAACGGAGTCATAACTTTTGACTCAGAGCTCCGATTTTCATGAAATTTGACTTTTCAGAAAGGGCATGACGTCCTTACGCAATTTTATTATTTTTAGGGGTAGATATGTTGAAAATTAAATAGAAACATCTTTGGCTCCTAGTCATGTTAAACTCAATAGTCTCGATAAAATGTACAGAAAACACCAATGCTTAAACCCAAAAATAGTTGCTCGCCTCAGACTCATATTGTCATAACTTTTACATTTCTCAATGAAATCATGACAAAATTGGTCCTTTGGAATCGTAACTTTGATCCCGAAAAAATCAAAAAATGGCAATAAATTCCATATTTGAAATCTTTATAGATGGGTATTTTTCATAAAAATGTGGCAACCAAAAGTTCATGACAATGTTTTAGTCCTTGGTGAATGTAGAACATTTAATTAAGCATGGGGCACTGTGATATGGTTTCTTCTACTGCTGAAAGTCTATGTCGATAGCATGGGGAGCCTTTTGCAAGTAATCTAAAATAATTTCAATATCAATTTATTGACTATTACAGAGTGGTTGGAAGGACATACCTTCAGTATTTCCATTTTTCCCTTTCTCTCTCTTCTCAGCCTTATCTCTATAAATTGGATAATGGTGGTGCTCATTAGCTAAAAGGGGGGGAGATAGTTTTCTATGTAGCAAACCTTCCTGTCAGATCACTTTGTGAAGCCAATGAGTTGCCTATGGGCCTTTGTAGTGGACTTCTTGCATGGTGATCCAGGCCCGAATCTTCTTGCAGATTGAAACTGAACTTGTATGTTAGATGAAGTAATGTAATGCAACTATTTTGTGGATGCATTCTCTCATCCTGATAGTTGACACTATCTTGTTGATTAGCCTTCTTTTGCCATATCCTTGGAACTTTGGATTAACACTTGCATTGGATTGTCCATATGGCCTTTTTATGCTCTTGCATAGGATGCCATGTACGTATTGTGCATTGTATGGAAACATGTCATTGCCAGAATGCATTTTCAAGACTAGTGGATGAATTGTTATCACTCTCTCTAATATGCATCTTGTTACGGGATCCTGGTTTTCACCCATTCGTAAGTACTACTTTCACACCCGCATCCTTTTCTGGTGTATCACCCCTTTAGTGTAGGTTTTCATTCTTTATTCTTCTCTCTCCTTGGTCCCTTGGAAAGTTAGATTAGGACAAGATAGTTTTTTTCTGCATTAGAGTAGATTATGGCAGGTAGTTTAGGAGAAAGAGCGAGCTGGTCTCTGTGCACTTTTATCTCAGAATGTATCAAGTGACGCAACTCGCGTGAAAGTATCAATGATTCATCCAGCTTTCTTTGCTGACTGTGAGCATGCAAATATATGTTTTTGTGTCCCCATGGAATAGTGTTTTTTCTTTGTTCTATTGATTACATCAGTTCCATTTGGTACCTGGTTTTTGGATCAATTCAAATTCCTATAAATTTCATGGTTACTGTGCATAACCTCCAAAGTTGGTAATACCCCTCATATGGACAATTTCACTGCTTCTGATTCTCATATTTCAAGTCTTTTATTCTGTTTAGAAGCCATAGTGTTAGATCTCCTTGGGCATGTATTAGATCAGCCCATAAGTTCAACTGTTGGTAAGCCACAGACCTATCTGTGTGCCAGGTAGTGCTGATTATCTCATCCAAGGATCCAGTCTGATGAAGCTTGCACTCTGAGTTTATCTTTGCTAGTACGCATTTTGGCTTTCATCATATCTTGAGTGCTCTTAGTTCAATTCATTATATGCCTGAAGTTAGCTTTATTCAGTCCCATGTTGGTAACAACCCGTCATATCCAATTATGCAAGCAGTGTCTTTATTTTAATCCAATCTATGTGAGAACAGAATGGTGGCTTAGGAAGCCATTAAATTTAGTCAGGTTTTTCTCTTCGTATAGGATAGTTATAGGTTTCTGGTCACTTCATGTTGCATGGCTTTGCAGTGAAATCCCACTAGGAATCGCATAAGCCAAGCTCTGTACTCTTGCACTATCCCTCTCCTACTCGCATTTTCAGGATCTGCATTCTAAGCTGTCCTTAGTCCCAAAATCTGACTCCTATCGGTTGCTGAGCATCCACATGATTTTCTGGATCCACGTTAACATGAAAGAACGAGGTTGATCTACTACTGAGGGGACGAGATCACATGGACACCTGTTGCTATTCGCCACTGTTTTGCTTTGAATCCAGGTTTACAACTCTTGCAAAGTTCTAGTTAGAATCCATATCAAATAGAGTCAGTTAATCACTTTATTTTAATAATATCCTGCTTTCATCGATATTGATCCAGGGTCAGCTGTGGGGATTGAAATAGCCTCTAGCTACTTGAACATGAAATTCTTATGATTCACTCTCTCCACTTCTGAGGTAGGATCCCAATGAATCTTACCAGAGATTAGACAAGCTGTTTTATTTATTTACCGGTAGATTCTACAAAATCGCACAGGCAAATAACTACACTATGGTTATGGCTTGTCTAGCCTCAAATGCCTTGTTTAGTCTATTATTCATCTAGATGACGCTTAAAATAGTTTGCTTTCCATTTGGAGGAATTATTAAAAGTTTTCTTAGAAGAATCCAACAAGTTATACAGTTAGATTTATCTCTCACATCTCCTTAGAATTTTCTTCGTTACAGTTAAGATTTGCATCTTTGTCATTCGTATGACAATTACGGACCTTGTAGAGCCCAGGCTAATATGCTCATTTGAGCCAATCATGCCTCAACCAAACCTAGTCACAACTGATAGTTGACATAGACAAAATCTCAGGATAAAAGTGATTCCGAACAACTGCACATATTTACATTTAGATCAGTCCTGCAATTAAGGAGGAATTATTTGACTCCTGCATGAAGACGACCAAGCACACACATTTTGTTGTTTGACACCAAATGCTTAAACTTCTTCAGATTGCCCTGAGGCACAACACTCACATGACTGTAGAAGGGCTCGAAAGAAGAAAAAACATTCAGGTGCATAGTCCTTCTAGTTCCACAGCTCAGACGCTGGAGACACCAATTAGCTAGATATGAGATTTACCAGTTCTTAAGAATCCAGGATTGCGAGAATGCCTATAAGGTATTATGAGAAGATTGCACAACTATTGGTTCATACAATATAGAATTCCTTGGAGAAAATCATACGATTTACTGGAGTACTAGGGATTATAACTTGATCTCGCGTATGACCATAACAGGACCGCAACAACTTTAGAGTCTATGGTCATTTGATCCATTTGATCCCACAGCCCAATCGAGTCTTCAGCAAGTCAATTAGATATAGACACTAACCTAGAGCACCTTGGTATTCAGGTCCACACCACTTCCACCTATCATCATCGAACAACTTATCTTTACTAGGAATATCGTGGCTAACGAAGCTAGGGAATTCTGGTTACTAGGCCAGAAATCATCCGCAGAGCTCAAATTATATTCATCATCCACTCATATGACCTGGATCAGGAGATATACACGAAACCTATCCTTAGGTCATTTTCCACGTATTCCGCAAAATCCATAGATCGAATCACGGGCCAAGAGCTCGATGCATTGATTTGGAGCCTTCGAAGCAGTACATCCTTATCTGATGCGATCTATCACACACTTGTCCTTAGTTGAGAAGGGCCTTCTTTGCCTTAGATTCTTAGCAGAATTCCACTAGTGTTAGTCGATCCAGACATTAGACTGCCTACACTAGTTTGTCTAAATCCAACGCATATTCTACCCCATATCCATGGCTCTGTCTCGGCACGACCTCGAGAGGTTGGGTACACGGAAGAGTCACTTGTATGATTCTCAAGCTCGCCTGTCGCTTTTCTGTATGCATACAGTGCCCCATTTGGTGGTGAAAGTAGTTTTGAATTGATCATCTTCTTTCACCATGATTTGATTGTATCCTGAGTAGCCATCCAAGAGAGAAAATATCTCTTGACCCAGACACCACTTGCAAGATCTGTTCCATTGAAGGGAGTGGGTAGGGATCTTTGAGGGAGGGTCTATTCAAATCCCTAAAGTCAACACATAGCCTGATTTCTCCATTTTTCTTTCTGACTAGGACCAGATTTGTAACCCAACTTGAATGTCTTGATTAAGAATATGATACTTTCCTCAATTACTTTATTCATCTCCTTCTTCATTAGAGGCTTACTATGTGGGTTGAATGGTCTCTTCTTCTACCTGATAGGCTGAGCAGTCTGGGTCCAATTCAATCGTGTGTTGTGCTGGTTTTTGGACTGAACCCTCTTAGGTCTTCATAAATTCAAGAAAACACATCAGGAAATTCTTAGCAAAGTTGTATGAATTAATACCTTTCTTGCTTGGTTGGTCACTTTGAAAATTTGAAGTGTTTTGCCTTATCTAACTTGAGATTGAATCTGAATCCTCCCCTTTGATCTGCATGTTAGCCTTCTCTTTTATGAACTAATCATTAGGATTAAAAATGGATCCCAGTGTCACTAAGTCTTTGGGAAGCTTGTTTGTATGCAACTATACTATTTGATTCCCGTACTGCTACTCTAGTTTTGCCTAGTTTCTAGATGAGAATTCATCTTCTTCTTGTATAAAGTTAATGATCTTCTGATCATTCTCAAACACCTACCAACATGTATTATTATCTGGAACCTGTTGTCCTCACAACCACATGGATATGTGGCTATTCTTTGTCTCTTTTGACGATAGTCCATCTACATTAAAGGCTGCTCCAACTACTGCAAGTCTATCAACAAATTCATTTTATTTTCTGGGTATGGACACAATGCTGAAGGCTTCAAAATGCTCCATGAGGTCCTATACTCTATTCTTATAGTTATTGGGTCAGGTCATTCTTGAAAACATTAAGTCCTATGAACTTGATTAGTCAACCAATTCACTATCACCAAACACCTAAAAATTATTGATTCCTATGCTTTCTTGCCCAATGAAGACCTTGTACTAAAGCCTCATATTCAGTAGCATTATTTGAGCAAGAAAAACTAAAATCTAAAGGCTGAATAATACTTCATACCTTTGGGAGACACAATCATAGCTCCTCCTCTAGCTTCTTGTATACTCCTCGATCCATCAAAGAATAATTTACATACCTCATTGTCATCTTTATGTTATGGCTTGATTAATGTAGGGAGGGGGGTGATTTTCTTCATGTAGAAGGTAGACACCTAACTCAGATTCTTCCATTTCTTCATAGGGGTCACAATCATGTCTTTTGCTGGCCCATTCATCTAGAGTCAAGTCTGGGATACATTCCAACTTGGTATTTGCTTCATTAATTCCTAAGACGTCTTCTTGATCAAAAGATGAGCACTTAGCATTGATTGAGCTAGGTATATAGGAGTCAATATGATAGTCATCAGTAGGTTCAGATCTGATGGTGGCCTTTGCCCCATACCTTGTCCTAAAGAGCATATGTGACTAGTCAGTAGATAGGTAGCCTCCCATCTTGGCCGTGAAGTCCTTAGACATAGCACAAAGAAAAATGTGGTGGCAAATATATGATGGACACATTTTTCAATATAGTCACATTAGGGTAGGCATGTAGGTTGAGGCTCATATCTTTGATGATTCCCATAGTGGTCACTATTGTTCCATCTAATTGAACTAATCCTCTAGAGATAACCTCATATTGGAGACCCAACAGGTCGGCTATTTGTTTGGGCATCACATAACTACTAGCCCCAAATTCAATCATACAATTATGTACTAATTTGTCCCCAATAATTAATGAGACATAGAATGGAGGGGGTCTCAAGTTCTTACCTTGTTGTTCTCCTTAATTCTTCTCAGGTTGAGTTGCATTGGAAAGAACTCTCTCTTACTGATTAGGGGGTTGATTTGAACTTGACCAATTCTGCATGGCAGTCTGTAATAGATCCCTCTGCCCTAGAATGGCCAATGACTTCCATAGTGAAATGTTCACATTTGTCCTCTTCATTTTCTCAATAATATTGAATGAGCTATCTTTTTTCTTTTCCCTTCCCAAACAACATTTATTTCTTGCACATGGGCTGTTACAACCAGTGCCTGGTTGGATTTGGAAGGTGGCTTGGATTGGTTCTACATGTTGGGGGTTACACTTGGAACACCAGGACCTTGTGGAGTGATGGAAGGTTGAGGATTACCTGAGTTCAGTGGTTGGCCCTCTCCAATGCTTCTCTTTTTGGACCGTGTATTGGCAGCCACACTTTGAGGAGGGAACTAATTCATCCCACAGAAATCTTCAGCCTACCAATTTACAAGCATGGTCTCTCCTAGAGGTTCACCTTGTTGAGATCCTTGACTGCTAATCTTCCTCTTGACTAGGATCTTGTGACACCATATTGGTTTGCACAATTAGAGCTTGATTTAGATAACCATTAAAACACACGGATTGGTTATGTGGCTGACTACATGGAAAACACCAATCATATTTTGTGCCATATTGTTCTATGCAGGGACCAATGCCTTTGATGTTGAGGCTAGTACTAGGATCATAAGACCTACAAGGTCTAGTTGCTTGAGGTTTTCCTTGATTTTGATTCTGATTTACAATTTGAGGTGGTGGCCTATTTTGCTGGTATTGGGGTCTAGCTTGATATTGAGCCTGAGGCTAAGATGGCCTAGAGCTCTGTGCTTGTTGCCTTTTGATGGTCACTAGTTCATTTCCCAGGTTTTACAGTTTCTTCATTACTTCTTGAAGCTCTTTAGAGGTGTTAGATGATGAAGTGGAAGCTTCAACTGAGCTTTGACTCCTAGGGGGTGGGTATAGGAGCTAATGTGGGTGCTTGGTTAGTATTTGGGCTTCCTAACTCAGGGTACAGAGGCATGGATGGCCTAGGAGTGATTTTTCTAGCTTGAATCAAATGGTTTTCAGCCCCTATAGAGAGGTTATAGGCTGCAGGTAATGTAGTGCCCCCCATTGACTGAATCATTAGGGAAATATCAGAATTTAAAGCCCTAAGAAAGTATAAGAAGGCACCTTCATCAGTGGGATTTACTGCTATTGGAATCCTTTCCTGAGTTTTCTAGAATCTAAGGTTGAAGTCAACCAACTGTTCATTTGGGGCTCTCTTGATTGTTGTTAGTTACTCCAACAAAGACAAGTTATCACCTTTTTCCCCAAACTGATTGTGAAGGGCCATGCACAACTGGTTCCAGTTCTAGATAGAGCCTGCTGCAAGACTCCTAAACCATTGTGAAGCCTTCCCTTTGAGTGAAGAGGTGCAAGCAGCTTGAACTGATATGTCCATTTCATGGATCTCATGGATTATGTAGACATTTGCAATATCTTGGACATGATCACTCGAAGAAGTTTGGTTCTCCCTAGTGAAATATGGGATACTCTTTAATGCTACAATAGGAACTAGATTTTGTGCATTCAAGGCAAGTGGACTACTACCAGTGAAATTAACATAAGGATTTGGCTGAGCCATTGTGATTAGCCTGAGCACTCCTCTTGATTGAATGAATGGTCTGCCAGAGGAGGTGTTGATAAAGCTCTTCTTGGTGGGGATAGAAACCTCTAGAATCTTCTTCTTCCTCTCCCTCTGTCTGGGGATAATTCTAAATAGAAAAATAGTCCCTCATCTCTGGTTCTTGACCGTGTTTGTATTCTTCTCATGAACTTACTTGGACTGCTGAAACCAGTAGATTTGTTTCTTTTGGAGTTGCCAGATGTATAATTTTAAAATCACAGCAAGTGTACATCAATCCCTACTATAATAAGATGGAGACTTCTTAGTCCCACCGGGCATGCCAAAACTGTTAGTGCAGAATCACAGCACCCCCAAAATGAGCTCTAAAAGGTCTGATTTTCTAAGGAAGATTCATTTGGTGTGATTGCATAACATGGAACTTTTCCTAAGGTGTGGGACCTTGCAAATTGGAAAATCTCTCCAGATTAAAGGTTGGTTCCTTATTCTCTGTTTAGGTGCATACGTGAGGATTTTGTAGAGGATCTATTTCTCATATCTAGTCTAAACTTTCCAAGGGGACAGGGATAAAAGAATATAGGAAATGAGAAATAACTAAACTACCAGGTGATGCACCAAAGGAATGATGAACACTTAGTTTTATTTTGAGACAAACCAATAAAATGCATACCATAATCAAGAAAAAATAGCTAGATCTGTAATGAGAGACTGGATAGAAGCAAAAGAAACAAGAATGATCTAAAATCGATCAAAACGTATTTTATTGCTCTATAGATTGATACAGTTTCATTACAAATAGCTGAAAGGAAGAAATGTGCTACAATTTTAATGGAAGGCCTGAACCCCACAAATATTTCGCTAGAAGGAGAAGGGAGCCTGCAAAACTAAGAATATCCAACCCTTTAAAATGAACCATGCATCTGTCTTTATAGATTCATACTGAGAGAAGAAAGAGAGAGAGAGAGAGAGAAGTGGGAAAATGTGGGTTGAGGCTCAACCACCACTGTTAATGCATCTGCTAAAATCTACCCTGAATCCATCTTTACTGCATCGATCCTTGGTTCAACACCTTGAAGGAAGAGGAAATAGCGGAAATAGATCGAATCTCGATCTGGTTGTTGAGACTGATGATCCTGCATTGAAAGCTCAAAGACGTTTCTCCATTTTACCTCCACCTAACTTCCCAAAAATTAAAGTTTCAAACTCCCATGGCATAGAAGAGATCGAGATCTTTCCAATGGTGTCAGATTTGCAATATTTTGAGCCCTGGGTCGAAATATATGCCCCTTTGAAGTTTGAATCGATTCCATACAAATGGGAAAGAATTTTTTTTGAAAAATGGGTCCCCCTTTTGGATTGGGACACGTGGAAGCTAGATTGGAACAAAATTTGGGCCTGCAGGTCCACAATTCACCTTTTATCCTTTTGTGCAAAAAAACACAAAACTTAAAAAATTCCCGTAGCCCCGAAGCTCCGCACAGACACGTGGCTCCTTTTGGTTGGATGGGAAATGCACTCCCCATTTTTACCTTTATTCCTTTTGGTCAAAAGGAAATTTTTCACCTTTTCCCCCGACTCCCCGCCTTGGCTTTGACTCAGGTCTAAATGCTGACTTTTTCCCTGGGTGGAGTTGCGGGCCATTTTGCAACTTTTACTCCCTTTTGAGGAAAAGGGTGAAAAATCAACTTTTTCCCCAATGCCCCGCTTTCCTTTGGGACACATGTCACTCTGGCACTTGTTTGGAAACCTTTTCTCTATTTGACCCTTGAATCAGTGCCATTGAGACACTTGGCAGCCTCCACTGGCCTGTTTGTGCATTGACTATTCAACTAACTCTGCCTCCATTGATAGAACACGTGGAGGCACTGGGGTTGTTTGCAAACCTGACCCAAAGTTTTACCTTTGGAGGAGTGCCGAGTTGACACTTTTTGGCCTCTGCTACTTTGTGGACTTTTCAACAGTCTTTCTTATTTTTAGATGTTGGGCTACGTGGTGAGCTTGCGCTCATTTGGGTCTTCACCTTTGGGCCAACTCTTGGAAATGCGCCACACTTACACTTATATACCTAGTTGATTTTGAGGCCCATGACACCTTTGTCACTGTTTGACCACTTGACACCTCCGTCTATACTTGGAGATGTGGCCAATTTTGAGGCCTCTATATTTGGATCCATCTTCGGAGAAGCACTGTGTCGACACTTGTCTCTCTACCGTTTGACTCCTTGACTACCTTTGACCATTTGCTACACATGGAGGGCCAGTGCACAAGTTTGAGTTCCTCCCTTTGGATTCACTTCTTGAGAGAAAGCATCGTTAGGACACGTGGTATCTTCTGCTACCTCCTTCATACTTAGTTATTTTTGGGCCTTTCATGAATTGTTTCGAGCCTGAGGATGTCAAATATTCGTCATTCTTCTTCCTTCTTGCTTCTGGCTCCTTTGTAGCATCTTCCCTGGTTATCTAACCCTGCTATTTGATGGTTCTGTCCTGCCTGTAACTCTAGAGAATGGATTTAAAGCACAGAGATACAACCTGAAAGAGTTGTTTCCTTCTGTACAGGATCCATTTGTCTTTCTTCATCTCCACCACTTCATTTTTGAACCCTTTTTGCAACCAATTTGTAGGATTAAAATGAGTTCTCTCAGTCCCTTTTATGTGGGGTCATGATTCACTCCAATATTTAGCTTGGGGCAAAATATGGATAACATTTCCCACATTTGTTCCAGTGACTTCTAGGAGGAATTCAATTCTAAGGGGAGGGGGATGTAGTGTCCTCTTCCCTTTAATACCTTGTGATATTAATCCTAATACTGCTGAATATATTATGGACATTGTTATAGTTTAATTTAGTATGATGTTAGATGTTAGATCATGGTTTATTGTGGAATTTGATTCAAATATGGTGCATGATGACTATTAGAGACATTTTAGATATTGATGTGGATATATTGTTTGACATGGTTATATTATAGATGTTGACTAGACTTGTGATATTTGGATATTTTGAGTAGACCTAGAAAATGAGAATTGAATTAAAATTGATGATGAGATAGTTGTGGAGGAAATTTTAAGTGATACTGCTGATTATATTGATGATTGTGGTTATTCACATATATACCAATGATCTTGAAATTATATTTATATTAATTTGGATGTTCTAATATGGCCACGAGGCCGAAGGAGTTATTTGAATTTTACAGGTTTAAGACATCACAACAAACATTGGGGGATTGGATACCAACCACTTTGGAACTCTAGATGAATTCAACAAGGTCATCATGGCAATTGTATTGTTTGTGTGTGTTTGATTGTGTTAAGGGTTTCCGTGGAGGGATCACCTTTAAATGTGACCAAGGGGTTTTATATATTTTCTTTTATTTGGTTCCTTTGTAAATGTTTCCATATGTTTATTTTGTGGTGCTTTGACCCCTTTCATTATTTATTAAATGGTGTGTAATATTGTGAGTAATCTTGTTGTTAAGTTAATTAATTAAAATATGTCATTAAAAAGTAATTAATAGAGTTATTGGCCTTGAATTAAAGTGTTGTAATAAATGTGTAAGGGATATGTAAGTTGATTTTAGACTATGAAACACTCTTGGAAATTCGAATTTGTCCTTGGAGGCTAATTCTGGAGACTTGTGGGACAAGCTAAACTTGTCCCATACCTCTTAAATTTATTTACCAACCTTGCCTATGGTTGGAGGGTTAAATTTAGACCTTCTTTGTGCATTTTTGTAAGTCAAGTTGAATGTTTTAATTGCACTTTCTTACATAATTTTTAATTTCAGTCCTTATGGGGTGTGGGATTGTCTTGGAGTGTGTAAGTAAGTTGTCATATTATTCACCCACCTATTTATTGTTCCTTGGAGATTGAATTTGACTTATGAGTTCGAGTTCACGATGTGTGATGTGGCTTCCCACTTGGATCCACCTCATCCTCATCTCTTCCCTCTCTATATATTCGAATTAGTTAGCTTGTTTTTGGTTGTTGATTCACTTTTGAATACTTCATTTGGGGGAAATTCTTTTGTTGTTTGGAGCTCTTGCTTTTGGAGAAAGTTTTTAGTATTTTTACAGGCTTGTGTTTCATTGATCTTGGGTTGTTTTTCATTGGAAATCTTGTTGTTTGGAACTTGGAACAAACTCCATTATGGAGAAGTAAGAGCTTAGCTCTTGAAATTCTCTTCTTTTATTTGTGCAAATGTTATTATTGTGAATATTTTGGCATGTGTGTGGGTTGTTTGGGTAGATGGCCTAGGGATGGTGTAGGACAAGACTATGGTTTATTTCTGTGGGAGGCATAAGTATTTTAGGGAGGTATAAGTGTGGAGGGAGTTTGGATTTGGGTTCCACCTTACAAATAAATAGCGTGCATTTATTTACTCATTATGGGGTGTCAGAAGAGGTTGGGGAGGCATAAGGAAATGTGAGGAAACTAGCATAAGGAAACTAAGCATAAGGAAATGTGTAAGAAGAGGTTGGGGAGGCATAAGGAAACTAGCATGGAATAAATTCAATGTTTTTATTGCATGACAAAAGAGATAGTTTGATCTCTTTTCTTGAAGTGTACAAACCTCATTTCTACTTCACAAATTTATTTTTATCAAATGTACAAAATAACCCTAAAAGTTTATAAGAGACAAATGAAACTGTAACGCCCTCTAAAACAACCTACTTGAGACCCAGGAACAACCTAGGATTAATTAGGAAAAATTATGGAATAATTTTTTTTGTTTAAAAGAGTCTACAACCAGATTACAAGGCAAAAACTGTCACTAACAAGTTCCAAAACAATTCCAATTCACTAGAACATGCTTTTCTTTTATTAATAATTATTAGAGGTCATAAGGTCCATAATTTAGGGTTAGAAGGTACAATAAGGTTCAAAGGGTAATTCCTCACCATACCCACTCACTAACAGGCTTCAAGGTTCAACTTTATTTTTCTCAAACTTAATGCATTCAAAATTTCCCTAAACTATTCCCATTGGATAGGAAATTTTCTCACCTTTCCATTAATATAAAGAAGTCCTCCTAACTCATATTTTTTGAGTTACGCACCTGCAAGAAAAACAAATTCACACTCGCACAACTGTGGGTCCACAAGTCTACTACAAACACATGGCACCTCCCAAGTTAGCACAGGGAGAGCGGGGTGGTGGAAGACATTTTGAAAAATATTACTGCACGAGGTGAAAGCTAACTTTTCACACACACTATCGCAGGTCTGCAAGGGACACATGGCATCTCCTAATCCAACACGGGGAAGGCAAGGTGGTGGGGAGAAAATTATTTTAAAACCCCAAAGGGCTAAGAGGGTAGCATTCACCTGCACCTCCGTCGGCACCTTGCGATGCCACATGGCGACTCCTGATTGGGGCCGGTGGGTGGCTGGGGAAAATTTTGAAATTTTTCCCAAAATTTTCCCAAAACGTATAAAGGAAAAAAGGTACCTGCTCCACCACCGATGCCTCATGATGCTATGTGGCATCACCCGATTGGTTGCGGCCAGCTAGAGCGGTGAAGAAAATTTCAAAAAAATTCCCATAATTTTCTAGGAGCACTAAGCTTAAAAAGGGGTCTACCCCTCCACAGACACCTTATGGTGCCACGTGGAAGCCTCTAATTGGATGTGGGTCGGTGGAGAAAATTAGAAAAAAATTCCCAAAAATTTTATGAAGTTCTAAGGAAAAAATTGCTGCCCACGAGCCCGCCAAGGAAATTTTTCCCCAAAATATTTTTTGACACCAAGTGAAGGAAAAACTTCAGAAGGCCATAACTTTTGATATAGGGCTCAGTTTTGGGAAAACAAGGGCTTTCTAGAAATATCTTGACGTCATATTTACATAGAGATCATTAATTTGTGATTTTGATCAAGTTTAATGGGTCAATTTTATGAAAATGTTCTGCAAGCTTTTACAGTACAAACTAGTAAATTTTAACTTGGTAAATTTTAACTTGTTAAATTTGTTCAATTTGTTCTTCTCCCTCTCTCAACATGTCAAATAGAGATGGAAATTTTTTCTTAGGTGTATTTAAGAGATATTTCAAGATTCAATTTTTCTGATTGATTTGCAATTTGAACATTTACATTTCTTGACAACACCACGACTGCAAAATGGTTGGGCCCGATTTTGCTAAGTTTTTATAAGAATTTCCTTAAGTTTTAATATCTAGATGAATTCGATTAGATCTTATTATGCCCAAATTAATGTCTCATTTGTTATTCCTTTGTTACAGATTCAGTCTGAGCATTTGGGATTAAATAATTGTCAATAGGAAATACAAGACAAAGTTAATTTTTTTTTAAAAAGGTCTATTTTCCATTGTCTTCTTCCAAGTATTATAATGTGCTCTAGACCTAATCTAATGCATTTATTTTATTCAATAAAATTATTCAAAACTAAGATACATATCTGATTTCCAACTTTCACATATTTCAAAGAAACAGAGATTACAGCTCGCATCTAAATGGTTTAAATTAAACACAATGATAAAATTTGAGGAAGATTATGCAATCCTTTATCTATTCCAAAAGAAAAATTTACAACTTCCTTATTTTATTCTTTCAAAAAACATATATTATAAACAGGAATGAATAATACATTTTTTTTCACGTGTTTCACTTTTCCACTTTCCAAACAGGGATTTCATAGAGCTTGTTACGGATAAATTTCCAATGGAAATAATTTTATATTAACAAGAAAAACACTTCCATTAATTCAAATGAAACTCTTACAACCTCCTTTCCATTTGATTTCAAAATACAACATATAAAGCATGTATCATTCTTTCCAACACAGAATACAGAGTATAATTCATTTACATTTCAAATTTCAAATTTCATTAGCAATACATAGTATCTTTCCATGATAATGAATACACAGATCATCCAATTCAAGTGGGAAAGGGGCTACAATAAGATTTCATTTCACAAGGGACTGTCAAACTATCTATATCTCAGCTCCAGAACATCAACATGTAGATTTCTCATTCTTCCAATTTGATCACAACAAGAGTAGGGGAAAGGCAATGCTCTCCACACAACCAAGACATCCAATGAAGAGGAGAATCCATCCTTCTTTATTTACCCCCGATCCCTAACCACAATATAATAAAAGGTGTGATCTAACTCATGGAAACAACAGGCTTCCACAACCACAGCAACATAATCATATTAAGAACACAGTCCTAAATAGAATGTAGTTCTACAACTACATTAAAACATGACAAACAATACTAAGGCTTCCTCAAGAAAGAAAAAGGAGAATGAAACTATGGGGGATGTTGTTTATGCCCCCCAAAAGGGGAAATGGGTATCACCACCTAAGAACAAACCACCAAAATATGTATATATATATATATATATATATATATATATATATATATATATATATATATATATATATATATCATTTCAAAACCCTAACATGCCCTTATGCTTCCCCCAAGTACCTCTTATTCCTCACATTTCCTTATGCCTCCCCAACCTCTTATGGAACCTTATAACAAGTAAAGAAATGAAATCTATTTATTTGTAAGGTGGAACCCAAATCCCAACTCCCTCCACTCTTATACCTCCCTAAAACACACTTGTGCCTCCCACAAAATAACCCCATAGTATTTTCCTACACCATTCCTAGGTCACAACCATGCCAAAATATTCATACATTAACACTTACATTCATAAAAGAATAGCATTTCAAGATTCAATCTCCTACCTCTCCATGATGGAGTTGTTCCAAGTTCCAAAACAACAAGTTTTATCCTAATGCAAGCAATCCAAAAACAACCAAGCACAAGCATGAAACAATCTTCCCAAAACTTCTTCAAGCAAGAGCTCCAAAACAACAAAAGAATTCACCCAAGAAAATGAAGTCTCCAAAGTGAAGTAACCCCAAAACAAGGCAAGCCATTCAAATTTTATAGAAGAGGGAAGGGAAGAGAATGAGGCAGATCCACGTAGGATGCCATATCACATCTCTTCAACCCCAACCCAAAATTCAACTTCATTCTCCAATGCACAATAACTAGGTGGTTGAATAATATGACAGTTTACTTACACACTCAAATCCAACCCACACCCCAAAGGACTAAAATTAAATCATGTAAGAAAAGTTCAATTAAAACCTATAATTTGCCTTCTAAAAAAAACATCACAAAAGTCAAATCTCAACTCCCTAACCATAGGTATGGTTGGTAATTAAATTTAAGAGGTATGGGACAAGTTTAACTTGTCCCACAAGCCTCCAAAATCATCCTCCAAGGACAATTTCGAATTTCCAAGAAGGTGGAGTGTTTCACACTCAAAAGTTAACTTACACATCACTTACACATATTTAATCATGGCCAACAACTCTATTAATTACTTTCTTATGACATGTTTTAATTAACTAACTTAACAACATGATTACTCACAATATTTACACACCATTTAATGAATAATGAAAGGGGTAAAAGCACCAAAAAATAAACACATGCAAACATAAACAAAGGGACCAAAATAAAAGGAATACAAAAAACTCCTTGGTCTCTATTGGTGAACTGTGAGTGAGCTCACTGGGCACCCTGTGTCCTGTTGGGACCCCTAGGAGGAGGCCCCATACTCTGACCTCTTTGTGCATCAAATCTCTGTGGAGGTACATAAGGTGGACAGGACTATTATTGTGGTCTAAAAGAGGATAGTGTTGAACCCTGTCCACCACAAGGAAGTGGTACTGACCCCCTCGATATGTTATCCTGCATCTGTTGTATGCAGCTCCAAACTCGATCTCTAGCCTTTTGGGTTTTTCCCCAAGTCTCCTCTGTTATATAGGCCTTTTTAATGGCCTCAGCTAATTTCTGTGGACAATGGATCCACACTGCACCTCCAATGTCTAGATTCAGGCCCCGGATGAACCTGTGAATCCGCACATGCTCATCCTGCATATAACCAACATACTGGAGTAGATCCATAAATCTACTCTCATACTCAGCCATTATGAGAGATGCCTGTTGGAGGTCATGGAACTCATCTATCTACTATTTTATGAACCTCCATGACAAATATCTTATCCGAAAACACTCCTCAAAGAGCTCCCAGGTAACTGTCTAAGAATCAACATGGAGCTTCTACTCCTCTGTATGCCACTAGACACCAACTCCATCTTTCAACAGATGGATTGCAACACGAGCTTTCATGTTGCTAGAACAAGGAAAAAATTTGAATCACCCTCTCAAGCTCACTAACCAGGCCTCTACCTGAAATCCACCTATGTCACCAGAATAATGGGATGGCCAAAGTTTCAGGATCTCCCTGATGTGATCTGCAGTTGTGGTCTTACGGCCTCTATGTCTCTCTGTATGCTCATCCCTAAGCCTAGGGCTTCGAGACTTCTCTCTATGTCCTTAAACTTGATCACCATGTCCCCTCTGTGGTGAATTTAATTTGGTTGACTCTGCATGGGAGTTATCTCCTCCATGATCCTTGCTAGCTTGAGATGATACATGACCCTCAATGGAAGGAACTCTATCATGTCTGGCTACATGCCCTCCTACTGATCCTCCATGTAGAGCGACATTAACATCCTGAAGATTCTACAAAATATGGGGTAGGATGGCTACTACAACATGATCTGGTGGTGGTAAGTCTAGGTCTATGTGAAAATACCTCTCGTCCCTTCTACACCTCCTACATAGACCAAGGCGAGAAATAGTTCACCTTTATAAGTTTTATTTAGTTTCTATGTTTACTAAAATATGTAATTTCTAAACTAAATGGTTTTCTAGTTTTAAAAGTGTGTTAGGTTTAAGGTTCATGTCTCAAGTTTCTAGTGTGCCCAATGGGCCAAGCTTTTGAACCACTACTCTAATACCAAGTGTATCTCCCTCTAAAACAACCCACTTAAGACCCAAGAACAAACTAGGATTAATTAGGAAAGACTATGGAATAATTATTTTTTGGTTTAAAAGAGTCTACAACCAGATTACAAGGAAACAACTATCACTAACAAGTTCTAGAACAATTCTAATTCACTAGAACATGTTTATCTTTTATTAACAATTATTAGAGGTCATAAGGTTCAGAATTTAGGGTTATAAGGTACAATAAGGTTCAGAGGGTAACTCCTCACCATACCCACTCACTAAAAGTCTTAAATGTTCAACTTGATTTTTCTCAAACTTAGCACATTCAAAATTTCCTTAAATTATTGTTATTGGATAGGAAATTTTCTCACCTTTCCATTGAAATAAAGAAGTCCTCCTAACTCCTCATATTTTTCGAGTTACAGGCCGGTGGGCCTTGGGGTGAAAATTTTCCCCAAGAACAGGCCTGTTGGCCCAAGGGTGAAAATTTACCCCAAGAGCGGGTCGGCGGGCCACACAGAGACTTTTGGAAATTTTCCCGCATGAGGCAAGAAAAAAAAAATTGTGCTCGCTGATCTGCAAGTCCACTAGGGACACATGGTTCCTGCAAGTTAGTGTGGGGAGAACGGGGCAACAAAAGAAATTTTAAAAAATCTTCCCGCGCGGGGTGAAAGCCAACTTTGCGCCTGCACTCCTAAAATTCCGCAAGGGACACATGGCATCTCTTAAGCCAACATAGGGAAGGTGGGGGCGGTGGGGAAAATTTGAAAAAAATCCAATAAAAATTCCAAAAATGTAAAAAGGCAAAAAGGGACCCGCTCTACCGTTAATGCCTCGTGATGCCATGTGGCATCACCTAATTAGTTGTGGTCACCCAGGGTAGAAGTTAATTAATTATAATAAACTCATGTTGTTATCTCATACATCATATAGTGTACCTAATTCACTAATCTTATATTTCAAATCTAATTAGGGTGTAAACATGAATTAGTGTGCGAGTGGATTTTCTCAATTGAATTTGTGGGGCAAAGGCCACTGAAATTGTAGATCAAACATGGGTTCCTCTACTAGTATGGACTATTAAAGACTAAAAACCACATTAGGGGTGTTTCATTTTTCAAAACTTAATTTTTGAAATGGAAATTGGCTTGTTCATAGCCAAATCAGATTTTCTACATGGCTTCTTACCTAGTAGATGAAATATATGCTATGTCAGATTTCCAGTATATGCTCTTTTCTATATGTCCCCAGAATCAACCTATCCATGTGGCCTACAGTGCCCTTTACCAACATAGGTATATGAAATACATTCATCATATATGCAATTATTTTTATCCCATTTTGTAAAAAATTGTTTATGGAAGAGATATACCTTGGAATCTCATCCATGATGAAAAACGCAATCATAGAGAGGAACTTACTAGTATTATGACAATCATATAATCATTAGAGTAGGTGGACGTTATAATCATCCAAACGTGTTTCCCAACTATGTACCTTATAAATTAATGACAATTAAGGCAACAACACAAATTCTACATGGAATTATAGAAATTTGCAAGATGAAGCAACAACAAGTTTGGTTTGACATCCCATTTAAGTTTGATCATGCTGAGTTTAATAGTTGGCCCTCTAGAAAAATGAATGAGATTAATTTCTTTTGTTTTTTTGGATCATGAGTCAAAACGTGCATCAACAAAATTGTTGATGAACATCAAATGGAAATATTTATCTGCATGATAAAACTACTCATCAGAAAATTTGAACAACACATTTATCAATTCATTTTTTTGATGCAATGTACCTCACCCTAATGAAATCAGAAAAATAAAATCCATACCTATGAAAACATATATAATTTATGCACAATTATTTTAATATAATCTTAATGACAACCAAAAACTCACAATTTCTTGTAGATAATTTTGGGTATTTCTACTCCACGTGGTGA
The DNA here is from genome assembly GCA_019776745.2 of Taxus chinensis. Lineage (NCBI taxonomy): Eukaryota > Viridiplantae > Streptophyta > Pinopsida > Cupressales > Taxaceae > Taxus > Taxus chinensis. The sequence goes on along the minus strand of CM034155.1, from coordinate 498,900,197 downwards.
AGACCTTGAAAATCAAAAGAGATGAATGCAAGCTTTTAACAATAATTTGATTTTGGAAAAACATAACTTACAACAAATGAATAAACAAAAGCGTGAAAATATTACCTAATTGGAAACATAAAGTCATATAGGTTACATGGAAGTTATGAAGGAAAATGCATCCATATGGTAGTATGAAGACAATGGCATGCATCCGCCATGAAAAAATTAGAAAATGTGTAGAGAATAACATATTTTCACCAGTTGTAATCAAAAGGCCTTTCAAAAATGGCTCAATTAGGGTATTTTTTCCTCGTAGTAATAATTAAAAATGAGTTTTTTAGGGGGGAATAGATTAACCTCGACATATTTTTTCAAGAATTTCACCAATGGTTAACCAAGAGTTACCTATCATTGGTGTGTTCTTTTTAGTGCAAGAATTTGATAGATTATTTTATATCAATAACTTTAGTTTGGAAGAACTATATACAAGCTAAATTTTGCTTAATCATCAATTAAAGAAGCTTCAATATTTTTTTGGTTACTAATTTCACGAGAGATTTAGGGGGTGGAAGAAAGTTATGTTAATTTTTGAAATGTTTTTGCATTAGGGATATTAAAATAAATTATATGGTATTAACACCATTGAATTGAAACATTTAGGTTTTAGCATCATGGGGTTTAATATATTTTTTTTTAAAACATTTTTTTAATGCTCCATTGTTTACCAGAACTCAAGAAAATTGGTTGGAGCATGGACATAAATCCTGCACAAATATACTAAATTTTTTCACACGTTGTGGAATTTGTACTTGGACATGAGAGATAAAAATATTTGAACTCAACATTTTCCAATTTGAGTTTGATCCTTTCTGTTACACGATTCAAAGACTTATTACAATATAAATAGACTTCTTATAATATACATGTAGACACCCAAAATTGGGTCGCAACCCTCTAGGCCTCTTTCAATTAAAACACCCCCTTACCATGACCCCTTCCACACATTATTATTAATCTAATTATCAATATTAGGTTAATTACCACCTCACCTCTCCACCTCACCTTGGACCCATTCCAAGGGGATTTAACTAACTAAAAATAGGTCATCACTCCTAGCATCGAGTCATCACTTCAATTAACTAACTAAGACTCTTTCTTAACCTAATATTTATTGTCCAACCACTTTTGTCCATTAATTCCCCATGTGTTTAAATGTGAACCAAGACTCCTAGCCCATAATCAAATCTTGACCCTTGTCAAATAAGGGAAGAAATAAACTATTTTAAGCAAATATGGACTATTTTCTCCCCTAATTGATGTTGGTGATTTCCTTGGCCGGCAGTGGTCAAGGAACCACCATCGGTTCCCATTAAATAATATTTTTTCAATTTTTTTCCACAGGATATTCCTTTTGGTTGGTCTTTTTGGGATTATTCATTCGCAATCTAGACATTCGATTGTGTTAGGATTAATAGTGTTTAACATAATTAATCATGATAATTATTTTTAATATAGTATGAGTTGGTTTACAACTCATACCTATTAGTCCATATGCTTTGGTTATAACAATTACTATAGTTATGTGATTTTAACCAATCACGTATATGGTCATTTGGGTGACACTAGATCCAAACTTGTTTCCCTATGAGCACCCACCAATCACCGTCATCAACCAAGCTCAAGTTCTTCATATAAGTATCTTACCCAGGTTGTTATTTCTTAACTTTGGTTTTAGATCTCTTATTTTCTTCTGTTGTACGGATCCTTTCTCATATGAATACCATCTGTCACAAATCTACCCAATACCATACCAATCTGAACCTTCATGTCTTCTCTCTCACCTATTTCATCCCCATTGACCCTTCACCCAAATCAAAACACCTTGCCTAAGCCTTCCCAACATCCTGTGCAATCACTATAGGCCCAAACAAACCTCATTTCTACCTTGGCACCTAATTTCCCCTACTATGGTCATTTACCCAACTGATACTAGCTATAACCAGCTACCAACATCAGTCACCCAACTGATATTGGTCATTGTGTCTGATATTTTCCTCCCAAACCAGTAAGCTCATTTCCCTACCCAAAACCTTCCCAAAACTCCCAAAACTCCTCCTATACCTTCATATTACCCTCTGTTACACCTACATACCTTAACAACCAACCACCTACTTTAAATTTAATCTTGTAGTTACTATTTGGATTATATTTAATTTATTGTGTTTGTGTGAAATACCTAAATTACACAACTACAGCAGGACTCTCTATTCCATGTTTTTATCAGCTTTTAATTTGTTTTAAATGTGGATTGAGAGCCTTCTAGAAAGTACCCCACTTCCCAGATCTAGCTCCCGCTAGGCAATCCACCAACCTATGTTTTTAATTCTATCTTGTGGTCTTGTTTTACTTTTCAGGTAGTCCTTCCCAAACAAAAAGGAGTCCTCTCAATTGGCGTGGTCTTTAATTGTGCGCAACCTCTTCACGACCTCTAGGTATTCCTCACATACCCAACCTTCTACCTTAAACATTTTTCATATATGTACACTTCTTATTGGTGAAACATTTTAGCACGCCCGGTGGGACTCTCATAATTTTTGGGTTTCTTTTATTCATATAGGATTGCATTTTGTGCTTGTTTCCTTCCTAAATCTTCAATAAATCTCTCTTTTAGTAACATTATCTTTCTTCTATTTTCTCTTAAGGAAACACTTCATTTAGTTCAAATTAAAATAAAACCTTCTTTATTTCCTCTTGCTTGCATTAGTGAAAGACATAATCTCTCCCTATTCATTATTGCTCTCATCCAACTTCATTTTTTGATTTGGGCTTAAAACTATTGCATTGAATCCTTTTATTCTTACATGTAGATCACATACTCTAAATAACAATCAAATATAATGGAGGTCATGATCGGTTGATGATTGGGTAATTAAGTGTAGTTCACTATTGCACACACTTATTTTCTAAATCACTCAAACAAATAACACATTTCTTAAACATTCCCTAAATCCCACAAAGAAGCTATCAAGGACGTAAAAACCCATTAATAGTGGGCCCTGACCGATGTTCTAGCCGAATTATCATATCAGAGCTCAGACCTCACGTATTGAAAGGTGTATTGAGGACTCCCCCACCAAAACAATCCTAAAACCATCCATAGCTGGCTTTTAGGTATCTTATACCCACTTTCTTCTATATATTCATAGTCAGTCCTAAGGCTTAAGTCATCACAACACTAAAATATGATTCCTAGGATAACGTGTTTGTTAGTTTTTTCATGTGGATTTTTTACTTTATTTCTTGTCTTCTACCATTTGAGGTGTGAGTTCGTACTTCATAAATTTTCTTTATTTTTCACACTCAGTCATCACAACATTTAATTCTTGTTCTTTGAGTGTGTTAGATTAGATTTGTTATACATAGCCTCTTTCTAGACTTCATTTGTGATGTGAAATTGATAGCTTATCTAATATAAATAAGCAACAATTACATTATATGATTGTACAAATCAATAAGAGACAATGTTACAGAATGAAGATAATAACATAAACACAAAATAAGAGCAAAAATATAATAAACACACTATATTATTGATTGAATAATTTGGAGAAAATTACAAAGAGTGTAAGCTTACAATATATAGGAGAATGATATCCTTAATATAAGGATTCAAACCCAATCATCAATCCCACAATATACTCATATATCTCTCCTATAATCACTCACCACTATTCTCTCATATATCCCACCAATATCTCCACACACAATAATCTACGTGAGTTGTTTATTTAACAAACTCACAACTAATACAATATCCTATTTTATTAATAATGAGTTGTTTTATGACTCATATTAATAATATTACAATATTTTTTTTTCACATAAATATGATATTAATATAACAATATTAATATCTTACTAACACACTAACTTACTAATGTAATATATGAATATTACATTTAACTATTACAAACAATAATGTGAGAACTAATCCAAGGAATATTTCTAACATCCCCCCTTAGTGCAAGAATGGGTGAGTTCTGTCTAGTACCTGCTCATGTTCTACAATCTGATGGTTTTCAAAGAGTACCATAAAATCCAACAAGTTTTCTAGTGGAACCATTAACCACTTTGTATGTGATTTTCTAAGAGATTCACAAAATCTCAAATTAGTTTTCTAGTGGACCACCGACCACTTTCATAGCAGCGTACATGTTTCCCCACCCATATTTTACAAAAGAGAAAAAAATATAGGAAAATATGTTCCTAACTATGAACATGAATTATTCATCCATTCTTATTTACTACCACACATGTTGAAAATAAACACACAACTGAAAATGAATTCGCTATAGCAAAATGTGGCCCCATCGTTGGTGACTGACAAGAGGCATTGATCACCCTCCTTCCTCCATTGCCTCCTGCCTCCATCGTGATGATGCTAACTCAACTGAATTTGTCTTTGAGACTCGTTTTACAATTCTATTAGGTGTCGGTTTCAACCGATAATGCACCCTTACAATAATAATCAACTTTATATTTAACCAAAATAATAAAGCATATCAGATTTTTATTGTTGGAAATCAGTCACTATTTTTTTACAGAATAATCAAAAATGTTATAATTTTTTCCATGATTTATCCTAAAATACGAATTAGGTTTCTATAAATTTTTGACAAAAGTTTCCTATAATACAAATAAAAAAAACCCAAAAAAATTCACAAAATTCTGAATCTCGGTTTTTGAGAAAAATGCAAATTACCAGTCGATTTTTTTTAAGATCTGAATTTAGAAAATGGCAACTGAAGCTTCAAAACTCTCAGATCTTCATTCTAAATGTTGTGGATTTTTCCTACAATGACTCTCATAACTCCTCTTATCCTTCTCTGATACCAGATGATGTGAAATTGATAGCTTATCTAATATAAATAAGTAACAATTACATTATATGATTGTACAAATCAATAAGAGACAATGTTGTGGAATGAAAATAATAACATAAACACAAAATAAGAGCAAAAATATAATAAACACATTATATTATTAATTGAATAATTTGGAGAAAAATACAAAGAGTGTAAGCTTACAATATATAGGAGAATGATATCCTTAATATAAGGATTCAAACCCAATCTTCAATCCCACAATATATTCACATATCTCTCTTATAATCACTCACCACTATTCTCTCATATATCCCACCAATATCTCCACACACAATAATCTACGTGAGTTGTTTATTCAACAAACTCACAACTAATACAATATCCTATTTTATTAATAATGAGTTGTTTTATGACTCATAGTAATAATATTACAACCTTTTATTTTTTCACACAAATATTATATTAATATCTTACTAACACGTTGACTTACTAATGTAATATATGAATATTACATTAAACTATTACAAACAATAATGTGAACACTAATCCAAGGAATATTCCTAACATTTTGACCAATCTAACTCATAAATTTCAAATTTATTCATTTTCACAGTAACCGACATCAATTATCTACTACCAATATCAGTTTAGCAACTGATATCGGTCCTTTCATCCAATCGGCTCTAGTTCACTGACCGATATCGGTCTCCATGTTTTTTATTTTCTATAAAAAACAACAAGCTATTTTCACCTACCAAATTCTTTCAAAAGTTTGTTTATGAGTTTCTGTCACTTCTGTAGAACCCAGAGTACCTATTTTTTTCCTTTCATATGGTTTAAACTGACCAACAGGCGTGAGATCTTACTTTTCACATGAGTTATATACTATTACCTACTACCCCCTCGCTGCCTTCTATTTATTCACCAATGGACCCTAATGCACCTGCAATCATACCCGAGGGTGATGAGGAATTCATTAGATTCCTTGATCATAACATTAAGGCCTTGTAACGTTACCTTGCTAACTCTTCCACCCACGACTCATCAGGTATACCTCTTTATGGAATGCCCAATCCCATGCCCCCTATTTCTATTACCTCTACCATATCGGAAAATGCTAATGTAGCTACCCAAACTACTCTAGCATTGCCTACTCCTATTTCACAAAAACCTACTTCACAAGTGGCCTATACACCTTTGATTTCTGCCATCCCCTTGACATCTGCAGTAGCCATATCAATTGCCCCTATTTCATCATCATCACTACCTCATGTATCCATCTTTCCACAACTGCTATTCGCATCGACATCTTATACCCCTTTTCAAAATTTGGTTTTTTCTATTCTCCAAACTCTTCCACCCATCGCTACAAGGATATTTTCACAAGCTCCTCCCACCTATGCCTTACCTCAGACACATTCTATCACCTCCACTTCATACTCAAGGAATTTCCCCTCCTCTTTTACCACTTCCTACATACCTACATCTTAATTCACTTACTCGGCACCACCACATACTGGTATTCCTTTTACGACCTATTCATCTTATCAGGCCCCTTATACCTTAGGGGGCATCCCTCAATCAAACCCCACCATGGATCTCATTAAAATCACAATGGAAAAAATATAGATGCTTAAGGCCTCCATTTCTGGATCTTGTAACATCTTAACCTATGATGATATTTTTAATGAACCCATCCACCCCTACATACCTATTCATCCCTATACCACACAATGGGAGTTTCCCAAATTCAACTTTTTTAACAGTAAGAAGGACCTCCAACAATACTTGCATTCATTCAGACACACTTGTTATTTGATAGGCCATGACGATGCCTTATTCCTTTGAATGTTTCCCATGTCCCAATCAGGAACCGCCTTAGATTGGTATAGTTCTTTTCCCAGGCACTCGGTCTTTTCCTTTAACCAATTGGCCCAAACCTTCCTTGATCAATTTCTCTAAGAAGGTCTCTATGACCGATTTATATTCTATTCACCAATATGATGACGAGTCTATTATTGATTTCATCGTGTGGTGTTGAGGCCTAATCAATCAGCTCTCCTTCACTCTCCCACAGCCTGACCTCATAAATTTGTTTACCAGGGCATGTGCCAAACACATTTCCCTAACTCTTCAGATTCAAACATTTCGTAGGTTTGACGAGGCTTTCACTATGGCTTAGAAGCTTTAGATCCATGCCCTTGAAGAAGATAGGCTAAAACTGCTTAACAAAAATGTTTCCTTCAAATCAAACAAGTGTTCTTCCAAACCACCTAACAACCATTCCGAGCCCAAAGGATCTGCCAACACATTGATTTTGATGGATGGCCCTTCTCATCCATCCAATCAACCTAAACCTCATGTCAATTTCTCACATGTTCAAAATTTTCAATACAAATATGAACAAAGGGGTTACACTCCCATCAGAGAGCCTTATTCTTTAGTGTTGTAAAAGATGTTGAAAGCTAGAGCCATCACTCTTCCTCCCATCAAACCATAAACTAGCTTTGACCCTTCTCACCCTATACCATCTTGGTATAAGGAAAATGATTTATATAATTACCACCACGTGAGAGGCCATAGTGATGAAAATTACAAAACCTTCAAAAACATTGTTTAAGGAATGTTAGATAATGGTGATCTCGTCCTCAATAACCCTAACATGCTTGCTAATGCAAACTTGGACGTTTCTAGAAAATCATTTCCTAACCATGCCCCCTCATCAAATCATTCTCGTGAGACGTATAAAGAAGAAACCAATATCCATGTGGCCATGCAATCTTCACTACATCATCTTATCCCTTTATCAATCATCCTCCTCTAGCATCTATTGAGGAAATTATCCTACAGAATCCCATACTCACATAGGAGCACACCTTACCAGTTCCTTTACCCGCAAAGGAACCCACCTCACATGTTCCTTTAGCCATAAATTAACCCTCATTATCATCTTCTCTACCCTCATAAGAGCCTACATCACCCACCTTACCTTCTCCTCAACCCGTAGAGGATTTATCCTTGTCTACTTCATCCACCCTTCCTTCTCCTCAACCCGTAAGGGAACTAACATTTTCTACTTCACCCACTTTACCTCCACCTCTACCCATAGATTTAATCTTATCTACCCACTCTATTTGTGATACCTCACCAAAATACCTCACAAATCCCATTACTCTTCTTACCACACTCTTACCTACTGAATCTGAGGCCAAGGCCTTCCATGTCTCACAAACCCCAGAGATCATCACGGGGATTAGTACTAGTGTGTCATATTTTTCATTTAAACCAAAACCATTCTCTTGTTTGGTTGATTACAGGGAGTATGTCAATTAATCTACCCTTTAGGGGCACCTCAAACTCCCAGTTTCCACCCAAATGTAGATGTTATCCTTGGATATGTCAACCATTTACCCCAAGGTATTCAAAACAACTAAGACTATTGCACTAGAACCTATGTTTCTAGCCCCTTCTTCATCAGTACCCCTTTCACTCAGTCCTTTTTCTGCACCAAAACCTAACACCACCTTAGGGATCTTACTGGTGCCAAGTCTATCACATCCCCCTGTGAAACTAGACTTGTCAAATTTGTCCCTACCAATCACAAAATCTATTCCAAGACCTAAAAGGAAGACCCAACATTTTAGGGATCACACCCCAGTATCTCCCACACTTTCTCACTCATGTTTGCCTCTATCGTCGATTTTAGGCCCACCCTTCAACCTTGATTACTTTTCCCCTTCACCAAGGAAAACATAAAGTGTGACAAACTATACCCTCACCTTCACCTCCTATTATGTACACATCCGTTTCAATACCTTTACCCTCACTCTTGCCAACATCCCCACTTTCACCTTGGCTTACTCAGATAACTACACCTTCTAAGTCTCCTTCGTTCTACCACGTTATTCCTCCGCCTTTACCAAAGAAGGCACGTCATAAACCCAAACCTTTACTACCTACCAAAAGGGTAGTTAAAACAACAAGATCTCTTGCCTCGCCCTCCTCACAAAGGTTACTTACCCCTTCACCCAAAATAACCTTGACCTCTCATTATGATCCTTTGGCAAGATCCTATTCTAACATCCTTGCTCGGTTGTTAGAGACATCTATTATATCACTTCCACCTATCGAGCCTTACGACCCTCTCAAACCTAAACAAGTAGGGTTTGATGACAAAAAAATATATGATTATCATCACTCACCAGCGCATGATGTTGAGATTTGTAAGGCTCTCAAAAACATTCTCCTTCATCTTTGTGATTCTGATGGTCTCTTCAAACAATATGATCTGTTAGAGGAAGATTCCATTCTTTCTTCACCTATCGCCCCACTACCCTCTTTTTCTCCTCCTATCTTTTAAATTAACATGGCACCACTAGCCACTTGGTCACAACATGTGAAAGACAAAGGAAAGGAAAAATTCGTTAACCCTTCTAGTTCACCTTCACCTACTATAACACCTACATCTCCCCCTAAGATAATTATCCTTGGGACAACACCCCCTACTACTTTTGGGGTTACCCATCATTCAATGATCAAACAACTTCACCAATCCCCATTAAATATGTCTTTATTTGACTTGATTCAGATCTCTTATTCTTATCATCATGCCCTCATTGAGGTCCTGTAATACATCAAGGTACCACCCAATGAAACTTAACCTATTGTCGCTCTCATTACCCCTCATTAGATTACTTCCATTAATTTCTCCAAATCAGATATTTCCCATTCACATCCTGATGATCCATATCCCGCTCTTTTCATCTCTTCTTACATTAATGATACTCATGTTAAACACATTATGATTGATGGGGGTGTTAACATCAAGATCACCTCCTCTCATTCCTACGAACAAATGGGCATACCCGCTAATTTCATGTCTAGCAACCCCATTATGCTTCACTCCTTTAACGATGTCATGACCACTACCCTTGGCACCATTGTCCTCCACATTTGCATGTGTCCCAGAACCATTCCTAAAATCTTATATGTTCTTGAAGGAGAGTTCCAGTATAACATGTTGCTAGGATGTTTCTATATTCTTGCCATGGCTTGTGTACCTTCCACCCTTCATTATTGCCTCAAATCTAAATATGAAGGAGAAACTTACACCATTCAGGAAGATCCCTCCCCCTTCAAAACCTGCAAAATGCTTTATCATCCAAATGATGTCATAATCCCAATTAAGGTAGCTACTACATCTACCATGTCTGTCGCTTCGATGTCCTCATCTAGCCCAGCTACTGACCCTCCTATTCTGCCCTTTACTAATGCCCCATATTCTCAAGCTTCTGATAAATCATCTATACTTACTACCCAAGTACCAACCACAGACCCCTTAGTTGGCATTTTTCAATTCCTTTCACTCAGAGAATAATGCCTCCTCAACATTAACACATTCCTTACTCCTCAAGAGTATGGAAAACTACACCAACACTCGCGTTATGACCATTGTATAGGAGAGATTATACCATACGGTCCTCCCCACCTTCGTACCAACCTAACCTATGAGGGCTTCAACATTACCTCTTATTCCATTGAACCTCCCTTCTAAACTAGACCTTTTCCATCCAGCTTCTCCTACCTCACAAAACGCATCTTCGCACTCACTTTTCTTCATCGTTACACCTGGAAAGGATTTAGCTTTAGTTGTTATAAACAAGGTCATCACATCATCATATCATGCACCACTAAGAAAAACAAATACTGTTGTAGTCATGTATTTTCTTCACGACCTCCTCCAAAGAAGGCCCGCATCACCATCGTTGAAGACGAAAAGGCTTCCTCACCTTCCTTGCCTATTACACCTTCTCATATGGAGTCTATGGATCCTGAATCCATTATGCTTAAAAAAAAATTCATTAACACCATATCCTTGGGACCTTTGACCTATCAACGTGATGGCAAGGTTCCATCTTCCCTTCCTCTTCTTTATTTGTTATGGTGTGGAGCTTGTTTTCATATTTAAAAATGTTGAAGACTGTACACTAAAATTACTGTACACTATTCACAATTTTCTTTCCGGGGTCCAAGGCCGAGTCGGGCCTCAATCAAGGTTCTGAGGGCGTAGCCCCTGAGAATATTTTTGGCCTCGAAAAATAGGCCCGATATTTCGAGAAATGTGTTTTTCTCATCTCGGTGAGATTTTTGACCCATCGGTTTATGCGACGATTTTGGCCCATGGTTTTGGTACCCGTGGTATTATAAAAATTCTTAAGTAGTTGCCTATTTATGTGGTTTTTTTCATATGATAGGGAAAACGTAACATTGTAGATGTGTGTGAGTTCAAGTGTCAATTATGTAGAGTTTGTTAAGCATAGCTCCAAACAGATATGGGTATTGTATTTGTTAGGATAAAATAGTATTATCCTAAATATTAATTATGCATAGTTCAGTTATTTAATTAATTTTATTAATTAAATAATAATAGTTATTTTGTTATATGGTTAATCAACCATACTTGTCTTTTATACATACTGTTATATTGTTTTAAACAATATATTTGTTTTTATCTAATTACTGCTTCCCAGATGTTATTGGAAGCTTATTCATTTTGGCAATTGGTTGCACCTGTGCAACTTATTCTCCTGTGTGTATTTGGCTGTGCAATATCTATAAATATTGCAGCCCATTCTCTGTAATGGTTGATTGATTGAGATTAATAAAGTGATCAGGCTTCCATCCCTGTTTTTCAATCATCATTTGGTACCAGAGCGAATTGAAGCTCCTGGCAAGGTTAGAGAAGGTTGCAGAAGAAGGAGAATTCGTGGCAAAGAAATCTGCACCAGAAGGAGAGCCAGTGTTGCCTCCTGCAGCTTCCCAGAACCCCCTGCAAACCCACAACCTCTTGTTTAGTTCCAGGTGTTTGGAACGCAAATTTTTTTTTGCACTGGTGCACTCAGCACCAGGCAAAATTTGCAGCAGGTATTCAAAACTTTAAAAAAAAAATTATTATTATTTTTCTCCCCATTTGGGGTTTTATCTCTAAATATTAGAGATGTTTTTAGTCTCTGTTTTTTTATCCAACCTCTACATTTAGAGGTATATCTAGTATTGGAGGATTATGTGCTATATTTGGAGGCCGAGCTTCAGTGCAACGACCCTGCACACAAAGAAAGCAGCAATTAGCATTTCCAAAGCAGAGGAAAAGAGCAACCTGCACACACAAGAAAGAAGCAAATCAAACAAACAAACAAAAAAAAAACAGTGAATGAGTATTATAGCAAGCGGCCGGGCCAAAGCTTCAGCCTGTCCTCCTCGTAACCTGTGCACAGCCAAAGCTCTGCGACCTGTACTAAGAAAAACAACCAAAGCAAACAAAAAAAAAGGGGTCAGAGCATAATCAGCCAAAGCAGCATAGAAAGGAATCAAAGAAAAAAATGTTTTTTGAGCAAAAGCGACCTCATTTCCAAATCCACGCGCCTGCATAAAGGAGAAAACAAATAAAAAGGGCGGCCAAAGCCTGCAAAAGTCACCTCAGCCTACTCCACATGCACCTACGCACCAACGAACAGTCAAAGCGGCCAACAAACACTCAAAGCGACCTGCACAAGCAAAAAAAAAAACAGTGGCCCAAATAGTGCGTGGAAAGAGAAAAGCGGCGGAGGAAAGAAGGAGGCGGCAAGGAAAAGAAAACACAAGCTTCATATCCATTTTTCAAGCCAAACGAACCCTAAATCCGCCCCCACGCATGCAGCCACGTGGCATCTTCTCAACCAAGTCACATTTTTTAAAGAGGTAAGTCAATTTAACCTATCAATAAATACAAGTTCCTTCCTTTCATAGCTCAAGCGCCCTAAGTGGCCAAGTTGGTTATTGCATGCGCCTTGGGAGTGAGAGGTCTGGGGGTCAAATCCCACCAACAACACTCAAAAACTCACCTTTTGAAATTTGGCGGAATTTTTGGCGAGACTGCTAAATTTAGCAGGTTTTTTGAATTTAGTTATAACTAACTAAATTTAGCGGAGAAACCCCTAAGTTAGGGTAAAAAAGTTTTTTTCTCCCATCTGGTCTGTTTTTTCATTCCAGACATTTTTTGCAAAAGGAGACCCATCTAAAAATTGCATTTTCAGCTATTTTTTTGCAATTTTTAGCATTTTGGGTCGTATTGGGCTCAGGAGGCCACCAGGACCCACGAAACTGAAATTTTTTACCTGTCATTCAAATTGTACATTTTTTTGAATGTAAATTGTATACTGTTGCATATTGTACTAATTTTCAGGTTGCCATAGTCAACTGCAAAACTTTGTAACTGCTCAAAAACTGGCAGAATTGTAATAAAAATAGTAAAATTGGTTCTGTAACACTCACGAGATCCTAGATCTCATTCGCAGCGTTCGGTATATACGGTGCCTCTGGGAAGTGCTTACAAGTAAAATCCTCGTGACTACTACTGCACTTAATGCCTAATATAGCTGCAACAACATCGTTTGGGCATCGTCCCTATAAATCGACGGGGAGTAATAAGGTCACGGTGCACACACTATGAACCATCCCATCCGTCTGTGACGATTGCAAGACATAAATCCGAACTGAGAAATTATCCGAGTATATAGCGAAGTTACACGCGCATATGAGGATATTTCTTTGAGCCGGTGTCAATAATCGCACAGACCCCATCAATACTGTCTTGGTACCACGTATTGAATTCTTTCACATACGTTAACGCCTCTTTCACGTACCGCCGGGTATATAGAAAGGGTGAGATTCTTCCACATACCGATGGGTGTATCGGAAGGGCGTGTATATAGAAAGGTTCGGTATATCGGACTGACGGTATATAGATTGGGAGACCTAATACCTGGAGTGATAAGAGCCAAACCCTGTCAGTGATCTCTGCAAAATGGGCACCAATGCCCCAAAAAAATTTCTTCTGGATTCACAATTGCTCAGAGGAAGAAACTATGCTGCATGGAAGACAAAAATAAAGACACAACATGAGTTTGAAGAAATCTAGCCTGTTGTGACTGGTACTCTAACCAGATCACCAACTGATGCAACACAACAACGATAGTTTGATAGAGCAGATCAGAAAGCAAAACTCATCATCTTGTTTGGAGTGTCCGACGATGTGCAAGCCCACATTTGAGATGCCACATCAGCAAAAGAAGCATGGGATAAGCTGAGCACAATATATGAGGCCAAGAACAAGAATGTCATACTAAATTTGCAGAGTCAGTTACATACATTGAAGTTCAAGCAAAATGAGAAAATTGAAGCCTTCCTAAGAAGAGTTGCAGAGTTGAGGGCTTCACTTCTAGCCCTAGGAGAAGAGGTCAAAGATGAATCTCTCATTCCCATTGTTCTGAGAGCTCTCCCTTCTTCTTACCAAATTTTTGTCACAACTCTAAACTTGTCAGATATGACAATTAGTTTTGACAAGCTAGTAAACCTACTACAACAAGAGGAAGTAATGCACAACAAGGATGATGAAGAGGAGTAGGCACTGTCTTCACATCAAAAATGGAAAGGAAAAGGTAAAGGAAAACCTAAATCCTATCAGAAGTCCCCACATCAGAATCAGTATCATGGGGACAATCAACAGAAGAAGCGATGTCCAATTTGCAAAAGAGGACATGACTTACAAGATTGTTGGTATAACACTTATAAGAAAGGTTCATCAAGTAATTCTGGACCACAACAACAACAATCTTACGAGGGACATTCAAACAACTATCATGGGCAGAAAAAGGGGAACTGGAAAAGAAGACCCCACCAGTAAGGTAATATTGCTGAGCAACAAGAACAGTCAGACAATGAAGACTTCTTGTTCACTGCTCGATCAAGTGAACCATCCACGTCATCTAGTGACGTCTAGTATGTTGATTCGGGAGCCACTCGACACATGACTGGCCACAGAGACTGGTTTATTTCAATGAGGGACATGCCATCAAAAAATCATGTTTCGTTGGGAGATGATTCTTCATATACAGTTCAGGGGATTGGAAACATTTCTCTACCCCTTGGTTCACGCAAATGCAGACTATCAGATGTTCTATATGTCCCTGGGTTGATAAAGAATCTTCTTTCGGTCAGTCAACTCCTAGATCACAACCTGAAAATTGACTTTGATAGTCAATCCGGCAAGAAAATGTGTTTGATTAGAGATAAATCCAGAGGCTCGAAAATAATTGCAAAAGCCTCAAATGTGGGATGTATGTTTCAACTTGATTTCATTCACAAAAATGATCAAGCACTTGTGGCTAAAAACTCCACCTCAGCCCAGTTGTGGCATCGGAGATTTGGTCATGTAAGTTTCAAATATCTCGAAACACTTCGCCAGTGTAATATGGTACATGGGCTACCATCTCTTCAGAAGGATACAGACAAGTGTCCTCACTGCTTAGCAGGAAAACAACACAGAGTTTCATTCCAAAAGAGTACTTTTCGAGCTCATGGTAAACTTGACCTGGTTCATACTGATCTTTGTGGTCCGATGCAGCCAAGTCATTCTGGGTTCCAGTACTTCATGATTTGTGTTGACGACTATCCACGTAAAATGTGGATTTTTTGTCTTCGCAAGAAAAGTGAAGCCTTTGAAACATTCAAAAAGTTCAAAGTTGCAGTTGAGAAAGAAACTGGTCATCACATCAGAACTCTCCACTCAGATCAAGGGGGGGGAATTCACCAGTGATGAGTTCAGAGACTACCTACAAACTCACAGGATTCATCGACAAATGCCTCCTCCACACACACCACAGCAAAATGGTGTTGTTGAGAGAAGAAATCATACTATCATGGAAATGGTGCGATGCATAATCGATGATTCCAGACTTGCAAAGACATTTTGGGCAGAAGCAGCAAAAATAGCAGTGTATTTGTTAAACAGAGCGCCCACAACTGCTCTTGATGGAATTACACCACAAGAAGCATGGTCAAAAAGGAAACCATCTATTACACACCTCAGAGTATTCGGGTGCAAAGCCAACATGCACATACCCAAATAGAACAGAAAGAAATTGGACATGAAGTCACAAAATCTCATCTTCATTGGATACAGTGAAGAAACTCTTGGGTATAGATTGATGGATCCTAAGACCAGAAAAGTCTACACAAGTAGAGATGTTGAGTTTTTCGAGAAGAAGGAAGCAGAGACTCCTCCTCTGGACTCACAAGATGTAGATTTTTCACCCATTGTAAAAATTGAAGCTAATGTTCCCTCAGAATATGAAAGTGATGATGGGGATAATGGTCAGATAGAACCACAACCCATGGGAACAGTTCAACGTATGCCTAAATGGTGTAAAAGTACATTACAAGATGCAAGATTGGATGCTCCATCGGATACATCCACCCCTGGACCACGGACTCGCAGTAAAGCAAGAGAAGAAGTTAACTTTTCTTTGATGAGTAGAGTTATTGAATCAGACGAGCCCTCTACAGTCCAGGAAGCCATACAGTCAAAAGCTTGGAAAGATGCCATGGATTCTAAATATCAATCAGTGATGAAGAATAACACTTGGCAGCTTGTTGATCTTCCACCAGGGAAGAAACCCATTGGATGCAAATGGATATTCAAAACTAAGTACAAAGTATATGGGACAGTGGACAAGTGCAAAGCAAGACTTGTAGAAAAGGGGTATGCACAAAAAGAAGGCATTGACTATGAGGAGACATTTTCTCCCACAACTAAGATCAAAATGATCAGGATGATCTTTGCTCTAGCTGCTCAGTTTGGATGGAAAGTTCACCAAATGGACGTAAAAAGTGCCTTCCTGAATGGAGATTTATAAGAAGAAGTCTACATGACTCAACCTGAGGGATATGTTGTACCTGGTCAAGAAACAAAGGTATGCAGACTCAGGAAATCTCTGTATGGCCTCAAACAGGCACCCCGGGCATGGTACATCAAGATTGATGAGCATCTTATACAACATGGATTCGTCAGAAATCCATACGATCCCAATCTCTACCTCAAAAAGCAAGGGGGGGAGATGGTGATTGTTGTAGTTTATGTCGATGATCTAGTCATCACTGGTAGTTCAGTGAAGATGATTGATGAAACGAAGAAAGATCTTAAGCGATCATTCGACATGACAGATCTCGGGCTTATGCACTACTATCTTGGACTAGAAGTATGGCAGAAAGAGAATCATATCTTTGTTTCTCAGATGAAATATACCAAGACAGCGCTCGAGAAGTTTAGGATGATGGATCGCACACCAATTGCTACACACTATGGAGAACAGATTACAGTTATCTCATTCAGATCCATCTCCTAAGGTAAGTGCCACTCTCTATCGGAAGCTGATCGGGAGTCTCATTTACCTGACTTACACTAGACCAGATATCAGCTTTACAGTGAGCTATCTATCCAAGTTCATGCAGGAACCCAAAAATTTTCATTGGAAAGTAGCAAAGCACATTTTGAGATATCTCAAAGGATCAGTGGATCTTGGTCTAGAATACAAGAAGAATGAAAACTTCTTCTTGACTGGATATTCGGATTCAGATCATGCAGGTAACATTGATGATAGAAAATCCACTTCTGGATTTGTATTCTTTTTGAGATCTGGACTGTTATCATGGGGAAGTAAGAAACAACACTTTGTTTCTCGCTCTTCCATAGAAGCGGAGTATCGTTCTGTAGGAGAAGTTGTCTGTGAAGTGATTTGGCTATGTCGCATACTGGAAGGACTTGGAATACCACAGGACAAACCTACTACCATGTATGTAGACAATGAAGGTGTTCTCAAACTTGTTCGCAATCCAGTTTTTCATGAGAGAACAAAACACATTGAGGTTCAGGTTCATTTCATACGCGAACATGTGTTGAAGCACAACATCCAGCTTCAATTTTTTCTAACTGCTGAACAACGAGCAGATATTTTCACAAAGTCACTTGCACGTGACAAGTTCAAGTTATTCAGAGCATTTCTCTCCTCGTCTCTTCAGACAATGCACAATTAAGGGGGGGAATGTTAGGATAAAATATTATTATCCTAAATATTAATTATGCATAGTTCAATTATTTAATTAATTTTATTAATTAAATAATAATAGTTATTTTGTTATATGGTTAATCAACCATATTTGTCTTTTATACATACTGTTATATTGTTTTAAACAATATATTTGTTTTTATCTAATTGCTGCTTCCTGGATGTTATTGGAAGCTTATTCATTTTGGCAATTGGTTGCACCTGTGAAACTTATTCTCCTGTGTGTATTTGGCTATGCAATATCTATAAATATTGCAGCCCATTCTCTGTAATGGTTGATTGATTGAGATTAATAAAGTGATCAGGCTTCCGTCCCTATTTTTCAACCATCATTATTGAGAGAGAGGTGGCTTGTAATAAAATATGAGCAAGTGATTCTTGGTGAACGTAGCCCAAATTGAGTGAACCGCATTAAATTTTGTCTCTGTGTTGTGTTCTTTTTTATTCTGCACTTTTATTTCAGATCAATAATATTTTCTACATATTAGTTTTCACTATTGCGATTCTATGAGGGATTGTTTCACATATTTTATCCCTTATTTCCTAATAACTGGTATTAGAGCCTAGTTTGGTTTGTTGAAGTCTTGAATCACAAGGAATGTTTTAGCATGAGTGGGATCTATGGCAGATGATGGAAGATCAAGGGTTGATAAATTCAATGGACATAGTTTTAGTCTTTGGAAGATGTAGATGGAATATTACCTTTATCAGAAGGATCTTTATATTCCACTATCTGGAAAAGGGACCAAACCTTTGAGCATGATGGATCCAGAATGGGATTTACTGGATAGGAAGGCACTTGGGACAATTCGGTTATGTCTTGCATCTTCGGTATTATTTAACGTTTTGAAGGAAAAGACTACAAAATAACTGATGGATGCATTAGAAAAGTTATATGAAGAACCCTCTTCCTCTAACAAGATATTTTTAATGAAAAAATTATTTAATATGAAGATGTCTGAGAATGGTTCAATAGTAGATCATTTAAATAATTTTAATAGGGTTGTAAATATGCTAGCTTCTATTATAATATAATTTGATGAAGAAGTTAGGGATTTATTAATTTTTTGGTCTTTAGCTGAGAGTTAGAATAGCCTGGTAATGGCGGTAAGAAACTCGGTTCTAGCTAACTCAAAGTTGAAGTTTGAGGATGTTATAGCGGTGATTCTAAGTGAGGAAATGCAAAGAAAAATATCTAGGGAATCTTCTACTTCAGGAAATGCTTTGACAATGGAAACTAAAGGGAGACAAAAGAATAGAGGAAGACGTGGAAAATCAAAAGATAGGAAAAGGTCAAAATCCAAAAGCAAGATAGTATGCTGGCATTATGGAAAGTATGCACATGTAAAGAAGGAATGTTGGGAGCTTTGGGACAAGAAGAAACAATAGGAAGAAAACAAGGAGAAAAATTTGGAAACGGGTAATGTATGTCAGGATGGTTTACTTATTTCTTTTCACAATATTGTTGAATCTTAGGTTTTAGATTCGGTGGCTTCTTTTCATGCTACTCCACATAGGCATTATTTTATGGATTATGTTCAAGGGGATTTTGGGCATGTTTTTCTTGGTGATGATGAGCCTTGCAGAATAGTTGGAAAAGGTTTTGTTCAGGTTAAGATGCAGAATGGGAATACATGGCTATTGAAGGATGTTAAACATGTGCCCACATTAAGATGAAATTCAATATCAGTAGGGCAGTTGGGAAGTGATGGTTGTACTGTGATATTTACAACACACTCTTGGAAAGTTACCAAGGGTGCTCTTGTGGTGGCAAGAGGTAATAACGTTAGAACCTTGTATTTGACCACTGATAGCACCAATGTTTGTAATCTTTTAGCTTCAGAAGTAAATACAACATTATGGCACTATAGGCTCTATCATATGAGCCACAAGGGCATGGAGATCATAAAGAAGGATTTTCCCGAATATATAGAAACATGTTTGGAGTTCTATGAGAACTGCGTATATGGGAAATATAATCGAGTAAGGTTTTTGAAGGTTGGACCTACAAAGAAAGATAATAAGTTATAGTTGATACATTCTTATGTGTGGGGTTTGACTTAGGTATCATCTCTTGGGGGTTCAAATTATTATGTCACTTTATTGATGATGTAGTAAGGAAAGTTTGGGTATATTGTATTTCAAATAAATATGATGTATTTGAAACTTTTGTAAATGGAAAGCCTTGGTATAGAATGAAACAAATCTTAAGCTAAAATGTCTCAAGTTAGATAATGGAGGGGAATATTAGAGCAATAATTTTGATGATTATTGTTCTAAGAATGGAATCCACAGGAAAAAGACAGTTCCAAGAACTCCATAGTATAATGGGGTGTTGGAAAGGATGAACAAAACAATAATGGAATGTGTTAGGAGCATGAGGTTACATGTAGGATTGCCTCTTTCTTTTTGGGCAGAAGCAGTGAGCACAACTCTGTACTTGATAAATAGAGGACCCTCAAGTGCCTTGGATAGAGGCATACTTGAGGAGGCTTGGTATGGTAAGAAAGTTGATTATTCATTTCTTAGATTCTTTGGATGTGAGGTGTTTATCCATATAGGTAAGGATGATATGACCAATCTAGAGATTAAATCAGAAAAATGCACTTTCATTGGTTATGGCGGTGATGACTTTGGATATAAATGTTGGAGTATTATGGACAAAAAAATCATTCGATCTAGGGATGTGGTCTTTAATGAGAAAGTCATGTATAAGCAACAATTACAGAAAAATATGGAATGATCGAAGAAATAATATGCATTAGTAGAGGATCTTCCAGATGGGACAGTGACACATGAATCAATTCAAGAACTTACTCAGTAGGAACCCCAAACTCCTATATTGAGGAGGTATTCTAGGGTAAGAAGAGAACCTGAATGTTTTTCTCCTTCTCTTTATTATTTATTGCTCACTGATAGTGGAGATCCAGAGAGATTTGATGAAGCAATGCAGGTAGATGCCAGGAAAAAGTGGGAACAAGCCATGGATGGATGAGGAGCATTAGGCTCTCATGGAGAACCAGACTTAGGATTTGGTGAAGCTACCTGAAGGCAAAAGAGCATTGCAGAACAATTTGGTATACAAATTTAAAGAGGAAGAAGGAGGAAATAAAATATGCAAGACCCGATTCGTGGTCAAGGGGTTTGCATAGAAAAAAGGTACATATTTTGATGAGATTATTTCTCCTGTAGTAAAAATGACTTATATTAGAATTGTTCTTAGAATAGTGGCAGTAGAAGACTTGCACTTGGTGTAGCTAGATGTAAAGACTTCATTTCTCCATGGTGATTTGGAGGAGGATATATACATGTAGAAGCCAGAGGGCTATGAGGTCAAAGGTAAAGGGGAGATGGTGTGCAAACTGAAGAAAATATTATATGGCTTGAAACAAGATCCACGTCAATGGTATAATAAATTTGATAACTTCATGATGGAGCAAGGTTATATTAGATGCCATTTCAACCATTACGTGTATACAAATAAATTTGAATATGTCAGTTATATTACCATGTGCTTGTATGTGGATGACATGTTGGTTGCTGGAAAAAACATGCAGGAAATAAAAGTACTCAAGAAATAACTAAGTAACTCCTTTGTTATGAAGGATTTGGGGGCAACTAAAAAAATCCTTGGTGTGAGGAAATCTTGAGATAGGAAGGAACAGAAGTTGAATTTATCTCAGGAAGAGTACATTAAGAAGGTCTTGGAGAGGTTTAATATGCAAGATGCTAAACCGGTTGGGACTCCTTTGGCAGGCCATTTCAAGTTATCAAAGGAGCAATGTCCCAAAACAAAGTAGGAGAGAAACCAAATGTCCAAGGTACCTTACTCATCAGTGATTGGCAGTTTGATGTATGCCATGGTGTGCACTAGGCCTAATATTTTCCATGCAGTGAGAGATGTGAGTAGACTTATGAGTGATCCAGGTAAAGAGCGTTGACAAGTAGTAAAGTGGATCCTTCAGTAATTGAGAGGGACCATGGGGAAAATTTTGTGCTACACTGAATTGGACACCACTTTACATGGTTATGTAGATTCATATATGGCTGGAGATGTAGATAGTAGGAGGATCATGATATGTTATATTTACTGTATAGGTGGTACAACAATGAGATGGATTTAACGACTACAGAAGTTGGTGGCTTTATCAACCATGAAGGTTGAGTATATTACTGGCACAGAGGCAAGAAAAGAGATGATTTGGCTACAAAAATTGCTTGAGGATTTGGGGCATAAACAAGAGGAAGGAAAGATGCATAGTGATAGTCAGAGTGTTATACACCTAGCTAAGAACTATGCTTTCCACTCTAGGACAAATCATATACAGCTTGGGTACCATTTCATCAGGACAAATTTGGAGGAAGATAAGTTAAAGTTGGAGAAGATTCATACCATTCAGAATCCTGCAGAAATGATGACCAATGTGGTCACAAGGGAGAAATTGAAGATGTGTTCATCTTTGGTTAGTCTTCACAGACGATAGTGAAGGGTTGAAAAGTTTTCTCAGAGGAAAACTAGTATCCAAGTGGGATATTGTTATGGTGTGGAGCCTATTTTCATGTGTGGATATGTTGAAGATTGTACACTAAAAGTATTGTACACTATCCACAATTTTCTCATCGAGGTTTGGGGCCAAGCCCCCAGTGGGGGTTTGGGGGTGCAGGCCTCGAGAAAAAAAAATTGGCCTCAAAAAATGTGCTCGATATTTCAGGAAACATGTTCTTCTCATATGGATGGTTTTTTGACCCATATGTTTATGGGACAGTTTTGGCCCATGGTTTTGATACCCACGATATTGTAAAACTACTTAAGCAGTTGCCTATTTATGTGGTTTTTTATATATGGTAGGGCAAATGTAACATTGTAGATGTGTGTGAGTTCAAGTGTGAATTCTCTAGAGTTTGTTGAGCATAGCTCAAAATAGATCTAGGTATTGTATTAAGAGAGAGGTGGCTTGTAATAATATCTGAGCAAGTGATTCTTGGTGGGCTTAGCCCAAATTGGATGAACCACGTTAAATATTGTCTCTTTGTGTTGTGTTCTTTTTTATTCTGCACTTTTATTTCAGATTTGTAATATTTTTTGCTTATTAGTTTATATTATTGTGATTTTGTGAGGGATTTTTCTGCATATTTTATCCCTTATTTCCTAACATTATCCTGACATGTTGGATGATGATACGCCTTCTATAAACATTGTTCAATTTTAAGATGATGACTCTAATTTGATCTATTTAGGTGCAACAGATTCTTATGTTCAAAGGTCATTACCCTCTTAAACGTAAACTATGTTGAATGAATATACCATTTAAATCAACATTCACACTCATAACAACCCTCGTATTCTAAATATAGGAAAATCTCTAGACTCCACAAAACAATAATCTTTCACTTATTTTCTTCATGATCATAACAAATCATTTTTTTTTTCCTACAACGATATGCCAAGTATTGACCCTAATATTGTGCTTCACAATATCATAACTATTCATGATGCCAAACTAGTGAAACACAAGCTACGTAAAATACATCCTCACATTGTTCTTCTTGTGAAAGAAGAACTTCAACACCTTCTCTCTATTTCCTTCATCCTACTTATTGATTATCCACAATGGATCTCTAACATTTTTCCTATCACGAAAATGACTGGGGGACTTCATATATGTACTAAGTTTCGATACCTTAACCTTGCCTGTCCAAAGGATGACTTTCCTCTACCAATCCTTGACCAACTAGTTGATCTTACAGCTAGACATGAGATGGTATCTCTTATGGATAGGTTTTCTAGTTATTATCAGATATTAGTTACTCCAAAAGATCAACACAAAACCACCTTCATAAACCCTTGGGGGACCTTCTACTATCACATCATGCCCTTCGGCTTGAAAAACACCAGTGCTACCTATCAACGTGCTATGACTTAGATCTTACATGAAATCATGCATGACATTTTGGAAGAATATGTCGACGGCCTTCTTTGTAATTCCAAGCATTGCACAGAATAGCTAGCCATTTTTAAAATTATCCTTGACTGCCTTACCCAATATTTTGTTCACCTTCAACCAAATAAGTGTATTTTTGCAGTTCTCTCAAGTAAGCTCCTTGGTTTCATAATCTCTTTGTAGGGTATTGAACTCAATCCCACTAAGATCAAAATAATTCTTGACATTCCTCCACCTACTAACCTTCGATAGCTTCGTAGCTTGCAAGGTAAATTACAACCCATCTGATGCTTCATTTCTCAACTTTCAGACCGATGCCAACCGTTTCATCATCTCCTTAAAAAATGTGTTTCTTTCTATTGGAATGATGAGTGCCACAAAGCCTTTGAAGTGTTGAAGAACTACCTTCTTCAGCCACATGTTCTCATTCCTACTAAAGATGATAAACCTTTTTACCTTTACATATCTGCTACTGAAAATTTCTTGGGTGCCATGCTCGCTCATCATGATGAACAACATAGGGAAAATGTGGTTTATTACATAATTTTTACTCTTCTAGACTACGAAACTTGGTACACTCATGCTCAAAATATTTACTTATCCCTAGTCTTTGTGGCCACCAAAATTCGCCACTACCTTCTTAATCAAAAAATGTTTGACATTACCAACACTAGCCCTCTTCATTACATGTACGCCAAACCCTACCAACACCAATGCACTGCTCATTGGATCATGCTTCTTGTAGACTCAAAGGTCAATTTCATTTATCAAAATTATGTCAAAGGAAAAACCATCACAGATCAACTCACAGACATTCCTCTTCCTTGAAATCAATCCTCAAATTTTGATTTCCCGACAAATTTATCACCACCCTCTCCCTTGATGATATTGTTTTTCAAATGACATTATTCTTTGACAGATCCAAATGTCACTGTGGGGGAGGTGTGGGGGTCATCCTCATTCCTCTTAATGGTGAGCCTATGCCATTATCATTTAAACTAGACTTCAACTACACTAATAACGTAGCTGAGTATCAATCCCTTGTGTTAGGTCTTCAAACTGCCATTTCCTTAGATGTTAATGTGTACATGTATTTGTTAGCAATGTAAAAAGATTTAGAACTAACACCTAGTAGTCCTAAAGCAAAGCTAAATCAAATTCAATGCACCATCATGCTTAGAGCTTAAGAAAACTAATCTACTAACATCCTTGCATTAGAACATGAACAAATAATCAAACCAATATGTTAATCTATTAATTTCTATCTCTATTGAATGCTAAAAATGAAATGAACCTACTTAGATCCTTAGCAATCAAAGGTTTGATTATATGTTTGAATCCCAAGGTTTTCAAGAATGGAGTCTTGTCAATCCATGGCTACAAGACCATTTGACATATCTCTATATGACTTCAAAACTCGGATGGATGAATACAAGAAATGAAAGTAGCTAGCCTCTCCAATGAAGAATGCTACAAGATGACAAAATGGCTATAGTGTATTTACTATATGCTTCACTTTTGTTTCTCAAGGAATAGGTGTAAGTGTAAGGGTAGGAGGAGGACTCTTTATATAGCCCAATGGATAAAGGAATATCTACATCCCTTTGCATGTGGGATAATAGAGATGTTGAGTTAGTTGTGGATAAGAGGGAGTTTAGAAAGGGTTGAGTTAACTTTAGGAGAGTTTAGCTTGTCCTTTAGTGACTCATGTGGATAAAGGGGGTTTATTAATTAATCAAGATGATTAATTAATAGATGTGTAGGCTTATAAAATCTTTTTAGAGGAATATTAGCATGATTTAGACTATAGAAAGTGATTAAATCAATTAAATACTGATTTATTGGTTTAATGAAAGGAGAAGCTAATTAATTAATAATAATTAATTAGCCTAGATAGAAGGAAGGATTAATTAACAAAAGGTCGTTAATTAGGGTACTTATTGAATATAAGACTTAATTAATTACTTATTGTAATTAACTAATGATGATAGAAGAGAAGATGAGCACAATTGACGATATGTCGTCAATTTGCAAGGAAAAGGATAATTAGCACAATTTAAGTGTTTTAAATTGTTCAGGCTAAATTAAAGGTGTCTACATTTTCCCCTCTATGGGGTGGCGTAAGCGACGCCACTTCAAAGATAGTACATGGATAAAATTTTGAGGGGGTAGAAGAAAAATTAGTAGAAGTGAGAGATGCCCCCTCGAGTGTCGATGGGGTGATGAAGGAAGACGATCGACGATCAAAAAATGTGAGAAATGGAGAGGAGCACGATGCTCTAGGTGAAGCAGAAGAATAGTGCTGATAGGAGGGTGATGTAGAAGAAATATGGAGAATCAGAGAGAAGAACTAGCATTCATCCTTTTCATTGGAACAACTTCAGTGTTATCATATTGCCAAAGATGTACGTCATCGATCCTTATTAAAAATATAAGCATACGACAAAAGTAGAATTACATGAAAAGCCATACTATGAACAATTGTCCATTGTTGAAGACACCAACTCCATGCAACATACAAATTGCAATGCAATACGAGAAATTAAAAGATTCGTAAGTCCTTGCAACATGCATAATGCAATGCAATACGAGAAAGCAAACAAGATAACCTGATAGAGAAACATAATGCTATGTTTTTTGTTATCAAGCTTTGATTATGACCTATGCAAATTAATGACAAGGGTTAAAAGATTGTGCCCCAAGCAAGGATGTATGCAAGTGGAATAACAAAGGGAACTTGGGTACCATGAAAAGAAATCATGCACTATGAAATAATACCAAACAACTCATTATGCCCCAGAGTACAGACATAGTAAGCAAACCAGCTTTGTTGATCGAGATAGATCAAGATGATCCTCGAGTCACGTACAAGAATAGGCGATAACCAAAGAGTGATGTTTTGTAGGATGATTTATATTTATTTTTATTTTTCTTGAAACATATTTGAATTTTTTGTGATTTTCTATAAGTTTTCTGAATCTATGTATAGGAAGACAAAGAAGAATGGATGCCCCCAGCAATAGATGGGATGTAAAAGGGTAGAATGCCACACATACGAGAAAGTGAATATTTGATATGCCCTAATGATTAGGTGGGAGTATTCAAAAATAAATTCTTCATAGATAAAAAGGGGATCAAGGAAAATATATAAAATAGGTTCAATCATGAGGGAGAAAGGATGCCCCTAGCGTAAGCTGGCCAAGAAACATGTGATAGAAAGGAAGTGGGTGATTGATTTATTAAAGGGGACAAAGGTGTCCAAAAACATAACAAAAAAGGCCATCCTATACACATGGATGTTCTAAACGATTTTCGAAGAATAAAATATGCTATGAAAAGATTTAGAAGGTGTTTGATGAAAAAGTGATTAGCCCAAGGCACAAATCATGAGACAAGACATGTGTTAAAGAAAGAGTTTGAACAAGGTCCAAAAAGTAACACTTGATAAGATAATAATCCTATTTTACTCATCGAGATCTCGTGTGTGCATGTGGAAATGAATTACCTCTTGAAGGAAAGAGTTGATAGACAGTAAGTGAAGACACTAGTCAATGCATAGGAATGATTTAATTTGAAAGCTAATTTGAGAATGGATTGTGGAAGGAGAGTTGTACATTGCGTTGTTGCTAGCCAGGTGTCCATAGCCCCGATGGAAATGCATTTGATTCTAATCACAACATTGCTCTACTGCTAGTCAGGCATCCATAGCCTTGGTAGAGATTATTGGAAATACCCCAAAAGAGAGTTATATATCAATTTACTTTTTCTTTTAGCTTTTTCTTTTTGATTGATTGATTTTGATTCTTATGCTTTCTAAAAACTTATTTCACCTCTCTTGTTCGAAAATGGGTTAAGAACCACCGATGCCTATATGGAAGGATGTGTAAGTGATTTGTGATGACGAAATTGGATAGTGTTAACAAATACGCCCAAAATTTCTTCACAACAAGTTTATTAGATGATAATTGTGATAGGATCTCTAAGAGGTCAGTCATTCTTTAATTTAGCAAGGTTATGAAAGACCAAGGTCAAACGGATACCATAGAGATAAATGTCACAAAATGTGTGTGAATAGGCTAACCATGATAACATCAAAGGGATGAAAATGGCAGATGACTATGAAAGAAAGGGAGGAAATAACATCCATGCGTATGTAATACCTTGTTGCAATGTTTGATCTTTGTACCTTTGATTTTGTTCTCGGAATGTTTTAATGTTTTCTCTTTTTTTTTTTTGAACTATTTTATTATTTTAGTTTTTTTATGGTTATCATAATGAAACATGTCACTCTACGTGATAGGATCCAACAACAATGTGTGTGAATTCATTGATAATGGAGACTAAGCGCATTTGTTTATCAAGAGTGATATTATCCCCAATCTCGATGATTGTGGTGATTTCACACTCAACAAATGACTGTGATTTGTTTTGAAACATGGGTTTCATATTTAGGAGTTTGAGCTCCATATCCATAGGTTTTTTCACTTTGCACTATACTTGATGGGTAAGTTGGTGTGTATTCTTGAATCGCGTTTGATTTTGGATTTTATGATCATTGGATTTGTTGGTAGTTTTGGATATTTTTGGATTTTTGATCTTGGCTTGATAAAGAACTTGTTTGGGTTTCTTATAAGTTAATGCTTGACTTTTCTGATCCCGAGAAGTGAGAGAATAATGTGGACATTTAGAATTGATGAGAGGAATGGCAGTGGGTTTGCATTAATATTTGGTAGAAGAATAATATGATAGATGAAAAGGATACAGTCCAAGGATTGAAGAAGATGGGATATTGGGAGGTGAGCCATAAATAGAAGATGAAGGGCTGTTAGGATGTAGCCCAAGAATAGAAGAAGAAGGGCTACTAGGATGTGACCTATAGATAAAAGATGAAGGGCTACTAGGATGTGGCCCAAGAATAAAAGAAGAAGGGCTACTAGGATGTGACCCATAGATGTAAGATGATGGGCTACTAGGATGTGGCCCAAGAATAGAAGATGATGGACTACTTAGGGGTGATCCATACATAGAAGACAAGGGGCTAGTTTGGCGTGCCCCAAAGAATATAATATAGTGGACTACTCGAAAATGTCCCATAAATAGCAAAGGGAGGGCTCCTAGAAGGTGACCCACACCTAGAAAAAGATGAAGGGCTACTTGACGTTGACCCCATAAGAGATTGTGATTGAGGAATTATGATAGACAAAGAGTGATTGGGTGATGAGAAGATATACCATGGATCAATGCAAGACCAAGGAGTTTCATCACATAATGAAGAATGTAAAGATGGAATAATGAGAGGAGGATCAAGTTGCATGATTTGAGGCTCTTCCTTTGTTTCTTGATAAAAGGAATCAAAATTTTCTTTAGAATATGCAGGTGCATTAAAGTCTAAAGAGAATCCTTACTCGTAATCTTGTAAAGGATTATCTTCATGTGCCCCTATAAATGCTTTGATTTTTTCTTCATTCTAAAATAGGTCAATCGGTATGAGTTTTTGATCAACCAATAGGGGTTGATTGGAAGAAAGAGATCCAATAGGTGTGGAAGACTTAGAGGATGTTTGGTGATGATTGATAGAAGAAGATGGCATGAGTACGAAGAATATGTGGAGCTCGATGTCTCAAAAGTAGAAGAAGGTGGTGTGGACCTACCTATAAAATGGTATATCATTTGTAAACTAGTAGGATTAAGTCCAAAGTCTGTAGATTGTGACACGTGGGTCGATTCAGATGTTTGAATTGAAGGACTTTGAGTCACATGAATCTTCACAGAAGGAAGACTTATTGGGGGTGAATGATAAAAAAGGTCCTGCAAAGAAGGGTAGGACCGTGATTCAAGAATCACATTGGATGAATAATAACAAGGGTCTTGCAAAGAAAGAGAGGACCGCGATTCAAGAATTATATTAGATGTTTGATTGGAGGGATTTGGAGTCACACATATCTTCAAAGGAAGAAAACGTTGTTGAGGTGACTGATAAAAGGGGTCATGTGAAGAAAGGGAGGACCGTAATGTAGGAGTCATATTAAATGTATGATGAAGAGGTTCCTATGAAGATAGGGAGGACCATGACATAGGAGGCGCATTACATGACTTAGGAGTCAAATTAGATGAATCTGAATAGTAGTTTGGATCTAAATCATCAGAAGAGTCAGAGGAAATATTTGGATTGGAATCCATAGAAGAAGAGGAAATTTTTGGATTAGAATTAGAAGAAGAGTGGGGGGGACTCGAATACTAATTTGGATTAGAAGCATCCAAATCATACCACTGACTATGAGATGAAGGTGGGGAATGAGTTACCCAAAGGGGTTCTCTAACGCAAAGAACCGAACGATGTTTGGTCATGATGGGCGTCTTTTGCTTTGTACACCGAAACTTTGATTCCTTATTGTTGTATGTGTAAGGCACCTTGCGATAATCAGTCATTTTTGGCATGTGTTGGGTTCAAATGTCTAGACCTAAATTGTATGATCAAACTTCTTCAAAGTGAAGAAGGTTTCATGTTGATATGGGCAACATAACAAAAACCAACTAGGCATTTCACAAATATGGGGATACTTGTGTGATTTTCCAAAAAGGGAAGCTAAGAAAAACATACATCGTGATAGTTTAATTTCAACAATCCAAAAAATTTTGGACAACAAGTTGCAAGTGCAAAGAATCAAAGTCTTAAAAGGATTGTCCTTAGAAATATAAGTCTATAAGATGAACTATCACAAGGAATAATCATACAAGCTCAAAACACAACACCACTCAAACTTAAGTGATAAACAATGACCAAATGATAAAGGATTAATGGATCAAAGTGATTTTCATAAATAGATAAGTCAAAATGACGAATGATACACAATCACGCAAATTTTGTTTGTAAATCAATTAGTCAAATGGATTACTTCCTAAGTCTATTTTTGGAAAGGTAGTTGGTGTTGTAAGATAATTAACAAGATGTCTCTACTTATGTCGATTTCAAAGACATGAACAAGGCGTAAGTAATAACAAGAAGTTAATGCAACCTCCTAACAAGGTATACTAGAAGCAAGACCAAATTCAATTAATACCTATATCCTATAAAGTGCTAGTTACGATTGTGAGTGACCCAACAATGTCACCAAGATATGCTAACCAAACTTTGCGAGAAAGTAAGGTATTGATATCAAGATGATATTGATATAACACACAAGAGTGGTAACACATAACACTTTTCAAAATAAAGGTAGTAATGGAATCAAACTAAAATCTTAGAGTATAACTAAAAATTGTTAAAATGTGTATAGCGTAATATTACAATGCAGAAATTTAGGTCAAGTTTACAAGTGACAAGACGTAAATACCAAAATTGTAGTGATATGATATAAACAAGGTAACCTTTCCAAGGAAGTTCAAGATGAGGAACCAAGCCTAACTATGATGATGATCTTGATTTGGGTATCACGATCACAAAGGCTACCAATGATATGAATACATCTCCATACACTTTAGACATTTAACTTACCTAGCCACAAACATGGATGGGCGTAAACGGATAAAAAATTCGAAGAAACAATCAATTGATAATGCAAAGGTACTCACTCTTCTTTTGATCAACAAAGTTTCAAAAGAAAGTGAAGGAAGTAGATCAAAATGGGGGTGAAAAATGTTGTCTTTAGTTCGGCATAGTTTTGCCTCGCCTTAAGGAAAGTAAAAAAACTAAGCAAAAGTAATGCTTCCCACGTTTCGTGATGAACAATGGATCACAACTCAAAACTATTTTTGAAATGGTCAAAGTGGGCTCCTAGCCCAAGATATCTTCGTAGGTGGCTATCTCAACTAAGTGTTACAAAGTTGTCTTAAGCGAGCTCAATTTATCCAAAAAGTAACAATGAATAATTTGGGAGTAGCTCGGCTTTACTTTACCCCTTTCAAGCACAGTGGGAAACTAGTGCGTCCACATGTACTATCACTGGGGTCACCATACGGACGACCGGTAACGCTAACTCACAAGGAACAAATAGTCAAGTAGGTTGTGCGCAGCACTTCCCATTTCATCCACAAGGTTCCCTCTTATGTGGACTACTTTTTGGTTCCTAGCACCACCCCCATTATTGTAGCTTAAGGCTTATGCCAAAGGGCTTATGTCCTAGTTTTAAGCGGATGAGACATACCCTTATCCAAACCTATAAATACAATGTTTTGAATGTGGTGTTTTTTTTATCTTGTTTAATTTGATGTGGTTTACTTGAACACCTTTTAGCAACTTGCACGAAAACTATTTTAGTAGTTTGATTTTGTTTCAATTCCACTTTTCTTTTACAAGCATTTTTGGTCCTACACAACAGAGTAGTAATTTTCCATAAAAAGGCTAAAGAGGATAAAACATCATTTCTGATTCTCAAGATTGTCCTAAGACATAAAGGAAGAGCATACACGACGTAGAATCCAACTATGAAATCAAAAATGGAAAACACTTAGTTCAAATGAAATATTTGTTCTTTTTAACAAAATTTCACATTCATTCTTATAAGAACAAGCATTTTTCAAAACAAAAAAGATACATAGAAATCATTTCCAATTCCCAAGATTACCTAAAAGGTGCGAGGGAAGAGCATGCACGATTCTAATCTCATGATTAAACATGCAATGTTCATTAACATTTTAAACAAGTCAAATTACCATAAAACATGTAAAAACACCCTACAAAACAGAAGCTAGATTCAAAATAAAACTTGCAAGGTGTTAGAACATCAAAGACCAAATTTTCCAAAATGTTTAGACATGTTAGAAATGAGTGGTTTTATCAAAAAATGAAAACCTTAAATTTTTGGTAATGCAAAAACTCAAATTTATGTTTCCATTGCGTAGTTCACTTCAATACCTTTCCAACGCAACAAAACAGAGTCATTTTGAGTTTGGGAGCTAAAATTATGGCCTCCGGAAGATATGACATGTGCACAGTTCTGCGTGTGCGTGCCCTTCAAGGTGTATGTGTGCCATTTTAAGCGTGTGTGCACCTCTGTGTAAGAAAACATAATAATAATTATGCATGCTCATTTATGTGTGTCCCCGCCCGGGAAGTAAAACAAAAGGTACAAAACCTATGGCAATGTGTGATGCGCTACCTGAGAGATTCTTGTGCTAGCATATGGGTGCCTATGCTGGTCTGACAAAAAGGTATAGTACTACAGTGTTGTGTGTGCCAACATAATGCTGTCTGTGCCAAGGTTAGGGTACCTGCACCAAGGTTTGGGTGCCTACACCAAGGTATTGATATCAAGATGATATTGATATAACACACAAGAGTGGTAACATATAGCACTTTTCAAAATTGAGTTAGTAATGGAATCAAACTAAAAGTTTAAAGTATAACTAATAATTTTAAAATGTGTATAGTGTAACCTTAGAATGTAGATATTTAAGTCAATTTTACAAGAAACAAGGCGTAAATACCAAAATTATAGTGATACGATATAAACAAGGTAACCTTTCCAAGGAAGTTCAAGATGAGGAACCAAGCCTAACTATGATGATGATCCTGACATGGGTATAAAGATCACAAAGGCTACGAATGATATGAATACGTCTCCACACACTTTAGATGTTTAACTTACCCAGCCGCAAACATGGATGGGCGTAAACAGACAAAAAACTGGGAGAAACAATCAATTGATAACGCAAAGGTAGTCACTCTTCTTTTGATCAACAAAGTGTCAAAAGAAAGTGAAGGAAGTAGATCAAAATGGGGGTGAAAAATGTTGTTTTTACTTCGATAGAGTTTCGCCTCGCCTTAAGAAAAGTAAAAAAACTAAGTAAAAGTAATGCTTCCCACCTTTCGTGATGAACAATGGCTCACAACTCCAAATTATTTTTGAAATGGTCAAAGTGGGCTCCTGACCAAAGATATCTTCCTAGGTGGCTCTCTCAACTAGGTGTTACAAAGTTCTCTTAAGCAAGCTCAATTTACCAAAAAAAATTCAATTACTAATTTGGTAGTATCTCAGCTTTACTTTACCCCCTTCAAGCATAGTGGGAAACTAGTGCGTCCATGTGTACTATTACTGGGGTCGTCATACAGACAACCGGTAACGCTAACTCACAAGGAACAACTAGCCAAGTAGGTTGTGCGGAGAACTTCTTGTTTCATCCACAAGGTTCCCTCTTGCATGGACTACTTTGGGGTTCCTAGGACCACCCCCATTGTTGTAGCTTAAGGCTTATGCCAAAGGGGTTATGTCCTAGTTTTAAGTAGATGAGACGTACCCTTATCCGAACCTGCAAATACAGTGTTTTGAATGTGGTGTTCTTTTTATCTTGTTTAATTTGATTTGATTTGCTTGAACGCCTTCTGGCAACCTGCATGGAAACTATATTAGTAGTTTGATTTTGTTTCAGTTCCACCTTTCTTTTACAAGAGTTATTGGTCCTCCACAATGGATTAGTACTTTTCCATAAAAAGATTAAAGAGAATAAAACATCATTTTTGATTCTCATGATCATCCTAAAATGCAAGGGAAGAGCATACATGACGTAGAATCCAACTATGAAATCAAAAATGGAAAACACTTAATTCAAATGAAATATTTGTTCTTTTTAACAAACTTTCACATTCATTCTTGTAAGAATAAGCATTTTTTAAAACAAAAAATATACATAGAAATCGTTTTTTATTCCCAAGATCACCTAAAATGTGTGAGGGAAGAGCATACACGACTCTAATCTCATGATTAAACAAGAAATGATTATTAACCTTTTAAATAAGTCAAATTACCATCAAACATGTAAAAACACCCTACAAAATAGAAGTTAGATTCAAAATAAAACTTGCAAGGTGTTAGAACATCAAAGACCAAATTTTCCAAAATGTTTAGACATGTTAGAAATTAGTGGTTTTATAAACAATGAAAACCTTAATTTTTTTAATGAAAAAACTCAAATTTATGTTTACATTACGTAGTTCACTTCAATACCTTTCCAACGCAACAAAAACGGAGTCATTTCAAGTTCGGGAGCTAAAGTTATGGCCTCCAGAAGATAGGATATGTACACAGTTCTGCGTGTGAGCGCACTTCAGGGTGTATGTGCCCCCTTTTAAGCGTGTGCACACCTTTGTGTAAAAAAATATAATAATAAGTATGCCTGTGTGCACAGAATGATATGTGTGTTCCCTTCAGTGTGTCTGCACGCCCATTTACGTGTGTCTCCACCCGGGAAGTAAAACAAAATTTACAAAACCTATAACAGTGTGTGTGTGCTACCCGAGAGATTCTTGTGCTAGCATATGGGTGCCTACACTGGTCTAACAAAAAGGTATAGTACTACAGTGGTGTGTGTGCTAACATAATGGTGCCTACGCCAAGGTTTGGGTGCCTGCGCCAAGGTATTGATATCAAGATGATATTGATATAACACACAAGAGTGGTAACATGTAGCACTTTTCAAAATTGAGGTAGTAATGGAATCAAACTAAAAGCTTAAAGTATAACTAAGAATTTTAAAATGTGTATAGCGTAACCTTAGAATGTAGATATTTAGGTCAAGTTTACAAGAAACAAGACGTAAATACCAAAATTATAGTGATACGATATAAACAAGGTAACCTTTCTAAGGAAGTTCAAGATGAGGAACCAAGCCTAACTATGATGATGATCCTGACATGGGTATAAAGATCACAAAGGCTACCAATGATATGAATATGTCTCCACACACTTTAGATTTTTAACTTACCCAGTCGCAAACATGGATGGGCGTAAATGGACAAAAAAATGTGAGAAACAATCAATTGATAACGCAAAGGTAGTCACTCTTCTTTTGATCAACAAAGTGTCAAAAGAAAGTGAAGGAAGTAGATCAAAATGGGGATAAAAAATGTTGGCTTTACTTCGGTAGAGTTTCGCCTCGCCTTAAGAAAAGTAAAAAAACTAAGTAAAAGTAATGCTTCCCACCTTTCGTGATGAACAATGGCTCACAACTCAAAACTATTTTTGAAATGGTCAAAGTGGGCTCCTGACCAAAGATATCTTCCTAGGTGGCTCTCTCAACTAGGTGTTACAAAGTTGTCTTAAGCAAGATCGATTTATCCAAAAATTTGCAATTACTAATTTGGTAGTATATCGACTTTACTTTACCACATTCAAGCACAGGGGGAAACTAGTGCGTCCATGTATATAATCACTGGGGTCATCATACGGACAACCAGTAACGCTAACTCACAAGGAACAACTAGCCAA
The DNA here is from genome assembly GCA_019776745.2 of Taxus chinensis. NCBI lineage: Eukaryota > Viridiplantae > Streptophyta > Pinopsida > Cupressales > Taxaceae > Taxus > Taxus chinensis. Next base: position 498,864,243 of record CM034155.1, on the reverse strand, counting down.
ATAAGTTGTGCGGAGCACTTCTCGTTTCATCCACAAGGTTCCCTCTTGCGTGGACTACTTTGGGGTTGCTAGGACTACCCCCATTGTTATAGCTTAAGGCTTATGCCAAAGGGGTTATGTCCTAGTTTTAAGTAGACGATACGTACCCTTATCCGAACCTGTAAATACAATGTTTTGAATGTGGTGTTCTTTTTATCTTCTTTAATTTGATGTGATTTGCTTGAACGCCTTTTGGCAACCTGCATGGAAACTATATTAGTAGTTTGATTTTGTTTTGATTCCACCTTTCTTTTACAAGCGTTATTGGTCCTCCACAATGAATTAGTAATTTTCCATAAAAAGATTAAAGAGGATAAAACATCGTTTCTGATTCTCGAGATTGTCCTAAGACACAAGGGAAGAGCATACGCGACGTAGAATCCAACTATGAAATCAAAAATGGAAAACACTTAGTTCAAATGAAATATTTGTTATTTTTAACAAACTTTCACATTCATTCTTGTAAGAATAAGCATTTTTCAAAACAAAAAAGATACATAGAAATCATTTTTTATTCCCAAGATCACCTAAAAGGTGCGAGGGAAGAGCATACACAACTCTAATCTCATGATTAAACATGCAATGTTTATTAACCTTTTAAATAAGTCAAATTACCATCAAACATGTAAAAACACCCTACAAAACAGAAGTTAGATTCAAAATAAAACTTGCAAGGTGTTAGAACATCAAAGACCAAATTTTCCAAAACATTTAGACATGTTAGAAATTAGTGGTTTTATAAAAAACGAAAACCTTAAATTTTCGTTAATGAAAAAACTCAAATTTATGTTTTGCATTACGTAGTTCACTTCAATACCTTTCCAACGCAACAAAAACGGAGTCATTTCGAGTTCGGGAGCTAAAGTTATGGCCTCCAGAAGATAGGATATGTATACAGTTCTGTGTGTGCGCGCCCTTCAGGGTGTATGCGCGCCCTTTTAAGTGTGTGCACGCCTCTGTGTAAAAAAACATAATAATAAGTATGCCTACATGCACAGAATGATATGTGTGTTCCCTTCAGTGTGTATGCATGCTCATTTGCGTGTGTCCCCGCCCGGGAACTAAAACAAAAGGTAAAAAATCTATGACAGTGTGTGTGCGATACCCAAAAGATTCATGCGCTACCATATGGGTGCCTACGCTGGTCTGACAAAAAGGTATAGTACTAAAATGGTGTGTGTGCCAACATAATGGTGCCTGCGCCAAGGTTAGGGTACTTGTGCCAAGGTTTGGGTGCCAGTGCCAAGGTATTGATATCAAGATAATATTGATATAACACACAAGAGTGGTAACATATAACACTGTTCAAAATTGAGGTAGTAATGGAATCAAACTAAAATCTTAAAGTATAACTAAGAATTTTAAAATGTGTATAGTGTAACCTTAGAATGTAGATATTTAGGTCAAGTTTACAAGAAACAAGACGTAAATACCAAAATTATAGTGATACGATATAAACAAGGTAGCCTTTCCAAGGAAGTTCAAGATGAGAAACCAAGCCTAACTATGATGATGATCTTGATATGGGTATAAAGATCAAAAAGGCAACCAATGATATGAATACGTCTCCACACACTTTAGACGTTTAACATACCCAGCCGCAAACATGGATGGGCGTAAATGGACAAAAAAGTGGGAGAAATAATCAATTGATAACGCAAAGGTAGTCACTCTTCTTTTGATCAACAAAGTTTCAAAATAAAGTGAAGGAAGTAGATCAAAATGGGGGTGAAAAATGTTGGCTTTACTTCGGTAGAGTTTCACCTCGCCTTAAGAAAACAAAAAAAACTAAGTAAAAGTAATGCTTCCCACCTTTCGTGATGAACAATGGCCCACAACTCAAAACTATTTTTGAAATGGTCAAAGTGGGCTCCTGACCAAAGATATCTTCCTAGGTGGCTCTCTCAACTAGGTGTTGCAAATCTGTCTTAAGCAAGCTCGATTTACCCAAAAATTCACAATTACTAATTTGGGAGTATCTCGGCTTTACTTTACCCCCTTCAAGCATAGTGGGAGACTAGTGCATCCATGTGTACTATCACTGGAGTCATCATATGGACAACCGGTAATGCTAACTCACAAGGAACAACTAGCCAAGTAGGTTGTGTGGAGCACTTCTCATTTCATCCACAAGGTTCCCTCTTACGTGGACTACTTTGGGGTTCCTAGGACCACCCCCATTGATTGTAGCTTAAGGCTTATGTCAAAGGGGTTATGTCCTAGTTTTAAGCAGACGAGACGTACCCTTATCCGAACCTGTAAATACAATGTTTTGAATGTGGTGTTCTTTTTATCTTGTTTAATTCGATGTGATTTCCTTGAACGCCTTTTGACAACATGCACGGAAACTATATTAGTAGTTTGATTTTGTTTCAATTCCACCTTTCGTTTACAAGTGTTATTGGTCCTCCACAACAGATTTGTAATTTTCCATGAAAAGATTAAAAAGGATAAAACATCGTTTTTTATTCTCAAGATCGTCCTAAGACGCAAGGGAAGAGCATACGCAACGTAGAATCCAACTATGAAATCAAAAATGGAAAACACTTAGTTCAAATGAAATATTTGTTCTTTTTAATAAACTTTCACATTCATTCTTGTAAGAATAAGTATTTTTCAAAACAAAAAAGATACATAGAAGTCATTTTTTATTCCCAAGATCACCTAAAAGGTGCGAGGGAAGAGCATACATGACTCTAATCTCATGATTAAACATATAATGTTTATTAACCTTTTAAATAAGTCAAATTACCATCAAACATGTAAAAACACCCTACAAAACAGAAGTTAGATTCAAAACAAAACTTGCAAGGTGTTAGAACATCAAAGACCAAATTTTCCAAAACGTTTAGACATGTTAGAAATGAGTGGTTTTATAAAAAATTAAAACCTTAAATTTTTGGTAATGGAAAACTCACATTTATGTTTCCATTGCATAGTTCACTTCAATACCTTTCCAACGCAACAAAAACGGAGTCATTTCGAGTTCAGGAGCTAAAGTTATGGCCTCCGGAAGATAGGATATGTACACAGTTCTATGTGTGCGCGCCCTTCAGGGTGTATGCGCGCCCATTTTGGCATGTGCGTGCAATTTTAAGCATGTGCGAACCTCTGTGTAAAAAAATATAATAATAAGTATGCCTGCACACACAAAATGATATTTGTGTTCCCTTTAGTGTGTATGCACACTCATTTACGTGTGTCCCCACCCGGGAAGTAAAACAAAAGGTACAAAACCTATGACAATGTGTGTGCGCTACCCCAGAGATTCCTGCACTAGCATATGGGTTCCTGTGCTGGTCTAACAAAAAGGTATAGTACTATAGTGGTGTGTGTGCCAACATAATGGTGACTGCGCCAAGGTTAGGGTACCTGCGCCAAGGTTTGGGTGCCTACGCCAAGGTATTGATATCAAGATGATATTGATATAACACACAAGAGTGGTAACATGTAGCACTTTTCAAAATTGAGGTAGTAATGGAATCAAACTAAAATCTTAAAGTATAACTAAGAATTTTAAAATGTGTATAGCCTAACCTTAGAATGTAGATATTTAGGTCAAGTTTACAAGAAACAAGACGTAAATACCAAAATTATAATGATACGATATAAACAAGGTAACCTTTCTAAGGAAGTTCAAGATGAGGAACCAAGCCTAACTATGATGATGATCCTGACATGGGTATAAAGATCACAAAGGCTACCAATGATATGAATACGTCTCCACACACTTTGGACATTTAACTTACCCAGCCGCAAACATGGATGGGTGTAAACGGACGAAAAAGTGGGAGAAATAATCAATTGATAATGCAAAGGTAGTCATTCTTCTTTTGATCAACAAAATGTCAAAAGAAAGTGAAGGAAGTAGATCAAAATGGGGGTGAAAAATATATGCATGCGCACACAAAATTATGTGTGCGCTCCCTTTAGTTTGTATGCGCACCCATTTACATGTGTGCACGCCTAGGAAGCAAAATAGAAGGTACAAAATCTTTTACAGTGCATGTGCACTACCTGAGAGATTCCTGCAATAGCATATGAGTGCATGCGCTGGTCTACAAAATGGTATAGTACTATAGTGGTGTGTGTGCCAACATAATGATGCCTATGCTAAGGTTAGGGTACATGGTCCAAGGTTAGGGTGCCTGCACCAAGGTTTGGGTACATGCGCCAAGGTTTGGGTGCATGCACCAAGGTTAGGGTGCCTGCGCCAAGGTTTGGGTGCTTGGGCCAAGGTTAGGGTGTCTGTGCCATGGTTTGGGTGCCTACGCCATGGTTTGGGTGCCTGCACTACCCATTGTAAAAAAAACATAGTGAGATTTATGCATGCGCACTGAAAGATGTGTGCACTCCCTTTCCTGGGTGACGTCAAAAATACGTCATTTGAAGATAAACAACTTCAAAAAGGTTAAATTTTTGATATGTTAACTCAAAATTGACAACAACCCATCAAAATTAAACCCCTAAACAAGACTCAACACATGCAAAGTTAGCAAAAACATAAGAAATTTAACATTAATTCACACATGTAATATTAGCAAAAGACACTAAAAGCTCAAAACACTCTAAATTTTAGTATGTTAGCTTGAAATTGACAACAACCCATTAGAATTAAATCTCTTAATGAGATCCTACACATGAAATATTTACAAAATCCTAAGAAATTGAACATTATTTTCCATATGTGTATATCAAGGGTTAGCCAAAAACTTGAAATAACAATAAAATTTGAGCTAGAATTCTAAGGGACTAAGGACCCCTCCCACCAGGTGTGTCCAATGTGTACATGTATTTGTTAGCAATGCAAAAAGAGTTAGAACTAACACCTAGTAGTCCTTAAGCAAAGCTAAATCAAATTCAATGCACCATCATGCTTAGAGCTTAAGAAAAACTAGTCTACTAACATCCTTGCATTAGAACATGAACAAATATTCAAACTAATATGTTAATCTATTAATTTTTGTCTCTATTGAATGCTAAAAATGAAATAAACCTACTTAGATCCTATATGTTTGAATCCCAAGGTTTTCAAGAACGGAATCTTGTCAATCCATGGCTATAAGACCATTTGACATATCTCTATATGACTTCAAAACTCATATGGATGAATACAAGAAATGAAAGTAGCTAGCCTCTCTAATGAAGAATGCTCCAAGATGACAAAATGGTAGTAGTGTATTTACTATATGCTTCAATTTTGTTTCTCAAGAAATAGGTGTAAGTGTAAAGGTAGGAGGAAGACTCTTTATATAGCCCAATGGATAAAGGAATCTCTACATCCCTTTGCATGTGAGATAATAGAGATGTTGAGTTAGTTGTGGATAAGGGGGAGTTTAGAAAGGGTTGAGTTAACTTTAGGAGAGTTTAGCTTGTCCTTTAGTGACTCATGTGGATAAAGGGGGCTTATTAATTAATCAAGATGATTAATTAATATATATGCAAGCTTATAAAAGCTTTTTAGAGGAATATTAGCATGATTTAGACTATAGAAGGGGATTAAATCAATTAAATACTGATTTATTGGTTTAATGAAAGGGGAAGCTAATTAATTAATAATAATTAATTAGTCTAGATAAAAGGAAGGATTAATTAATAGAAGTTCGTTAGTTAAGGTACTTGTTGAATATAAGACTTAATTAATTACTTATTGTAATTAACTAATGATGATAGAAGAGAAGATGAGCACAATTGACGATACATCGTCAATTTGCAGGGAAAAGGATAATTAGAACAATTTAAGTGTTTTAAATTGTTTAGGGTAAATTATAGGTGTCTATAGTTAACACCATTAATATTTTTGGTGACTCTCAACTGGTTTTGAACCAAATCAATGGTTCGTACTGGTGTCGTAATGATGAGATTAGAAAATATAGACATCATGTCAACCTAATTTTGACCACGTTTGATCACTACCTCATTTAAGCCACTCTGTGATCCACTAACAAATTCGTAGAAAATATGGCTTGTATTGGTTCTCAAATACTGGCCTCACCTTCAGACTCCAAACTCTTTGTCACAATGCAATGGTTGCAGTCACCTTCTTATATTATTCCTGGCCTTAATTTTGTGGGTAGCATTGATACTGACCCACGTGACATTTGGTATAACTAGTTTGTTGATTACCTCTCACTTTCAATCTTGCCTCCGGATCTCACTTGTAATGGACGACGAGCCTTCCTAAAAAGTGTCTCTCGTTACGTCATCGTAGGAGGTCTTCTCTACAAACGTGGCTTTGATGGTATCCTTATGTGGTGCCTCACCAATTCTGAAATCTCATACATCATCAAAGAAATTCATGATGGGATTTGTAGGGGACATTTTAATGGCCTCGTTATTGCAAAGCATATCCTTCGACTCGGCTATTATTGGCCAATCCTTAACCAAGACTATTGTGACTATGTCAAATGTTGTGTGAAGTGTCTGCAACATGCTAACCTTCATCATACCCCTAGTCACGCCTTACAAGTCGTTAGAGACTTTTGTCCCTTTTCTCAATGAGGTTTGGATCTCATTGGAGATATTAACCCTCATTCCTCACAACATCATCAATGGATCATCACTGCGACTAAATATTACACTAAATGGGTAGAATCCATCCCTCTTATCTCGACCAAAGTCTAGAAAATAATTGAATTTATCAACCACCATATCATTTTTCACTTTGGTGTTCCTCATCAACTTATCACTGACAATGGCAAACAATTCAAACACAAAACCTTGCACAAACTATGTGAAAAATTTGGTATACAACTCAATTTTTCTTCATCATATTCCCCACAAGAAAATTATTAAGACGAATCTTCTAACAAAACCCTCAACAAAATTCTTATGAAAGTGGTTGACAACACTAGTAAGGATTGGCACACGCACATTCCTTTCACTTTATGTGCTTATCATACCAGCATCCACACCTCTATCGATGTTACACCTTTCTCTTTGGTCTATGGTACAGAGGTCATCCTATGTCTTGAAGTCCAAATTCCATCTCTTCATATATCACTTAAAGATATGCTCTCTAATAACAATTTTTTCCAAGAACATTTGGCACAACTTGAGCTATTGGATGAATTTCATTTAAACGCTCTAGACCATATCCAAATCTACCAACAACGCATTAAACATGCCTATGAAAAATGTGTTCGAGAATGAAAATTCAAGATCAACGATCTTGTCCTGATGGAAAATCAACATGTAACCAAAATGGAAAAACTTAAATGAGGCAAGTTTTCTCCTAATTGGCTAGGACCTTATATTTTCACCCATACCTATGGATCAGGAACTTATCGTTTATCTTCTCTCAAGGGTAAACCAGAACCCGAGCCCCTTAATGCCTTGTATCTTTGACCGTTCTATTGTTGAATAAAGTACTACATCACTTTATGTCTCATATACAATCCTCCTTTGAATGAAACTATTCTTCCACCTACCTCTTTTAAAAAGGACCAACGACTTAAACAAAATCGTGTGATTATTTGTCACCATTCAACCTTATCTTGAATATGAGTACCACGGCTCTACTCATGGCATGATTCTCATGGATACTTTTCATTCTTTTCAGGATAGAATCCCATGATCATTCGTCACTTGAAGCCCCTCTGTCGTAGTTAACCTTTATTGTGCTATGGTTTTTCCTTCATAGAAGAGGCCTATACTCCTTTATAGTCTTGTCCATGACTACAAGTCCAAAATAATACAAAAATTTTGGGATAACAAAAATTCTACTCCTTGAGTCAAACTTCTCGCAAATAGATGATTCCCTCAAATGGACATCGATGTATCTCTATTGTTGTTATAAGTATATTGTTCCCTTGAAGGATAGATATGAAAGCTAGCCACATGTTGTACTTACTCTATCCAAAAAGAAGACTAATATGTATTTTCCAAAAACAAAAATTATCTTAGAGCTTCCCACATCTATCAACTTCAGGAAGACCTCAAGGAGACTCTATTATTCATCCCCATATAGACTTCCCGCATTGATCAGTCTATAAATGCAAAAGTAAAATATGAAAAAAAAAGAAACAATCAAGAAAAATAAAAACTTTTGGTCATGGACTTACCTATGTTGGTTTTGGGTATCTTGCAGAAGGGACATGTTGTCCAACAACAATGTTACACTAAACAAAACACTCCACCCTACCTTCATTAATTTACTCCTATCCACTCGAGGGACGTGGCGCTCATGGGACACTTTGTGATTATACAACTTCTTTCAACTATAGACCTATCAATCATGCAACGTATCTAGGGGCTTATGTTCATAAGCCTATTTGTATGGCCATTATGGTCCTTGCCAACTATGGAGCATTTCACTTCTTTTCAATTCACCTCTTCCTACTTGTTGCTTCTTCAATAGGACGAGATCATCGAAATTGAATAAATTGTTCCAATTCTCGTTTAACCCACACACATACTAATCATCATTTCCAAAACATTATACAGACTCAACAAATCAAATCAAAACCCCAAGACAACACCCTACCAATACCAATCACACAAGTTAACTACTTTCCCTTTCTATTTTTGGCTCAAAATTTTACCTTACCTATTTTTCTACCTTGCCTTACCAAACCATTTTCCTTACCCAACGTACCTATCAGAAATATTATTCTTCCCTATCATATGGGAGAACTACATCAGCCTAATGCCCCTTTTGCAAGGGCTATGTAGGAAACACTTTGAAGACCCCATGTCTTCGGAGGTTATTTCAGCCACCATTTTCTACCATCTTTCACTGTTTCACCACTATTTGACCCCATTACCTAATCTTTCCCATGTTTCCATAACATCAATAACTTGGAAATTAAACCAAATAAACCATAATATCAACCATGCCTACACATCTAGTTTCCATAATATCAATAGCTTGGAAATTAAACCAAACAAAACATACATCATAACCATGCCTATACATCTAGTTTCCATAAAATCAATAACTTGGAAATTAAACCAAACATTTCCTATCATCTAGTTTCCATAACATCAATAACTTGGAAATTAAACCAAACCATGCCTAAAACTAGTTTCCATAATAACCATACAATGGAAATAAAACTAAACACAATAGATATAAATGACATCATCTATATACTAGAAAGTATGTATGTCAATACACTGTATATATAGACATAAATAAGTCTCTCAAAAACTCTTATGTACATCTCACCTCTTTGGCACGCCAGCTAATATATATAAGTCAAAAGTCAAGAATAAACAACAATCTCCATAATCTCCTCATCCCTGGGAGGGCCCAGTGCCTCTGCCACTCTCTTTTTTCCCCTCACCTGGTCTCTCTCTACATGAACTAGTCACCTCCCAGTGACCATTCCAATGAGAATGATGGCTTCCTAAACTACTGACACTATGGGTCAGTGAGCTAGACCTCTAACTGGATGTCTTCTGAGCTCTGTAGGTAGCATAACTAGAAATAGGAACACCAAACTCTGCAATCTGATCCTCATAATACCTAGCCTCAGCCACAACCTCTCTGTATCAATCCATAGATATCCCCTGTGGTGGTGGCATTACTCTAGCACCTATCTGTGGACTCTTTCCTAGTACTAGTGGTCCTTATCCCTATACCTGAGGTTGTGGGCCCTATACTTAGTACCTATAGCCTATAATGATACCATGTCCCTATACCTGTGTCCCCATCATGTTCCCTTAGAGGTGAAGGAGGGGTAAGCCACGTGTCCCCTAGTGCTACATGTACCTGTGTTGTTGCCAACTATATTTATAAATGTGGCAACCCATGCCTTGTAAAGTAGTAACCTAGGACCTGCAATGACCACAACATATCCCTTGTCTCCAGCATGTGCCTGTTGCAATGCCACTAAACTGTGCCTGTAGGGTAGACTACTCTGCACCTATAATGTAGTGACCTGAGGCCTATAACGGTCCATCACCTTCCTCTGTAACCTAACTCTCTCACTGATGACTGTATGGCCAAATTGGCTGGTCCTAGCCTAGCTGGTGTTGTTTGTAACTATGTAGCCCACCACTGACTATACCCAATGGTGTTGCACCCAACATATCTATCATGTCATTAACTACCTGTCTCCTCCACTCCTGTCTGGTGGTGTCGGATTGTGGAAGAGGTAATGACATCTCCACATCCTCTCGATGGTACTAGCGGGAATGGTGGGGCACAATCCTGTTGTAGACCAAATAGTCATCTGACCTAATCTATGGGTATACACTCATGCTCCCCCACCCTGCACCCTTGAATCCATCTAAGAAGCCGTAAACCCTCTATCTCCTCTTCCATGTCTGTAAATTCTGGATACATGAGGTAAGGCCTCCATAGAATCTCTACCGGTGATAGGTTATCCAGGTACCCTCTGATAATATGTGGTATCCCTAGTCACACCATCAACCCTCACCTTCTCTCCAACCTGCAACCACCGCCTATATCCCACCCTATAGACACCCACTTCCCACCCCTGTCATGGTAGACCAAGTGGATGAAGGCAATAATGTGCTCATATTCCCAACAATGTAACAAATAAGTACAACATGGACCGTATCTCCATATCCTCATGTAGGCCCACAACTCCCTGTATAACTAAACCAAATACATTGGTGCCCATGTGAAAAAAATCTTGTCAAACGTCGTGTCCTCTTAGACTCCTATCAAATCTCATGGAAACCTCCCACCCTCTGATTCTGGAAGGGAAAAGCAACCGACGCTAACCACCATCAACACTGTCAGTCGGGTATCCTGAGGGTTTGTTGTATACATCTCACCATAACTAATACTTGCACTATGGTATGACAACACTACTATAGCCAGTCCAAATACCATAGCTATATGATCCACTGTATCTGACGATGAGACCTGATAAAGTGGCTCTCCAGCGATTGGCAACTGAAGAATCTTGTAGATGTCCTCCAAGGTGACATTTATCTCACTCGTCAGCAGGTGGAAAACTTTGGTAGCCAGATCCCATCTATCAATGAGAGCTACCATCATGTTGTGATCTCTGGAAATCCACATAATATCTCCTCACAACACCTAACCTGACTGCCCACATATGATCCCACTCCTTCTCTAGAATGGTGGGCCTCATCTGTACTAAGAAGGGAAGAAGTCAATCCCTCATCATTATCTGTTGCCTCACCTACATCACCAACATTCACACAAGTTAATCACTTACTCTTTCGACTTAGCCTATTTTCCATCTTTTCTTACCTAGTCCATCCACCTTTACCTACCTTGCTTCCCAGAATCATATTCTTCCCACTATTTTAGCTATTTAACCTACCCTTCCCCATCCCACCCGAATTCATCCTATTACCTCATCATTCACCTACAATCTCTCCTCAATGTTATTTTGGACACCTTGCCCAACCTCCACCTACCTTAGACCTAGCTTGGACACCCTATCTCCCTTAAACATACCTTCATCATCCCATAACACCATTTTTCTTAAAAACTTAACCCTACCCCGAGTAACCGGCATTGGTACCACTATTGATGTTAGTCTCCATTGTCTTTCATCGCTGGTTTGTCCACCGATGCCGACTGATAACCAACCGATGTCGGTTATTGGTTCAGCCCCAAAACCAAACCCCCACGTCCTCCCAATCCCAAAAATTGTCAAAACAATCTATTTTAACCACCCAAATTATCCCATAATTTCTTTTAATCCCTAATTAACCTAATTTAACCCTCCTATGGCCCAATTTCACCCCCATTTCAATCAATTTCACAAATCAAAAAAAATTCATTTTATACCCTATTTTTCAACACAAACCACAAATCAAGCTTGGATCCTACCTCTACTCATCGGTGCCTCCATGATGGGACCTCTAGAGCCTGCACTGGAGCACCCTCTGAGCCTTCTCTAGCCTCTACCATGTCAATTAACTCTCAAAACTCTCAACCAATCACACTCACTCACTTGGCTGCAACTAGGCCCCTAAACTCACTCCTCTAACCACTCGAAAAATCACTCAACTAGGCATCCCTATTGTTTTCCTCACAAAAACACTCTCCACCAATCGTATTCAACTTACCCAATGCTCAAATGAGAACTTTTTAGGCTGAATTTCTATTTTGACTTATTGATTTATCGACCAATGTCAGTCTAGTCATTCCTTAGGTGACCGGCATTGGTTCCCCATGAACTGGCATCTGTCACCTTGTCAATAACCCAACCAGCCTCATTTGACCTCATTTTTGTTGTAGGGTCCCCTTTTTTTGTTGCCACGGCCCTAGAACATCCCTACAGACTCATCTATCAGCCTCAACACCTCACTAACTTCTTAAGGTTACTTAGGGGCATGGTTGCCTCACCTATATACCCTCATCAAACCGACCCTGTATATTTGACAATCAAACTCGCTTACTCTCTTTATTGTGTGATAATGCTACTCGTGTTGTTCTGCCTATCGACCTTTCCTTGTCTTATTTCATGATGTTTATCTCGAGCAGACCAAAATTTTTGGTGTTATGGAACACACCTATACATGTTCCTATACCTAGACCCATTGTGTTTCCAAGATCACATCTTATACCTTGGGTACTTGGACCACATCACCCTTGTTTGGATAAACTATCGACCTTTGAAAATGTAGAGTTTGTGCACTCTTCAACTTTTTACCTTGTTGTATTCTAGACACATGCGTGCATTTGACTGCCTCCACCTTATCACACCCATAACTTACACCTACACCTATAACTTACCCCCATTTTTCATCACCTACCACCTTATCAAATCCATCACTGATCCATCCTTCCACTTCATCAGTTCCTGGTTTGAGGGGGATCACCTTTACCCTTATCTAGGGCAACTTACTTCTTATTTTTATCATCGTCGCTTATTAGTACAAGTTACATGACAAAAAGGGGAAAATGTAGACACCCAAGATTGGGTTACAACCCTCTAGGCCATTTCAATTAAAATACCCCCTTACTATGCCCCCTTCCACACGTTATTATTAACCAAACCATCAATATTAGGTTAATTACCACCTCACCTTGGACCCCTTCCAAGACCATTTAACACCTAAGGCTAAGTCATCACTTCCCTTAGCTAACTAATACTGTTTCTAAACCTAATATTTATTGCCAACTACCTCTCCCATCAATTTCCCGCATGTTTAAACAAAAATCAAGAATCTTAAACCATTTCATTCTTGACCCACACCAAAAAGGGAAGAAACAAGCTATTTTGAGAAAATTTGACTATTTCTCCCTAATCAACATCAGTTATTCCTCAGACGGTGCCGGTTAAGGTACTGCCATCGATTCCTTTAAATAAGGATTTCCAACTCTTTCCTTGTGTTCTTCCTTTTGGTTGGTTTTTGTATTATTCATTCACATCCAGACATTCAATTGAGCATCCGACAATCAAACATAGCACCAGAGCATCCAATTTCTTCACTAGTAACCAACCTCTTGCTCCATAACCTCGGATCATTCGCATAGGGAAGCACACTGACTTCGTTTCCGTGACATTGGATCCAGACTTGTTTCTCTACAAGAACCCACTAATCACAGTCATCAACCAAGATCTAGATCTTCATATAAGTATTTTAACCAGGTTGTTATTTATTAACTTTGGTTTTAGATCTCTTATGGTCTTCTATTATACGGATCCTTTCTCACCTGAATACCATCCATCACCCATCTACCCAATACCCTACCAATTTTAACCTCCTTGTCTTCTCTCTCTCCTATTTCACCCCTGCTGATCCTTCACCCAAATCCAAACACCTTGCCTAAGCTTTCCCAACATCTTGTGCAATCACTATAGGCCTAAACCAACCTCATTTCTACCTAGACACCTGATTGCCCCTGTCGTGGTCATTTACCCAACCAATATCAGCTATAACCAACTGTTGGCATCGGTCACCCAACCGGTATCGGTCTATGTGTCTGATATTTTCCTCCCAGACTAGCAAAGCTCATTTCCCTAGCCAAAACCTTCCCAAACTTCCCAAAAAACCTCCCATACCTTCATATGATCCTCTGTTTCACCTACAGACCTTAACAACCCACCTCCTACTTTAAATTGAATCTTGTATTCACTATTTGGATTAGATTTAACTTACTGTTCTTGTCTGAAATACCTAAATTATACAACTACAGTAGGACTCTCTATTTCATGTTCTTATCAGCATTTAATTTGTTTTAAACGTGGATTGATAGCATTCTATGAAGTACCCCACTTCTCGGATCTAGCTCCCACTACGTAATCCACCAACCTATGTTTTTAATTCTATATTGTGGTCTTGCTTTGCTTTTCAGGTAGTCCTTCCCAGACAAAAATGAGTTCTCTCGATTGGCCTGGTCTTCGACGGTGAGCAACCACTTCACGACCTCCAGGTATTCCTCACGTACCCAACCTTGTACCTTAAATGTTTTGCTTATATGTATGCTTTTTATTGGTGAATCAATACATTTCAATGTGCATGTGATAAGAAATGGATTACCTATAGTATAAATTTTCCGATATGAGTGTATTATCATCGTAATTGAATGTTGAGAATAAATAATGCCAAAAATTATTCAGAATATTAAAGATAATCATAAAATTATTCGATACTATAAACAAAGCCATGTGTGCAAAAATTTGATATGGAATTCACATAAATTATAATGCTCATAGCTACAACTTTATGCACATGTTTTTTACTCAATCCTAGTTCTTGAAATTTCTCCTTGTATTTTTGAAAACTATTGTCTTTCTTTCTCTCCCTCCCATCTGCAAAAAAAAATCATACAATACCCAATATAATTCACAAAATAATTGTTTATAAAAATGTAAGTGAACTTTGTTTATTTTTCAATGTGTTAAGTAACTTTGGACAGTATTTTTAAGTTCTAATGTACCATAACGATACTAACTCACACAATTGTGTCAACACTAGGACACTATTTTTTATCAGCATTAACGATATCATCAAAAAAATTAACAATAGATTGACGAGATTTTTAGATTAAAAACACACGTTTTAACGAAAAAGATGATGCAAATTTGCGTTAGCACTAATTCTAGTGTCAATGTTTTGAATAATTATTGATTTTCAATATGAAAAATCCATAGGTTTTGACACGAAAAAGTGATGCAAATAATTATAATAAACTTCCTTATGATGCAAGATTTTTAAGAACAAGTGTTAAGATTTTTCGTAGTTTTCAACTAAATTTGATGCACTTTGTGTTAGCAAAAAAATAACACAAATTAGTGTCAAAAATTAGGAAAATATCGAAAAAAGTATCGCAAAATCATTGAACTCTTCTAATAATTGAAATATTGTAAGGTACTTGTTCAATCTCTTTAATACATAGAAGATATCTCGAGTCCAAAAAATGAAATTAAAAGAACAAAAGAACTTGAATTTTTTTGTATTGATGAAAACACCATGAAGAAAAATCTACAACATATCAACAACATCTAAAGAAATTTACTTTAAAAATTCTTACATTTTAAGTTTTTGTTGATTGAGTAAGTGTAATTCATTTTGGAACATGATTTATATTTCATTTGATAGATCATGCATGGACTAATCTTTTACCTCAATGTCCTATAATTTACATTTGTAAAGAATATGAACACTATTAAATATCATTTGATTGAGTCGTTATGTTGAGAAGGTTTTAGTGCATGTTCATCCATGATAATATTGTTATGTGACGTGTCCTAAAAAAATGAATTTGGGGAACAAGCTAAATAAAATTTCGCCACTAATGAAACACATAAGAGGAGCAAATGAATGTTCTAGGTACAAAAATATTCAAATGAAGTGGAATAAACAATTATCAATATTATATCATGCACAAACTCTTATGTTTTAATGGCTAGACATATATATATATATATATATATATATGTTTGAGCTATTAAAAAAATAGTTTACTTAATAAAACAAGGCCATGATATGGAAAATCCTGTCAAAGGTAATGTTTTCTTTTTGTTGTGCTGGAGAGAAGTGTCAACATGTAGTTGGAATATACCGACAAATTTTCATAAATCGATAAACTTTGTTTAGCGGAGGTAAAATATTACATTCTAAAAATGGGAAGAGGTTACATAAATAATTTTGAAAATGCCTATGAAACTATTTTGATTGCGTCGAGGTGAATATCCATACGAGGCTAATGAAAGGCAACGTGTCATAGTCTTTGGAGAATGTCAATTGTCTAAAGTGACATGTAGCATGCAACGACCTGTATTGAAAATGCATTTGTCGTGGAAGACAATGTTGAACTCCTACTACAAACGGTGTTGGTCAACTGCAATTGTTGTGAAATGCAAAAGAGGGAGAACATTTTGGGAGCATTGTGGTTTATGTTGCAGGAATCTATGGTGCGTATGGACTTGTTACGTTTTCCCATGATGCTGGATTTACTAGCAACAAAGAATAATAATGTTTGCAGATTTTAGGATGTTGTAAGCATTAAATTGAAAATAGTTTTGAAAGTTCATGCAAATTTAAACTGGAAAATATATGCAATCTAAGGAGTCGTATGCGTATACACATTATGAGAACCTAAATTAAATTAAGAGTTTGAAATGTAATACAACTCCATTTTCAACCGACCATTACTCTATGAAATAATGAGGAATTGTGAGGATGGAAAATTGTATATAGCTAATGGAATGTTTTCTTATACCCCTGTACAACACAATATTTGAAAAGCAAGGTGTACATTATTTTACTATTAAGGCAACTTTTGTTTGAACTTTCACATTATGCTAATTTCGATGACCAAATAAATGGATTAAGAAGCGGTTAAGAAGGGGAATTCATGGTTACGGTTTCAAAAGGGAGGAGAAATCCCAAATCCACTTGGAATGGTGGTAATAATATACTGAAATGTGGTTATTCTTAGTGAGGTGCAGAGAAACACTAGGGAATGTTTTATGCTTGGAATTTTTATTTATACCCAAATTTGTAGACTTCTATTTTCCTGAAATTGAAAAAAAAAACATGTTTCTGCATATGGGTGAAAACATTTTTTAAAAAAACCTGGCGACTGCAAAGAAAAGTTTTTGGTTCTAATTGGAATTTGGGTGTGGCATAGAGGAAATGGAGGTCGTCAAATAGAGGGCACGGAAATGAAGGCCTTAATTTTTTTTAAATTCTAAGTAGAGCAGGGTCTGATGTGAGTCATGTGACTATGGTAGCAGTGCAAACAGACCTAAGATTTGAAGGACTAAGGTTTTTTTAATAAAAAAAGCTTGAGATCAGTCCACATGCCTTACTGTGATCATTCCAAGCTCACCTACGAACAGGCAGCCATGATTGGCTAACAAAGCTGTAAAAAATCTGATAAGCCAGAATTAGTCAAAGTATAAATGTAAATTTCCCAAAAATGGGTCACAAATAACATCTATCATATATTCATTGCATTAGAAACTCTATAGAATTTTGTAAGTGAAATGAAATACAAATGGGAAGTTAATGGAATTCGTTCTTCATAATGGCATTCAGGGCTTTCACCAGTCCCAACATGCAATTCACCTAATCTCCGTCTTCTTTCAAACCAACACATATGACATTAATTGAAAGTTCAAAAGCCATATTTGACTACAAACCAGAGAACATTAAAAAAAGTTCAAAGGGAAATGAATAATGAAATTTGTAAGTGCCCAAATTACATAAATTTGTAAAGTTAAAGTGACAAAGAACAATAATGAACCAAAAACTATTTACCAAACAAAATAGAATCGCAACCCAGCTATAATTTTGTGTCGTGACTTGTGAACAATAGCTTTTATCTCTAAAATAGATTTCAAATCACATTACAATTCTTTTAGTATCAAATTAAAATAGGGTCTTTTCAGTGGTGGTGGTAGAAGATAAGGAGGGGGACATGAATAGATGTTTAAAAAGGTAAGCAGGCAGATCTCTAATTCAGGAACATATGGCGCCAAAATTATTGCACTTAAGGGTTACAAAGGAAAAATATTAACAGGTGGACAAAAAATTCATGTCTATGTTTTCGTAGCATAGACACCACTGTAAGGAGGCCAAGATTTTCAATTATAAGATTGCACATAAAACCTTAAATCCAGAAAATTAGACAGAACTCAAAATGTGCATATTCTATGTTTTGATGCATGTACAATGATAGGTCAAGCATACCTTGCCAACTTAAGAAATTCGATATCAATATCATCCCTTCCCCTATTTGCATATCAAATATTGTGGAACTCAATGAGAAAAGTTGTCAATTGAAAATGCTTTTTGATAGAATAATTTAGCACGAACATATAAGAGTAACAAAAGGTTGTTCTCTCTATTTTTGCAGTATACACAGAGCTGTAACGAGGTTCAAATTTTCAATTATAAGATGGCATCTGAAAGCTAAAATGGAGAATAAAAGACCAAACCCAAAATGCAGACATTGCAATTATTGAAGACTGTACACTGATAGGCCATGCATACCATGACAAAGAAAGGAATTTGATTATAGCAAGCATCCCATCCAGTATCGAGACATACAGTATTATGCAATGTAATGGGAAAAATTGTTGATTGAAAATGCATTTTGACATAAGGAAATAAGCCGATGTCAAGATATACATGGAAATATCTCATCCTGCCATCACTAGTGACTGCACCCAACGTTTGAAGTGGCCACATGTGAAAACCATAGAGATACATTGGACAATTCATGTTTCCGATTCGGAAGCCATGTCAAATTTGAACATTGTCCATGACAGTGAAGTCAGTCTGAATGTTTTGGTTGTCAGCGCTACAGGATCGAATAGAGAGAGCAAAGTCTCAAAGTGCTCAATGATACCGGTTTTAAGTTCGATAGAGATGTGTATCGGAAATGAAGCAACACAATAAAGGAATCAAACAAACAATCGCCGACCTCGTATTTGAAAGCATATTCCCAGAAAAGGTCGAACCTATGCAACACATTGTCTATGCATTCTATGATGCAGTTCGATAATGTATATTGCTCTACGTCCACAGGTGTGGTTGACATGGATGTTTTTTTGCGTTTGACTTGTTTTTTTTGTCTTACAAAAAAAGGTTACCTAAGCACAACATAGAAGAAAAGACTAATGTTTATACCTTGTCCAATGGAACATGAGCAATCCAAACAAGTAGCAACGAAATATCTCTCGTTCTCTGATTTTGCTTTTGTCACGAACCTACAATGTACATAATAGACATCATGCATTTAGTCAATATTACAAATGGAAGTAAGCAGAAAAAGAAACTGTGTATACGATAAAGCAAGTAGCGCAATGAAATATGAAAGAAAGAGCACATTGTAAAAAATTGAAGGGCAGGTAGATATAGGAAGGAGACCCATTTGGTCTTTTGGTATATTTAATTTATAAGCAAATTGATTTGAATTAAAATTGAACATTACTTACTCAGAAAGCAACTTTAGCATCAAAAGTTAGAAAATTACAAGCCAAACTGATAGAATTACCAATGTTATCAGCTAAAAATTAAATTGTAGAGAGTGAAAATGAAAATTAGTAAGGAATCTCACTGAACTAGATGCGAAATGGGTAAGCAAATCACAAGGCCACGATTTTGAAATCTGTAAATAAGATCGTGTATTTCTTATGAAGGCTAGATGAGCTGTTTGCAATGACATCTTAAAGATCTACTCGAAGAGGAAAAGCAACTCTTTCAGAAGGTGGGAAAAGACGTGAAAACAGGTGTGGCTTCATGTTTAATTTGCTAAAGACATAAAACATAAAATGTTGTAAATCCAAGTCCAGTTGATCTTCTTGTCCATTCCCAATCCAAAATGGGAATCCAATAGCATGGACTTGATTGCAGGTCTACGAACAGGGGGGAAAAATAATAGTATTTAAGGTACACGAGGGGGATTCTTGAAGTTAAAACTGTATAAGTAGAAGTCTCTTAATAGAAAAAAGGGACATAAGAGCTTGACATCAATACCATGGACGTAACAAGATATTGGCATGAGCAGCTTGCATTTGATCTTCTTACCAATAAGCTCCTTTTTGAGGTTCATAATTGGTTTTTAACATTATGTTCTCCGCCAGTATCAATTTTTAAAATTTGGTAAAACAACACAAAACTTTTCTCTGTTTTAAGACTCCTGCTCTCAATTTTGGGTTAATAATTCCATAAGCATCTGTCAAAACAACTAAATTTGTGAATCTTTGTAGAAAAAGCCAAATGTGTATTGTTGACAAGAAAATATATTTTGCTTGGTATTGATGGCCTGCAATTTTTTGGATGATATCAGTCCTTAAGATACCCTCATTTATGCAAATATGCATGCTCTGAGGAAAACCCGAACCCTGAGGACATGGGCGGCCCTGTGGTAGGTAGCTAATGAACAAGTTGGTTTTCTATTTCACTTTCCTAATCCTCCACGGATTCAATTTGTCCGCTGCATTCTGTCAAACAGTTCACGTACCTTCTGTATGCCTCAGCATGTAGCATATATATCTACGAAAGTGCTTTCAACTACAAATGAATTTCAATTATGCTTTAATGAATGTCAAATATCTTACAAACACAGAAAGTTTTCCATCAAAATTTAGAAAATCGCCAGCCAAACCCAGAGAACTAGCAAAACTATCAGGCAAACATTAAACTGCAACGAGTGAAAATAAAAATCAGTCACATAAGCTGGCAGCCGAGATGGGATATTGCTTGTGTTGTTCTATGAGGGCCTTCCCTTTGCCTTCGACCTGCGTTATGGGATTAATTCTACAAAATGTTATTACAATCATCCATTTTAGAAAATTATAATTCAAGTCTTTTTACAAAACTTTATGGACTAGACTATACCAGGGCAAGATCAATGAGAATGGTGCCAAGACCGGAGCAATATATTTTTGTGACGGAAGATGAGATGCCGCTGCATTGTTCACATACGTTTTGCCCATCAACAATAAACCTACTGGCTATATACAAAAGAATCTTTAAAATATCAACGAAAATATCAGAGTTCCAGGCACGAAGGCACTGAAATATGCGGTGAAGGCGAGTAAATGGTGTGCAAAGAAAATGTTAAAAGAATCCTAAAGCAGAAAACACATATTCCTGGCAAACAAAATTGAAAAGAGTTTCACCTTGCTGTTTTTGAAGCTGGTCTATCTCCAGGCAGCTGATGAAAATGGCAGAGGAACATGATACTTTGAAAGCATAGAACATTTCCAGTAAATGCATGCTTCACAAAACCTTCCTCGAGCCACACAAAACCATGCTTCACAGTAAATGCATTCAATGAGCAACAACCCATCCTTTTTCCCGCCACAGTGATAAACAAAGAGAACAACCAATACAAATTTGCCACAATTACAAAATCAAAATTCAAACTTTAGTATAGCACCATTTAAATACAAACATCACAATCTGATTGGAAGCAATGCAAATATGTAATTGCTATTGTGAAAACAATATCCTAGCCTTTGGCAGGATAATAAAAATATATATTTTTAATTCTTCTTATTCATTTCCTCCATCTTACTATAAACATACCTATTACTACGTCGAAATATTCCTAGTGAATAATCCAATGCAGCTCTAAAACTCCCATGTCATGGTTTTCAAATCAATTGTCCAAAATTCAATTTTCCCTTATTAGTGTTGTTGGTTTTTCCGCTATAAAATTCTATGTTATAAGCACATTCTACATAGACAATGAATTTTGCTACACTTTCATACTAAAATTTTAATATAAAATTTATATAAATTGCCGTAGTTTCTTGTGATGTTTTTGTTATGTCTTAATTAGTTATGTCTTTGTTTTTATGATGTTTTGTATTCTCTTTCATTCTTAGACTTCATTGCTTAGTTTATTTCGAATTTTTAGAGTGTATTTTCATATATCCTGCTTTTTAAAAATAATCTTGTTTCATTTTACTTGTTAATATAATATAAAATCGGATTCATAAAAAATATACAGAATAAACCTCACATCCTTAACAAATTACAATGAATGTCAATGCTACAATTTCATCAATCCTAATTCTACCAACCTGACCTAAAACTAATATCTATCCTGCAATGTGTTGCTCTGTTTCATTGCTGTTGATAAAGCAAAGTTTTGTTACACAATATCATTACAACACATCTGATCATCATAATTTGCACAAGCTAAAAGAATTTAAAACCTGACATATTTTATACACATCCAACACAAATGGCAGGTAAACAACTTACAAAACCACAATGGCTAACACATTTTGTCAAACATTCTCATAGGAAATGTATACCATCCCTAGGGATGCTTTGGAATGAGGCATTTTGTCAAAAGATTAACTCGCCTTTTGTATGCTTCCACTTACATAGGCTTTTATACTAAACCAAAAAGTATCCTTTTAACTTTTTATTGGTAACTCTATATTCCAAGCACTAAATCACCCACAACATACCATTCAAAGATGTAACATTAATTTCTAAGATTATAATAGACAATTAGATATGTTTTCCACTGATTGTTAAGATTATAATAAATAAGTGGATATCCACATTGGGTAAAGTATTAATTCAAAAAAAAAAAAACCGGTAAAGAGGGTGATGCACCTCCAATTTATAACACACTCATTTAGGGAGCTTATATTTTACGAAATTGATGCCTATTTTATGATATCAGCTGTCACGGGGTCAGACTAAAGTGAAAATATCTGACACCATGTGTTATTGAGACGCTACCTTTTTTACTCACTGATTGAGGACCAAGCTACTTCAGTAGTCCCAGACTACACCTTGCACCCCCATTTTACTGCATAAACATTCCCAATATCCTCCATCTTCGATGTACAAGTGAACACCTCAAGCACCCTTTGTGATTGCCTATACAACCACTCTAAAAGACCCTTCTCCGAAATCCACGACTACCCATACAACCACCGGAAAAACTCTCAAATGCCTTCGACTTCCACTTGTGGGAATGCACAACACTTACCTCCTTGACTCATCACTGAACAGGCTCTCCAAACCTCCGTTGGTGGGCCCACTGTCTCGGACACCCAATTGTCTTGCCACAATTCTGCTAAATAACACCACAAATCCTTGTAGATTGAGAAATAGGGACGGAAGCCTGTATAATTTTATTAATCTCAATCAAATAAAAAATTACAGAGAATGGGCTGCAATATTTATAGATATTGCACAGCCAAATACATCACAGGTGCAACCAAATGCCAGAATAAACAAACTTCCAATAACATCCGGGAAGCAACAATTACATAAAAACAAATATATTGTTTACAACAATATAACAGTATGAAATAAAAGACAAATATGGTTGATTAACCATATAACCAAATAACAATTATTATTTAATTAATAAAATTAAATAATTTAAACTATGCATAATTAATATTAGGATAATAATATTTAATCCTAACATTCCCCCCCTTAATTGTGCATTGTCTGAAGAGATGAGGAGAGAAATGCTCTGAACAACTCGAACTTGTCACGTGCTAGTGACTTTGTGAAAATATCTACTCGTTGTTCAGCCGTTGGACAAAACTGAAGCTGGATGTTGTGCTTCAACACATGTTCACGTATGAAATGAACCTGAACTTCAATGTGCTTTGTTCTCTCGTGAAAAACTGGATTGCGAACAAGTTTGAGAACACCTTCATTGTCAACATATATGGTAGTAGGTTTGTCTTGTTGTATTCCAAGTCCTTCTAGTATGCGACGTAGCCAAATCGCTTCACATACAGCTTCTCCTGCAGAATGATACTCGGCTTCTGTGGAAGAGCGAGAAACAAAGTGTTGTTTCTTACTTCCCCATGATATTGGTCCAGATCCCATAAAGAATACAAATCCAGAAGTGGATTTTCTATCATCAATGTTACCTGCATGATCTGAATCCGAATATCCAGTCAAGAAGAAGTTTTCATTCTTCTTGTATTCTAGACCAAGATCCACTGATCCTTTGAGATATCTCAAAATGCGCTTTGCTGCTTTCCAATGACAAATTTTGGGTTCCTGCATGAACCTGGATAGATAGCTCACTGCAAAGCTGATATCTGGTCTAGTGTAGGTCAGGTAAATGAGACTCCCAATCAGCTGCCGATAGAGAGTGGCACTTACCTCAGGAGATGGATCTGAACGAGATAACTGTAATCTGTTCTCCATAGGTGTAGCAATTGGTGTGCAATCCATCATCCTAAACTTCTCGAGCGTTGTCTTGGTATATTTCATCTGAGAAACAAAGATATGATTCTCTTTTTGCCATACTTCTAGTCCAAGACAGTAGTGCATAAGCCCGAGATCTGTCATGTCGAATGATCGCTTAAGATCTTTCTTTGTTTCATCAATCATCTTCACTGAACTGCCAGTGATGACTAGATCATCGACATAAACTACAACAATCACCATCTCCCCCCCTTGCTTTTTGAGGTAGAGATTGGGATCGTATGGATTTCTGACGAATCCATGTTGTACGAGATGCTCATCAATCTTGATGTACCATGCCCGGGGTGCCTGTTTGAGGCCATACAGAGATTTCCTGAGTCTGCATACCTTTTCTTCTTGACCAGGTACAACATATCCCTCAGGTTGAGTCATGTAGACTTCTTCTTGTAAATCTCCATTTAGGAAGGCACTTTTTACGTCCATCTGATGGACTTTCCAACCAAACTGTGCAGCTAGAGCAAAGATCATTCTGATCGTTTTGATCTTAGCTGTGGGAGCAAATGTCTCCTCATAGTCAATGCCTTCTTTCTGTGCGTACCCCTTTGCTACAAGTCTTGCTTTGCACTTGTCCACTGTCCCATCTGCTTTGTACTTAGTTTTGAATATCCATCTGCATCCAATGGGTTTCTTCCCTGGTGGAAGATCAACAAGCTGCCAAGTGTTATTCTTCATCACTGATTGATATTCAGAATCCATGGCATTTTTCCAAGCTTTTGACTGTAGGGCTTCCTGGACTGTAGAGGGCTCGTCTGATTCAATAACTCTACTCATCAAGGCAAAGTTAACTTCTTCTCTTGCTTTACTGCGAGTCCGTGGTCCAGGGGTGGATGTATCCGGTGGAGCATCCAATCTTGCATCTCGTAATGTACTTGTACACCATTTAGGCATACGTTGACCTGTTCCCATGGGTTGTGGTTCTATCTGATCAACACCATCATTCCCATCATCACTTTCATCTTCTGAGGGAACATTAGCTTCAATTTTTACAGTAGGTGAAAAATCTACATCTTGCGAGTCCAGAGGAGGAGTCTCTGCATCCTTCTTCTCAAAAAACTCAACATCTCTGCTTGTGTAGACTTTTCTGGTCTTAGGATCCATCAGTCTGTACCCAAGAGTCTCTTCACTGTATCCAATGAAGATGAGATTTTGTGACTTCATATCTAATTTCTTTCTGTTCTGTTTGGGTATGTGCATGTTGGCTTTGCACCCGAATACTCTGAGGTGTGCAATGGATGGTTTCCTTTTTGACCATGCTTCTTGTGGTGTAATTCCATCAAGAGCAGTTGTGGGCACTCTGTTTAACAAATACACTGCTGTTTTTGCTGCTTCTGCCCAAAATGTCTTTGCAAGTTTGGAATCATCGATCATGCATCGCACCATTTCCATGATAGTACGATTTCTTCTCTCGACAACACCATTTTGCTGCGGTGTGTGTGGAGGAGGCATTTGTCGACGAATCCCGTGAGTTTGTAGGTAGTCTCTGAACTCATCACTGGTGAATTCCCCCCCTCGATCTGAGCGGAGAGTTCTGATGTGACGACCAGTTTCTTTCTCAACTGCCACTTTGAACTTTTTGAATGTTTCAAAGGCTTCACTTTTCTTGCGAAGAAAAAAAATCCACATTTTTCGTGAATAGTCGTCAACACAGAGCATGAAGTACTGGAACCCTGAATGACTTGGCTGCATCGGACCGCACAGATCGGTATGAACCAGGTCAAGTTTACCATGAGCTCGAAAAGTACTCTTTTGGAATGAAACTCTGTGTTGTTTTCCTGCTAAGCAGTGAGGACACTTGTCTGTATCCTTCTGAAGAGATGGTAGCCCATGTACCATATTACACCGGCGAAGTGTTTCGAGATATTTGAAACTTACATGACCAAATCTCCGATGCCACAACTGGGCTGAGGTGGAGTTTTTAGCCACAAGTGCTTGATCATTTTTGTGAATGAAATCAAGTTGAAACATTCGTCCCACATTTGAGGCTTTTGCAATTATTTTCGAGCCTCTGGATTTATCTCGAATCAAACACATTTTCTTGCCGGATTGACTATCAAAGTCAATTTTCAGGTTGTGATCTAGGAGTTGACTGACCGAAAGAAGATTCTTTGTCAACCCAGGGACATATAGAACATCTGATAGTCTGCATTTGCGTGAACCAAGGGGTAGAGAAATGTTTCCAATCCCCTGAACTGTATATGAAGAATCATCTCCCAACGAAACATGATTTTTCGATGGCGTGTCCCTCATTGAAATAAACCAGTCTCTGTGGCCGGTCATGTGTCGAGTGGCTCCCGAATCAACATACCAGACGTCACTAGATGACGTGGATGGTTCACTTGATCGAGCAGTGAACAAGAAGTCTTCATTGTCTGACTGTTCTTGTTGCTCAGCAATATTACCTTGCTGGTGGGGTCTTCTTTTCCAGTTCCCCTTTTTCTGCCCATGATAGTTGTTTGAATGTCCCTTGTAAGTTTGTTGTTGTTGTGGTCCAGAATTGCTTGATGAACCTTTCTTATAAGTGTTAAACCAACATTCTTGCAAGTCATGTCCTCTTTTGCAAATTGGACATCGCTTCTTCTGTTGATTGTCCCCATGATACTGATTCTGATGTGGGGACTTCTGATAGGATTTTGGTTTTCCTTTACCTTTTCCTTTCCATTTTTGATGTGAAGACAGTGCCTGCTCCTCTTCATCATCCTTGTTGTGCATTGCTTCCTCTTGTTGCAGTAGGTTTACTAGCTTGTCAAAACTAATTGTCGTATCTGACAAGTTTAGAGTTGTGACAAAAATGCGGTAAGAAGAAGGGAGAGCTCTCAGAACAATGGGAATGAGAGATTCATCTTTGACCTCTTCTCCTAGGGCTAGAAGTGAAGCCCTCAACTCTGCAACTCTTCTTAGGAAGGCTTCAATTTTCTCATTCTGCTTGAACTTCAATGTATGTAACTGACTCTGCAAATTGAGTATGACATTCTTGTTCTTGGCCTCATATATTGTGCTCAGCTTATCCCATGCTTCTTTTGCTGATGTGGCATCTCGAATGTGGGCTTGCACATCGTCGGATACTCCAAACAAGATGATGAGTTTTGCTTTCTGATCTGCTCTATCAAATTGTCGTTGTTGTGTTGCATCAGTTGGTGATCTGGTTAGAGTACCAGTCACAACAGGCCAGATTTCTTCAAACTCAAGCTGTGTCTTTATTTTTGTCTTCCAAGCAGCATAGTTGCTTCCTCTGAGCAATTGTGAATCCGGAAGAAAAAATTTGGGGGCATTGGTGCCCATTTTGCAGAGATCACTGACAGGGTTTGGCTCTTATCACTCCAGGTATTAGGTCTCCCAATCTATATACCGTCAGTCCGATATACCGAACCTTTCTATATACGCGCCCTTCCGATATACCCGTCGGTACGTGGAAGAAGCTCGCCCTTTCTATATACCCGGCGGTACGTGAAAGAGGCGTTAACGTACGTGAAAGAATTCAATACGTGGTACCAAGACAGTACTGATGGGGTCTGTGTGATTATTGACACCGGCTCAAAGAAATATCCTCATACGCGCGCGTAACTTCGCTATATACTCGGATAATTTCTCAGTCCAGATTTATGTCTTGCAATCGTTCACAGACGGATGGGATGGTTCATAGTGTGTGCACTGTGACCTTATTACTCCCCGTCGATTTATAGGGACGATGCCCAGACGACGTTGTTGCAGCTATATTAGACGTTAAGTGTAGTAGTAGTCACGACGGCTTTACCCGTAAGCGCTTCCCAGAGGCACTGTATATACCGAACGCTGCGAATGAGATCTAGGATCTCGTGAGTGTTACAGAACCAATTTTACTATTTTTTTATTACAATTCTGCCAGTTTCTGAGCAGTTACAAAGTTTTGCAGTTGACTATGGCAACCTGCAAATTAGTACAATATGCAACAGTATACAATTTACATTCAAAAAACTGTACAATTTGAATGACAGGCAAAAAATTTCAGTTTCGGGGTCCTGGTGGCCTCCTGAGCCCAATACGACCCAAAATGCTAAAAATTGCAAAATAATAGCTGAAAATGCAATTTTTAGATGGGTCTCCTTTTGCAAAAAATGTCTGGAATGAAAAAACAGACCAGATGGGAGAAAAAAAAAATTACCCTAAATTAGGGATTTCTCCGCTAAATTTAGTTAGTTGTAACTAAATTCAAAAAAGTCTGCTAAATTTAGCAGTTCCGCCAGATGCAAAAGGTGAGTTTTTGAGTGTTTTTGGTGGGATTTGACCCCCAAACCTCTCACTCCCAAGGCGCATGCACTAACCAACTTGCCCACTTAGGGCGCTTGAGCTATGAAAGGAAGCAACTTGTATTTATTGACAAGTAAATTGACTTACCTCTTGAAAATGTGACTTGGTTGAGAAGATGCCACGTGGCGCATGCTGGTGAAGGCGGATTTAGGGTTGTATTTGCTTAAAAAACGGATCTGAAGCTTTGTTTTTGTTTGTTTGCCTTTGTATGGCCGCTTTTCCTTGCTCAGGCCGCGTTTTTTAGCTTTCCACGCACTGATTTTGCTTGTTGTTTGCTTGTACAGGCCGCATTTTTTCCTTTGGCCGCTGTTTTTCCCTTGGCAGCGTTTTTTTGTTGTTGATCACAAACTAACCCTGCATTTCTTTGTGCAGGTCGCTGGAGACAGCAAATGGCGCGGGCGAGTGGAGAAGGGCGTTTTTTAGCTCCAAAAAAATGTTTTTTTTTCCTTATGCAGGCCGCGCAGGGTCCAAAAAAACGCATGGAAGACAGTTTTAAGACTGGTTTGGCCGCTTTTTTACTCTTCTTTGGCCGTGTATTTTGTGCAGGTCCAGCGTGGACGCCTCCTTCCCCTTTTTTTTAATTCTTTGCTCTGTTTGCAGGCTTAGGCGTCTTGTGTAGGCTGAGGAGTGGTCATTCTTCTATCTTTTTTTTCTTCCGTTGCAAAGTATAGTGATAAATAGACGCACTTATCATATGCTTTGATAACTAGGCGCATGGAAACTATTTTCTATTCTTGCATTCTCACCATTCAATTCTCACTTCACATGGCTCTGAGTTTCTGACATACCCTGCTACATGACATAGTATATGCTGATGAAAACAATGTCAATCAAATAGATATGAATTTGGCACACATACCTCCAATTACAACAGCATGCTACTTGTAGCTGTCACTAAATGCACCTCTGAATTAGAGGGAGAACCCCTGTTTGGGGAATTTTTTTTTTTTTAAATATAGGCCTGCAGCGAATTTTGCCTGGTGCAACCAGCACCAGTGCAAAAAAAAATTTCCTTCCAAGCACCTGGAAGGAACAGGAGGATGTGGGGGAGGCAGGGATGGGGCTGGGAGTTTGCACGAGGCTGCACAGGCTCTCAAATGCTGCAAACACGTCTCCAATCTCCTCTCTCTCTGCTGCTCTCTCTTCCACACCTTCACAGGGCCAGATTCTCGCTCTGGTACCAAATGTAGATTGAGAAACAGGGACGGAAGCCTGTACAATTTTATTAATCTCAATCAACTAAAAAATTACAGAGAATGGGCTGCAATATTTATAGATATTGCACAGCCAAATACATCCGGGAGAATAAGTTGCACAGGTGCAACCAAATGCCAGAATAAACAAGCTTCCAATAACATCCGGGAAGCAGGAAATGAAAAGATACAAATATATTGTTTACAACAATATAACAGTATGAAATAAAAGACAAATATGGTTGATTAACCATATAACCAAATAACAATTATTATTTAATTAATAAAATTAAATAATTTAAACTATGCATAATTAATATTAGGATAATA
This sequence comes from Taxus chinensis, assembly GCA_019776745.2. Lineage (NCBI taxonomy): Eukaryota > Viridiplantae > Streptophyta > Pinopsida > Cupressales > Taxaceae > Taxus > Taxus chinensis. The sequence continues at coordinate 498,834,271 of CM034155.1, read as the reverse complement.
ATATTTAATCCTAACTGGCTACTTTATTATGGAGTAGGTATTAGGTTGTGTTTCAATAAGCGAGATTTGGCTCCATTTTTACTGCAGCAAAAGGTCCCATACAATCTTTTGAAGCCACTTACAAGAAATAAAAGAATCTTGCTTTTAATTATAGGAGCTCCACTTTTTTTTTACCGTATGTGGTGAGGAGGATGAAAGTTTTCTCCTATAATTTAGTTAATTCTTTGGTCACTTGACATGTAATGTGAATTCTTGCCATCAGTTTTTCTAAGTTTGGAAGGAAATTTTAGCAACATGGTATAACTATGACAGTCAGTTGCATAAAATGTTGAAGCAAATCTGAAAAAAACTTAGACCATGGTGCTACTTAAATTTTGAAAAGAAATCTTAAGAATACCCTCTGAGATGATTAAAAAGTCCCCCGTCCATGAAAACACAGCTTTAGCATGACCATATCTTCAATTCAAATATTAATCTCTAGCAAACTTACTAAGTTTCCAACCTGATAAATGTTTAGGTTCGAAGCTTTTTTTTCAGGTCCTGAAAATGAAGCCAAATACAGAACAATTGAGGCAGACAAGGTAAAGTTGTTAAGCTTATGGACAAGTGCATCTGGAATGAAAGGAGCGCTGGCCCTCGAGGCCAAACGCATAAACTACTAATATGAGGAAGCAGGCCTCTCTAATAAAAGCAAGCAATTCCTTAGCAGCAATCCTCTGTACAGTCAGTTCCCTGTTCTCATTGACGAAAACCACCCCATAGAATTTTCCATGAGAGAAATTGTGAGATTTACTGAATACCAATATGAAGGACGAAATTGTTTATTTTTACACTTTTGTACGTAACTGCTGCTCCAATAAAGGATTGTTGTATTGAAGAAATGGGAGTGACAATTGAGGGTGGTCTACCCATCATCTACATGGAGGATAAACGCGGCCTGCTATAGATGGGTATGTATTTTGCTCCCTTTGTTGCTCGGTTCGATTCTTGAGATAATCTATTGGGTGAAAGTGAGAAATGTCCATGCTTGCATACATGGATAAAAACTTGCTGACCAATAGATTGGTGAGGTCAGCAATGCCAGACCCTTCTAAGATGATAACCAATGAACTGGTTAGGTCGAGAATTCTAAACCCTTGTAAATCAATGGATTAAATGTTAAACGTAATGGGTTTCAATGATAATTTCACTTTTGTTAATGATAATCTTAAGTTACTAAAGGCCATAGTTTCATGGATGGAGTTATCTTAAAATTTTCAAAAGGTTTTATTGAGAAAATTTAGGAGTCTTTTTGAAGTTGGTGGTTTTATGGAGAAGTATGCATGAGAAATTTTATGTGAGAAATCATAGAAATGCTGAGCTGCACAATCTCCATATTAAGTTGCCAAGTGAACAAAAAATACCCTAAACACAGGGGAAACTTCCAAAGTCTCCCAAATAACCTTCAAAAAGAGAAAATTCATTTTCTTCATGTAAGAAGTTGAAATATACTTCTTGGATTATGCCCTAAATTTTTAGATTTGTTGTGTACCGAAATTAAATTTTTACATTTGTTTCAACAATTTTTTGTTTATTTCTGTAAAAAAAAATCTGAAGTCTTAGTTAGACTTATAAATGTGTTTCAACCGTTATACCATGGAGCCACTCATCATCTTTACTTGTGAGATTTGATGGTGCATGGGTTGTTGATAAATCTTTTTTTAAACAATTTTGTTTAAATGACCATATAACCAATTGAGCTGTTTTCCATCTTTACTTTCCATATTTAATGGTGTGTGGATTGTTGATAGATCATCTAAGACAAGTGTATTTCTATGGCTGTAAAATTGAGCTACTTGCTATTTTTACTTTCGAGATTAAATAATGTGTGAGTTGTCGATCAAATTTTCCAAAAGCTACTTTCCTTCTCTACTTCTGAGATTTGATAGTGTGTGGACTGTGAATAGATATTCTAAAACAAAGAATATTTCAACCATTATACCATTGAGCTATGATATTCTAAAACAAAGAATGTTTCAACCATTATACCATTGAGCTATGGACCCTTCTTACTTTCAAAATTTGATGATGTTTAGATGGTGGATAGATCTTTTAAAATAAATGTATTTTAACTGTTATACCATTGAGCTACATGCCCTTCTTACTTTCGAGATTTGACCATGTTTAGATGGTGGATGAGTCTTCTAAAACGAGTGTGTTTCAATGGGAAACTTATTGCACTCCTTTCCTTTCCATATTTTATGTGTAAATTGCGATTGAATCTTCCAAAAAAAAGGTTTGTTTCAATGGCTTAACCATTGAGCTGCTCACCCTACCTCTTTCGAAATATGATGCTTTGTGGATAGTGGATAGATCTTCTGAGGCTGTAAGGAGACGTGACAAATGTGTTTCAGTGACTCTACCTCCTTAAGTTCCAGCTTTGATGGTATGTAGAAAATTGATCTTACAATTTTTATTTTTTATAACATAGCCAGAGAATTCATATTGCAAATCTTATGTACATAGCATAGATCCCGATCCCATAATATTGAAAAACTTATTCAAAAGGGAAAATTGAAAAGTGCAGACTTAAATCTAACAAGTACTCTCTATTATATATCAATTATAAGGAAAAGCTGCGACCTGAGTACATAGCAGTGCAGGACTCACTGGGCAGAGTTGAAAACAAGGATATATTGTGCTTAATTAATCTCATTTACAAAGCCTAAGTTAATAATCCCCCATGAAGTTTTAGGCCATGTTTTTTCCTTGGCCTTGTCAAGCATAACTCTACCCCAAGAAATCCAACTTTCCCAACTCATCCTTTTGTCCCAAATAGTTCCCCATTCCAAGAGCAGCTTCAAACCCATCTTAGCCTCCCCTTCGGCTTTCACATATTTCTCTTGAGACAGATATATCTGAGAAAGCACTAGATGAGGTTCCCCAATGAATGTATTGTGAACACAAGCCTTCAGCAAAAGGCTCTCTGCTTCCTCCATAGCACTATCTCCCTTCTTGCAAATGGCTTCCCAGTACAAATCTCTTGCCTGCTTCTCATCTGATGGATTTAGCAGAATTGTGCAGTTATTGAAAACTGGTGGAACCACAAGTCCTATGTATTCAAACCCAAAATTTTCCTGCATACCTTTTCTGAAAATATTTTCTTCCCTTGCAATCAAAGTATAGACAGCCCCCATCCGAGATATAACATTCATCCAGAGACCCGGTTTTCCCATCACCAGGCCACAGAGCTCTCCATGTATTTCCAGTAGATTCCAATCTTCCATTGTCATTATCAAACAAAACATCTTGATAACCAAACAACTGGTCACTCAGATCAGCCATGGTTAGCAGCAAAAACAGGGCTACCAATCTTCGTGGTATTCTCAGGTCAGCCTCTGTTCTAAAATGCTTAACCACAATCCCCTCTGGAGGCAATATTTCCTGCAATTTGTTTCTCCATCCACTAAATCTAGAGGAGCTTACAGAATCACCCAAATCCAAACTGTTTATATAACTCTGAGAGTCTTTCAAGGCATCCACCAACTCATCATCCTTATATCTCCACAAAACCATGTCATAGATGAGCTTAATCCTGGGCACAATACAAAACATATGGACAAGTTCTTCTGCTTCTGATCCAATCAGGTCTCTAACTACCTGTCTGTCTATATCCGGCTTGAAAATGGCAAGATTGACTAGGGAATTAGAATAAGCAGAATGAAACAAACCACACCTGGCAACAGATTCGGGAGCGTTCCAGCAGTTAAGAACACGATAAACTCCGAGCAAATGGTCAAAGAACGAGCTGTGCTTGTGATAACATTCAGGAGATCTGGCTCTTCTCAAAGCATAAATGCATTGTGGAATTAGTGGGTCGATGTCTTCGTATGTTCCGAGCAACAATGGCAGAGTTTTTGACAGCAGTTCATTGAATGCAGTGTTGGGGTTCTGAGCTTCCATATTTTCCCTGCAACTTTGCTGAGAAAACCAGTCAAAACCGATATGATAGGTATGGGTTTCCTTGTGAACTTTTAAAACTTTCCAGAGTAATGACGTATTGATTTGTTTTGATGTTTCCCCTTCTAAAGTCTCCACCTACTACATTGTTAACTTTATACCAGTCAACAAGTTGGACAAAGTGAATGAATGAAATATTTTAATATTAGTAGACTATAGGATAAAGGGTAGTAGTAAGAGAGTTATGTAAAAACCACTCTATAATATAAGGTTGTTTAATTAGCTTTTGTGAAATGTCCTTTCTTTTTATGATGTGGGATCATTTACTATGGATTTTAATCGAAAATTTTGTTGTTTTGTCAAACCTAAACAAGAAAGTTATGTTGTCAACTTTTAATTTTTCTTTATAGTTGATTTGGATTTTGCTATAGGCTCCACACTCCATAATATAGTGTCATTCTACTTCCACCAACTTGTTGACAAATTTTGCCCCCCATGGGCAAAAAATGGCCAAGAGGGTCCCAAAGTGATCCTAAGCTCCCAAATGGGCCCTACAGGTTGCAAACAAGTCACAGGTGGTCTCCAGGGTCTTGGGGAACATTTCTAGGCATTCAGGAATCATTCAAACTAAATTGGGCCATTTAGGGTCATAATGGGGTCATAGTCCCATCGCAGTGCAAAAACGGCCTCCGACCCCCAAAAATGGTGAAAATGGGCCTAAGACGGAGAATTTTCACATTTTTTTGTGTCCTAGGCATTCTTCCCCCCTCCCTCAATCAGAAAATGCAAAAAAATCCCAAAAACGGGCTTTAGAAAATTTTAAAAAACCCATATTGGCCTCAAGAGCCAATCAAACTAAAAAATAGCTCGACGAGCCAGGGGGTCTGCATTAGCGGGGAGTCAAAAGAGCTACTTGGCAAGCCGAGTCAGATGGGTGTTTGGTGGGAGTTTTGTGAGCTCGTCAAGCTCGTGAAGGGGCTCGCTCAGGTGATTTGGGGACGTGTCGAGTAGCTCGATGGCGGGAAACCACGAAGTAGTGCATCAGGAGTGGCTCGGGAGTTCAGGGCCAACTCGGCCATCGAGTTGGCAATGGGGCCAACACTCTTCAATGGTGAAAATGTCGAGCTCCCTGAGCTCAGCCAGGTCTAGGGAATCATAGAGGGTGATGCAAGCTCGTCTGGGGGTAACTCGCCATGGCGATTGTAAAGCTAACTCGGCGGTGGGAGAATGAGTTCGGCTCAACGGAGAAGAGATGAAGCCCAACTCGACCATGGACGGTGGGCTCGGTGGAATAGATCGCCACATGCGCACAAGCATGGCTTAGATCGAGCTCGAGTGGAACTCAAAATTGGTGGGGAGTGTTTACACCCGAGTCCGGCTTCATTCAAAGATACCTCGTCTCAGAAGTAGGTCGAGCTTGCAATGGAGCAAGAGCTCACGAGTTGGCCGAAGAGATGGGGAGCTCGGTTCGAGTATGTGAACAAGGGTGGCACTGGTGAGAAAACGGAGAGCCGAGTTCATGAGAGCTCGGCAATGGCAGCGCAGGAAAAGGAAATCCCTACCATGCAACGCTCACCCAGACAAACGAAGGCTCATTGTTTGGTAGAATGAAGTAAGGTTCATAATCGAGCCCGAACTACTAAGTCCAAGCCGCGAAGCAGGGAGGGCCGAGACCACTCGACATTGGCAATACAATGAGCAGGTCGCAGTAAAGGTAGAAACAAGAAGGTCGCAGTAAAGGTGGAAATAAACTCGTAACATGCATAGGTGGGGGCCGAAACCAGGCCGAACAGAAGAAACCGAACTCACGAATCACAGTAGGAATATTGAGCCGAAGGGATATACAACCAAGAAAATTGTAGAAGGAAATATTGAGTCGAGGCCACGCAAGAATGAAGGATCTCGATCCAATGATGGCTCATGCCTTGCCTGAAATGGATTTAGCGAAACAACGTAAGAGAGGAGACATTTCAGAACCCGAGAGCTTTTAGATTTCAAAGAAATCCAATTTCGGAAGATGTGGAGGAGTTTTGAGCAAATAGTAGGTAGAGTTCCGAAGCTTGAAACTCCGAAATTCACAGTTTTGGGCCTTTGGGGTTCGAGAGTTCTCGACCGACCAAATGGATGAACAATGTCCCTCCTTTCGAAAATGCGAAATCCAAAAATCCAAAGAGGAGGATGACGTGGCTCGGCAGGTGAGTTTTGGGGGTCAACACCCCATTCGAGGTCAACCCGGAACAAGTTTCGGAGTCTGCATGGGGGAGAATCTGAAATGAGCTAAGCCAAAGATCCAAAAATGTGAGGAACCCGAATGCCCGAAGCCTAGGTAGCAATGTGGTGCAAGCTGGTGTTTTTCGGGTATGTCGAATTCAAGGTTCACCGAGACATGTGGTGGGTGACGGTTTCCATAAAGTGCTAAGAGAAAGAATGAATTCGGGGTTGGTGCTAAAAGGAGTGGCTCGAGGTGGTAGGAAGCTTTAAGGGGCGAGCATGTGCATGAGGTCAATGCAGCATGGACACGAGCCATTTGCAAGCTCGACAGTAGGAAAATAGCTCACTTGGAGCTTGTGTATTTTGAAACATGGAGGAGATAAGGTAACTCTCCCACATGTAGATAAGTTTGATCAAACTAGTGAGCTCACAAAATAATAAAAATGGGGAGCTCAGTTTCTATCTCGGTGAGCTAACTCGCCCATGAAGAGTTGCAGAGCCCAATGGGTCATTCAAACCTTGATCTTCAAATGATCACATCTAGAGCTCCGAGCATTGAAATTTTGTGAAATTACAGTCTATGGAAAGTTGAGAGAGAGAGAGAGAGAGAGAGCTTCCACTTGGGATCATAATGAAGGAAACAAAATGAGATTTTTAGAGGTTTTTTAAACCCCAAAATTTGTAGGCCTAGAAAAATATGAAATGGCATAACTTTCACCCCATGAGTCTGTTTCTCACAAAAGACTAGTCGTTGGAATCGTGAAGGGAAACCCTACAACATGGAATCATAATTTTTGGTATTTCAGAGGTTATACAACCTCCAAAATTTGGGAACAGGCTACAGTGCCCCTTGGTAGGTGGAGGCCATTAATGAAGGTTGGTGAAAAGGTAGAGGTCATCATGAGCTACAGGGAACTAGACTAGACCCAGGTGCAATCGGAGCAGGTCACTTCAAACACAAGATAAAGCCATTAATGAAGGAGATTTTTAAAAATATTTTCAAGTACCCATTACAAATTAAAGAATGGATTTTTATGGGTTTATGTGGAATTTCGTATTTTCATTTCTCTCTCTCCTCTCCTTCAAATGTTTTCTATAAATATGAAAGGGGTTGCACAAATAAGGGGTTGATCGCATTTCTTCTCCCATGCACCCCATTATTCTTGGGGCTTCAAGCCTTCCCCAAATCTTTGTAATGGCTTCATGCCTCTCTCTCTCCTACATACAATGTACTATGTATACTTCATGAGCAATAAAAATTATGTTCTGTGTTAGTTGTTTTAACCTTTGTGTGTTTTTTATGTCTATCTTACCTCTCATTGCAACAAGGTGTTCTGTGCATTTTTCATGTTCATTTGCAGGGTTTGGTGTATTGTGCTTATAGGAATGAGGGTTTTTTGCATTTCAGGATTTGTGTTGCAACTGTCCAACCTCCCCTCAATGCATCAGTGGAACTTAGGTTTGTGTTGCATCTGTTCAACCTCCCTAGGATTCACCCTATCTCTATTTTGCAGGGCTGGGAAGGGTGATTAACAGTCCTTCTCTTGGTGTATCACCGCTTTAGTGTAGGCTTTACTTTCATGCAATCTGTCTTTCTTTGTCCTCTTGGAAGTATTATATTAGGGTTTAGTAGTAGTTTGGCCTGCACTTGGAGTAGTTTGTGGCAGGTAAGATTAGGGAAGGAACCAACATTCTCCAGAGAGTTGTCTGATTCGCAAGGTCCCACACTTCATGACAACTCCATGTTTTGCAAATCACATCGAATGCCCCATTCAGAAACAACCATTCAATGGGTGTTGTGATTTTGTAACAACAATTTTGGCACACCCGACGGGAGAACAAAGAGGTCAAAGCTTCATTTTTACAATTTGTTCAATTGCATATCAAGATCACATTCAAGCTTGAGTTCAGACACTTCATTTTCAGAGGTTTCCTTACATTTTGGAGTTCGAGAGATGCAGATTTTGGATTTCAGAGGTTTCCACTGTAGGGTCAAAGTTTGAAATCAATTTGGAGGGCTAAAAATGTCCAAAATGAGTTCAAACTTCACCAGTTGATAGATCGGGGGTCAAAATTCAAAAGGGTATCCTTAGTTTTTTGGAGTTTTGAATTTCGTGGTTTTTCAAATTTTAGGATTTTGGGATTCAGGATTTCAGAGGTTTTCCATTTTCGGACCTTTTTTAAATTTTGGGTTTCAGGATTTTAGAAGTTTTGAAATTTCAGGCTTTCAGACTTCGAGAGCTGTGGCAATTTTAGACTTCGGAGGTTGTTTCACTCTTCAAATTTCAGTGTTTCCTCATTTCAGAGTTCAGGACTTTTGTGCACTTCGGGTTTTACAGTTTCAACCACTTCGGATTTCAGAGGTTCTCAAGTGGAGCCAGGTTCTGAAATTCAAATTTTGGAGGATCATTTGTAGCTGAACCAGTCCAACCCCGCATCAATTTTTGAGCTCTTCAAGGTGTGCATACATGTATCCATTTTATTTTATCAAGTTTGTTATGCATGTGGTAGAATTTCAGTATTCAGAGACACACATGCAAATCACAACTGACGACTCCATCTGGGTCACAAACCCATCTCTCTGAATAATAGAATTTCCATTTCTTCGCCATTCATTTCCGTCCATTTTTCTCCTTTCCATTTTCTTCCATTTCATGAAGTCTTGCAGTCATGGCTTCATTCGCCTATTGGGATTCACATCTAGAACAACAACAATATTAGTACAACCCTCCTTTAGAGTTGCAATATTCATTTCCATGGTGTTATCAACCATCTCCAAATCCATACTATAATGGAAATCAAATTCAGTACGCATTCCCAGATGAAAAAGAAACATGTCAGTTTGGCTATCCACCAGATCATCCATATTTTCAAGAGAGGGGTATGTGGATTTCGAAGGACATTCTTGACCAAGAAATGCTAAGCTACAAATGAAGATCCTAAAAATAATGGGGTATGCGGATTTCGAAGGACATTCTTTACCAAGAAATGTTGAGCTACAAATGAAGATCCTAAAAATAATGGCCAGTATGGTGCAGTCTAGGGCTTTGTCCCAAATGCAGGCATTGAAGATCAAGTTCTTCGCCCCTTGTCCATGGGAAGGCCCCTTTCCATATTATCTTAATCCGTAGGAGAAACTAAGCTTCATAGTTGATATGTTACCCCCAATAGAAGGATGGATCAAGGACGTTGAATGTTATGCAAGTCAACCTTGTCTATAGGAGACCCTTGCATTACCCTCTCATAGTTCTTTTCCCTCTTCTCAATCGGTATCATTTCAACCAAAACCACAAATCAAAAGTTTCCCAGCAGCTACACCTAGTAAAGAATCCCCTTCTAAGTCTTTCAGTCTTCCATCCCATCTCAATTTCTTTGTCCTCTTCCCTTCCAAAAGACAGTCCCCTCCACAAGAGTAGATTCGTACAACCCTCCCATCATATCCACCACCAAAAAAACATGTATCGAGACTCAATCCGATACTCCTCTCACTTCCCCAAATCCATGCGGGGACGAAACTCAAAAAACCATTAAAAAAGAACAACAACAAAAAGAGCCTAACAAGGAAGAAATGCCTCAATTTTTGAATAATTAGGTTGCTAAGATCAAAATGGAAAAAATTCCCCTATTGGTTAAGCCTTCAGAGGAGGTCAAGGTAGAGGGAGAATAGGTGGTGAAGGCTGATTCAGTTGCAACAGTTTCTGAGAAAGAATAGGTTGAGGATGATCAATAGTCAGAGTGTTTAGAATGTAACATTCATGAGGGCACTTTGTTTTCAAAAAATGTTGATCAAACTCAGGTTACAAAATCAACAGGAGGGGATGAAGGAATAGCTCCAAATCCAAAAGAAGAGGAGCATGCTCACACTATAGAGGAGGTTGAGTCGACACAGTATGAAAATGAGGAGACAGATTATCTGTCAGACTTGGAGGATTGTTTCAATGAAGAGGAGCCTATGGATATCACATCATTTGCTCCTCCATCATCGACCTTCCAAGGAGAAGAGCCCATTATCGAAGAGGAATCCCACATTACTGCAGAGGGAAAAGAGCATGAGGAAATCACTTCTTCCATCCCATCCACCAAGATGACACATTAGTTGTATGTAGATGTGCAAGATAAAGAGGATCCAATCAAAGACAACCACCTTTTCAAGGAAAGTCTGCTTAAATATTTTTTTATTGAAATTCCAATTCAAAGCAGCGGGTACACTCATCGATTCATGCCATGTATTTCAGGTATCTAGCTTCATTGGAGTTAGAACTATATTTTCCACAACCGGTATTGTTCATTCACGAACATGATGGTGAGCTTGAAAGTATTAAGGATCAGCCACATTGGTCACAATACCTCAAAGGGCCTCAGGTGGATCATTCCAAAGGGGTATTTGTTTTATATTCAGTTGATACCTTGAGATTTCAAGTGGAAAATAGGGTCCGTGTCAAATTTTCACTCATTTTTATAGCCTTGATCAGTTTCAAATCATCTGCATGGCTGCAGGTTGCAAGGAAAGGGAACTACTTTGCACTACCAGTGGCAGGATTTGTTTGAAAGATTCTCTTGTCTCCAATTAGTGTAGGGTAGGGGTAGGATTTTTTTTCAGTAGCACAAGTGCTTAGGCACACTCTGCATGTCTACTTAGGCATGTATGATTTGATATTTTTTACATAGCTTTTTGTTCGCATTTTCTCCACCACAGTATGTGGTGTTTTGGTAGGTCTCCTCACATGCGGAAAAGGTTCATACTTGTGGGAAACAATTACAGTTTGAAAAGAAAATAAATGCAGAGCAACTAAAATCAAGTTAAAGACTGATTTTAATGAGTTTTCATTCTTCAAGTCCTTCAAGGCCAATCATAGGTGAACTTCCAAGTGCCTCTGCCATATCTGGAAAGTAGCCTTTGAGTAATGTGTGAAAGAGTGGAACTTTCAAAAGAAAGAGAAAATTCAAATTTTATAGAGTTCCGTGATGTAAAAACTTGAAAATTGTCTTGTTTAAAACTTTGTAGCGTGCAAGACATGCAAAGCAATCATTAGTCTTGTGGGCTTCATACTTAGCAGAATCAGGTTTCACGACAATCCATCTTAGTCTCATAGAAGAGGGTTACAAAGAGAAATATGTGGAGATCTCAAGTCAAGACAATTTTCTACTCTCACAAATATTAACTTAAAGATTTTCTTATGAAACTTGAGAGTACAAACAACGAAACAAGGTTAAGTTTGATAGGTGCAGGTGGTCTCTAGGTTTCAATTTAACAGATTCAAGAACAACTACATGTATTCAGTGACTTTGTGCCCAATGGATATGCCTAGGCTACTGGTTCAAAACATCTAGCAAGCAGATGTCCCCGCGAGTCACCAAATTGTTGACAATATTTGCCCCCCTTGGGAAAACAATGGCCAACAGGGTCCCAAAGTGATCCTAAGCTCCCAAGTGGGCCCTACAGGTTGCAAACAGGTCACAGGTGGTCTCCAGGGTCTTGGGGAACATTTCTAGGCATTCAGGAAGCATTCAAACTAAATTAGGTCATTCAGGGTCATGATGGGGTCATAGTCCCATCGCAGTGCAAAAATGGCCTTCAACCCCCAAAAATGGTGAAAATGGACCTAAGACAAAGAAATTTAACATTTTTTGTGTCCTGCGCATTCTTCCCCCCTCCCTCAATTAGAAAATGCAAAAAAAAACCCCATATTGGCCTCAAGAGCCAATAGAACTAAAAAACAGCTCACCGAGCTACTTGGTGAGTAACTCGATGAGCCATGGGGTTTGCATTTTTTGGGTGTCAAAGGAGCAACTTTCCGAGTCATATGGGTGTTCGGTGGGAGATCTGCAAGCTCGTCAAGCTTGTGAAGGGGCTCGCTCAGGTGCATCGGGAATGTTTCGAGTAGCTCGATGGCGGGAAACCATGAAGCAGTTCATTAAGAGTGGCTCGAGAGTTGAGGGACAACTCGGCGATCGAGCTAGCAATGGGGACAACGCTATTTAATGGTGAAAATTCTGAGCTCCCCAAGCTCAGCAAAGTCTAGGGCATCACAGAGGGCGATGTGAGCTCGTCCAAGGGTAACTCTCCATGACAATTATAAAGCTAACTCGGCGGTGGGAGAATGAGCTCAACTCAACAGAGAAGTGATGAAGGCCAACTCGGCCATAGACGGTGGGCTCGGCGGAATAGATCACCACATGTGCATGAGCATGGTTCGAATCAAGCTCGGGTGGAACTTGACATTGGTGGGGAGTGTTTACACCTGAGCCATGTTTCATTCAAAGATTCATCGTCTCAGAAGTAGGTCAATCTTGCAATGGAACATGAGCTCACGAGTTGTCCAAAGAGATGGAGAGCTTAGTTCGAGTATGTGAACACAGGTGGCACTAATAATAAAATGGAGAGACAAGTTCGTGAGAGCTTGATAATGATAGCGTGGGAAAAGGAAAGCCCTACCATGCGACGCTCACCCAGACAAATGAAGGCTCACCAATTGGTAGAATGAAAGTAAATTTCATAATCGAGCCCGAACCACTAAGTCCAAGCCATGAAGCAGGGAGGGCCAAGACCACTCGACATTAGAAATACAATGAGCAAGTTGCAACATACAATGGCTCTAATGGTTACACCAATCATGTTATTCATTTTTCTTAAGGTACTATTTTATTATCTATGGGACTCCTCAATCAATGAGTTTATTCCTTACATAAACAATACAAAAATGGAATTCATTGTTACACTAATTCTACAATTGCTAAATCCTACCCTTTTTTCAGCAAGTCTATTTATATAGAGGGTATCTATAGTCTATAGGTCTTTAGATTATAGATAGGTCTTTATACCTCTATAAACATTAGAGGGGTGGATCGGTTGTTTACCTATAGAGGACTATCTACATGATTATATATGTCATACAACTATCTTGTATTCGTCATAACTATCTATCTATCCTCCCATCCCTCTCTTCCCCCGAACCCCCTCGCTCTCAACCAATGGAAAACATTTCTGTATGCGTTGGGGTCGCCCATAGAGATATAGATAGATCGAGAGATATCAAACAGGTCGCACTAAATATGAAAACACGCTCGTAGCATGCGCAGGTGGAGGCCGAACAGAAGAAACCGAACTCACGAATCATAGTAGGAATATTGAGCCGAAGAGATATACAACCAAGAAAAGTTTAGAAGTAAAAAATGAGTTGAGGCCACGCAAGAACGAAGGAGCTTGATCCATAGAGGGTTCGTTCCTTTTCCAAAATGGATGCAACGAAACAATGCAGGAGAGGAGACATTTCAGAACCTGAGAGCTTTCAAATTTCAGAGAAATCTGATTTCGGAAGATGTGGAAGAGTTTTGAGAAAATAGTAGGTAGAGTTCTAAAGGGCGAAACTCTAAAATTCAGAGTTTTGGGGCTTCGGGAGCTCTCGACCGACCAAACGAATGAATAGTGTCCCTCCTTCGAAAAATGTGACATCTGAGAAGCCAAAGAGGAGGATAATGTGGCTCGGTGGGTGAGTTTCGGGGGTCAACACGGAACAAGTTTCGGATTATACGTGGGGGAGAGTCCGAAACAAGCCAAGCCAAAGATCTGAAAATGTGAAGAGCCCGAAAATCTAAAGCTTAAGTACCAACGTGGCGCGAGCTGGTGTTTTCGGGGATGTCGACTTCAAGGTTCATCTAGAAGACATGTGGTGGGTGACAGTTTGTATAAGAGGTACCAAAAGAAAAATAAATTTGGGTAAAAGGAGTGGCTCAAGGTGGTAGGAAGCTTTAAGGGGCGAGCACAAGCACGAGGTCAACATGACTTGAGTACGAACCATTTGCCAACTCGACAGTAGGAAAATAGCTCACTTGGAGCTTGCAAATTTTGAAACATGGAGGAGATAGGGTAACTCGCTCGAATGCAGATAAGTTCAATCAAACTAGTGAGCTCACAAAAGACTAAAAGTGGGGGAGCTCGGTTTCTAGCTCGCCGAGTAGCTTAGTGAGCTAACTCGCCCACGAATCATTGGAGAGCCCAATGGGTCTTTCAAATTCTAATCTTCAATTGATCATATTTGGAGCTCTGGGCATCGAAATTCCGTGAAATTACAGTATATGGAAAGTTGAGAGAGAGAGCTTCTGCTCGGGATCATAGTGAAGGAAAGAAAATGAAAATTTTGGAAGTTTTTTAAACCCCAAAATTTGCAAGCCTAGAAAAATATGAAATGGCATAACTTTCACCCCAGGAATCCATTTCTCACAAAAGACCAGTAGTTGGAATAGTGAAGGGAAACCCTACAACATGGGATCATCAATTTTGGGATTTTGGAGGTTATGAAACCTCTGAAATTTGGGAACAAACTACAGTGCCCCTGGGTAGATGGAGGCCATTAATGAAGGTTGGTGAAAAGGTAGAGGTCATCATGAGCTACAGGTAACTAGGCTAGACCCAGGTGCAATTGGAGCAGGTTGCTTCAAACACAAGACAAGCTCATTAATGGAGGAGATATTTTTAAATATTTTCAAGCACTCATTACAAATTAAAGAATGTATTTTTATGGGTTTATGTGGAATTTCGTATTTTCATTTCTCTCTCTCTCCTCTCCTTCAAAATTCTTCTATAAATATGTAAGGGGTTGCACAAACAAGGGTTTGATCATCTTTCTTATCCCATGCACCCCATTCCTCTTGGGGCTTCAAGCCTTCCCCAAATCTCTGTAATGGCTTCATGCCTCTCTCCCACATAAAATGTACTGTGTATACTTCATGAGCAAGAAAAATTGTGTTCTATGTTAGTTGTTTTAACCTCTACATGATTTTTTATGTCTCTGTTACCGCTCATTGCAACAAGGTGTTCTATGCATTTTTCATGTTCATTTATAGGGTTTGGTGTATTATGCTTACAGGAATGAAGATTTTTTGCATTTTGGGATCTATGTTTCAGTTGTCTAGCCTCCCCTCAATGAGTCAGTGGAACTTAGGTTTCTGTTGCATCCATCCAACCTCCCTAGGATTCACCCTTTCTACATTTTGCAGAATTGGGAAGAGTGATTAACACTCCTTCTCTTGGTGTATCGCCTCTTTAGTGTAGGATTTAATTTCATGCAATCCTTCTTTCTCTGTCCTCTTCGAAGCATTAGATTAGGGTTTAGTCGTATTTTGTCCTGCACTTGGAGTACTTTGTGTCGGGTAAGATTAGGGAAGGGACCGGCCTTCTCCGGAGAGTTGTCTGATTTGTAAGGTCCCACACTTCACAACAACTCCATGTTTGGAAAATCACACTGGATGCCCCATTCAGAAACAACCATCCAGGGGGTGCTGTGATTTTGCAACAACTCAACCCCTTATAACAAAATATACATATTCTCTTTTCTCATTCTTCTTAAGGCGTTGTCCACCTTCTGATTTCATATCTAACATGATGTAAGCTAGTCCTTGATTGAACTATTGAAAATTTTGTGTTCCATTTGATTTCTATGCCTATCTAGGCATTTTCATCATTGTCCCATATAGGATTACAAACAAATTGACATAGTATTCATTTTCACACCCAAGTTTCTCTGTCTATATTGTTACCTTGAATTTCTCTCTCACATACTTCTTTAGTTCCTTGTTAGTGTTTGCACAATCTAGCATGTTAATGCCCCATTTGTTTATCCACTTGTTTTGTTTCATCCATGTATTATTCTCCATGTTTAGCTCTTCCTCTAACACCATTCTATGCCGCCAATGAGGCTCTATAAGGTAGTTGAACAAAGTTTTCTTTCTTTTCCAATCCCAATTTCTACATTCCTATAATATTATTTTGTAGTATCCTTTCACCCCCTTATATTTGTTTTTCTCTACAAGTCTCCTAACTAAACTAATTGTAAAAATCAAGCCCGAGGTACTTGTATTATTCCATTATCTCCAACAAGCTTGCTTCAAAGAGAAAGTTAATTCATATTTTTCTTCTTCATAATGAGAAGATCATGAGTTTGGTTTTCCTAATGTTCACTTGCATTCTAACCTCTAGGATGAAGATCTCTATATCCTTTAGTTACTCTCTCAAACTATTCATATTTTTTTCAATTAGGATAAGATCATCCTGTTATCCAAAATGAGCCCCCTGCTTATTTTGGCTAACTTGCCTTCATCCTTCCCTTCCTCGTGCTTCAATATCAAATTTTACACATTTTAGGCACTCAAAGGTTTCTAGAAATGGCTTCATTAGATAGGATTTTTCTTCCCCTTTCCAGAAAGGTAAAATTTTCCTCCTAACTCGTAATTTTCAAGTTATGGCTCGATGGAGTTTTTTGGGGAAATTTTCCCTAGACAGGTCCGTATCCAATGAAATGGTGCCATGTGGCAAAGGAAGTCGGGCCGGTGGAGCGAAGTTGAAAAATTTTCCAAGAAGGTTAGCAGAGGCACAAAGGAAAATTTTGGCCCGAAAGCCCACGGAGGAAAATATGTTAGCTAAGGCCCGCCAAGCAATGAGGTGGCGCAACGTGTCCTGTCAGTGGCGGGAATTGGGGTGGCGGAAGGATTTGGAAAAATTTGCCACAGTTGAAAAAAAGTGCAAAAGGAAAAGTTGAAGCGCATTCCCCCAAGCAATTAGAAGGTGCCACGTGTCATCGGGAGAGCGGGGCGTGGGGAAATTTTAGGGAATTTTCCCAATGTGAAATCAAAAGGAAAAAGGCGACGTTTGAGCCCGCGATTCCATCAACGAACTAGAGGGTGCCACGTGGCAGCGGAGTGGCAGGGCATGGGGAATTTTCGGGAAATTTTCCCAAATTCCAAAAAGAGGAAATTTTTCAAGTTTCAGCCCGCCAACCCGAATTGTGCCCTAAAATTGCCAATTTTGCCCTAAATCGTCAGAGGGGCATAACTTTCGATCCCGAACTCGGATTTTCACATTATTTATATCATTGGAAAGCTTGTGAAGTCCTCTACATGATTAAGGGTTCAATTTTGATTTTTGATTGATATTTGTGGGAGAAAATGAGAAAACATCTTTGGCATGTAAAAAATATAGAACTGACATTCAACCACCAAAATTAATGAAGTATGGGTCGTTTTTTGGATCTGCAAAGTAACATAATTTGGTGTATGCGTTTGTCCATGAATCCCATCACTTTGTAGTTGAAATTGAAGGGATTTTATTGGTAGTTGAGCTCATAAATCATTTCCCCCCTGTTTTCTCCTTTCTTCCATTTTGTTTCATGGTTAAAAGCCAATTTTGGCTCATTTGTAAAGTTGTTCATCATTCTTCTCTGCCTCTCCCTTCTTTTCTTCCCCAGGTTCAAAAATGGAGTTTGAACCTCCTCTCCTACTCTGTAATGGCATTTTTTTCCTCTTAGTTGTGACATGATGTTTTGTGCAAACTTCTGAGCAATAAAAAACATGTTTTGTGATGCATTTGTCCATCCTTGCTCGTTTTTGCTTGTTTTCTTCTCGCCTCTCTTCATTGCAAGTATTTGTGCATGTTTGGATGTCTATTGCAGGTTTTGGAGCTGTGTTCATGGAGTTTTGGAACATTTTTTGCATGAAATCCATCCTTGGGTCTGTGATGCACTTGTCCATCCTTCCCATTTCTCACCTCTCTTTGTTTCCATGGCAGTTTTGATAGATGTTCAATATTTTCCTTCTCTTGTGTATCACCATTTTAGTGTAGGCTCTATTCTTCCTTGTTTCTTCCTCTCCTTGTCTCCTTGGAAGTTAGATTAGGATTAGATTAGCTCTCCTATACTAGAATAGCTTGTGGCAGGTAGTTTAGGAAGAGGAACCGGCCTTCTCTAGAGAGCTTTTCCCATTTATAAAGGTCCCACACTTTGGGAAAGCTCAATGTTGTGCATTCACACCAAATGACATTGCCTTAGAAAAGTAGATCCATAGGTAATTTTGGGGATGTTGTGAATTTGTAATAACACATCCTGATATAATAAGAAACATTACCACATAGTTGTCTAGGTGAACACCCCTCCAAAAAATTTGTTTATCCACTTATCTAGCTTATCAATGTATGTTTCAAACAAAGTGGGGGATAACAAACATCCTTGTTTGATCCTGTTAACAAAAATGAGACCATACCCATTTTTTAGCATTGCACTCTTAATGACCCAAGACCTCAAGCCTTATCTCATTTTGTGAGGTTAGACACACTCTCTTCAATCAGTGGGAAACAAAGGACTATACATTTACGTGTATCACTCACATGCCCCTATCAATATTCCTTTATGCCATTACTTATTTTTGAAAACCACAAACCATTACACCAACCCACAAAGCATTGTATATCCCTTATGCTACACAACCCACAGATGCCATTGTGAAGCTTTTATCCAGTATGTAGTGCTAAGTCTAAAGCCACACAAGGTGTAAACCTTTATTTTTGACTATTGAGTGCTAAATATTACCCCTGTAGACACCTAAATTCCACTTTTGTACTCTTATTGCCAAATGCACATAAATCACTCTCATTCTTACCATTTCCATTAGAATTAGTGATTTCTGCTAATTAACTAACGTTTCTTACCATTTTTGTCAATTAACAATGCTTTGTTGATTACCTATCCTCTTTCATATTCAAAATGCCACTTTACGAAAAATCGTAAATCTAAATCCTCTTCCAAACAGACAAATAGTGATTATTAGCTAATTAGGCCTATTTTACTCTTGTTTTGGTCAATATACCATATTATTGGCTCAAACCCCTCTTCCAACCATTCAAATTTACCCCACTTCTTTTCATAACATCTCAAAAGGCTTCAAAAGCTTATCCTAGCCTCCTAATTGACCCTAAGTGGTTGATTAAGGCTCCTCACATCCTAATCACTTGTTAATTCACTAATCATGATTAACAAACCTTAATTAGGATTAACAATTCTTAACCTACTTTGTGCTTTTAGTCCCACATGCAACAAGATGGTAGCTTTCCTCAAAGGAAAAAACTATAAAAGGGGCTAACCACGTACCTTTAAACTTTACACCATGCTTTGAATTGCATATCATATAAGAAATATGATTAATAGCCAAGCTTAATCCTTGCCTCAAGTCTTCAAATGTGGTTAGTAGATGGGTATCCAATATGATCTTGTAGTCATTTGTTGGAGAGACCATCTTACCTTCCTTGGAGTAGCAACCAACCCCCAATTTGATTGTTCTTAGATCTATCTAGGTATATTTTAGTTAACAATTGAACATACTAGTAGGCATGCTTTAGCTAAATTTTGAATTATAATCATGTTAGCTAGCATTCCATTAAGATTTTATCTTTGATGTAACTATTGTTAGATTCAATAAGCATTTGTTCAATTAGACTATGTGGTGTTAGTATTAGCTTTGCTTGGAACTTTTAGTAGTCTTCATTTGGCACACCCAGTGGGACATACCCCATTGCATTCATTTTTCAAGCTTTTAAACTTAGTTTCATAGTTTTACATTTCAAGATTTCTAGATTAGTTTCAAGTTTTCTAGTTTAGTTTTAAGTTTTCTAGTGTAGTTTCAATCTTTCTAGATTAATTTCAAGCTTTTTATATTAGTCTCTCAATATTTTAGATTAATTTCAAAGTTTTTAGAGTAATTTTCAAAGTTTTGTAGATCAATTTTAATTTTGATAGTTGTTTAAAACTAGATTAGTAGTAGAGGTTGTATTTTCATGTTCTTTGTAGGATAAAAGGAGGCAAAGTGCTATCAAAATTTCCTTAAAAGGCCAAAGTTTTATCTTTTTCAAAAATTCCTTGTCAAAATTCATATTTTGATCACCTACAGGAAGGCTTGTGCCTATGCATCAAAGCAAGCGCCTGTGTATCAAATTTTGTGCATGTGCATCAAATTTTGCACCTGTGCATCAAATCCTACACCCGCGGATCAAAGTTTGCACATGTGTATCAAAGTGTGCGCATGTGCATCAAAGTCTATGCATGTGCATAAAATTTTGTGCATGTGCATCAAAGTTTGCGCATGTACATCAAATTTTGTGCCCACGCTCCAACGTCTGCGCTTGTGCATCACTGGATTTTTTCCCTCTATGTAAGACTTGTGCCTGTGCATCAAATTATGCACCCATGCCTCTCTAGCAGCTCCTGTACATAGCTGACTATGAAAAATTGACAGAGGTACGTCTATTTATGATTGTACGCACCTATGCTTCAAGGTCTGCACCCATGCTCTATAGGACACACCTGTGGAAAAAGATGTGCGCTAGTGCACTCAAGTAAAATTGTTTCAAAGTTCAAAATTTAAATATCTGGTTTGTAGTGTTCGTGTCATTTTTTAGGAATTTTTAGTTGTTGTTACTATCATTTTTCTGATTTTTGAGAAAGATTTCTAACAATATTGCTTTAGGGTTTGATAGGGGATTTTTGTTAAAATTGGCTTAGGGTTTGATGAATGATTTTGTTTTCATGCTTTGTATGAGTTTGGAATAGGGTTGTGTATGTTCTTCTCTTGCACTTTATGTGATCTTGAGAATCAAAAGCACCTCCAAACCTTCTTTTTGCTACTTTTAAGTAAGTAGGAAAAATAATTATTCATTTTTATGCTTAAGGGGATAAATTTTCATTTTGGCATGTATATGATCTTTTAGTTTAAGAGTTTTTTCACTTGATAAACAATCAAGGCTAAAATTTGTGTATGGTAATCCCTTACACCTAGTGTGATCTTGGGAATGAAAAGCAATTTTAGTATTTCATTAAGAAGCACTTGGATTAATTGGGAATCAACCTTAATTTGCAAAGTTTTATGGTAGTTAACTAATTTACAAGATTTTCATATAGTTGGGTTACTTTTTGTGTATGCTCTTCTCTTACACCTAGTGTGATCTTGAGAACCAAAAGCAACATTGAATCCTATTTCTATTATATTGTAGATCATTTTGAACTACCAACCATTTGTGTGAAGGACCTAACACTAGTCAAATAAAGGAGGACTCTCTTCAAACCAAATTCTAACATTCACGTGTGTTTTAGGTTGTCAATGGTGGTTTAAACTAAATTGCTTAATCCAAAAGCTAAAAAACACACCAACACACCATTCAAAACACCATATTGTAGGTTTCAGTTAAGAGCTACATCTCATGGAATTTAAACTAGGACATAACCCCTTTGGCATAAGCCTTAAGCTACAACAATGGGGGTGGTCCTATGAACCCCAAAGTAGTTCACATAAGAGGGAAACTTGTGAATGAAATGGGAAAAGGCTCCACAGTACCCAATTGACTAGTACTCCTTGAAAGTTTAGAGTCAAAGTTATCTCCATTGTGACCCCAGTGATAATACAACTGAACACAATAGTTTCTCATTTTATTATAAGGGAGTAAAGTAAAGATGGGATACTCCTTGGGAAACCTTGGAAAATTGAGCTCACAGAGATAGTTTGTGACAACATAGAGAGAGAACCCTTAGGAAAGCTTACCGGCTTGGAGTCAATTTTGTCTTAGGTATTATACTTGAGAGCTCTCACAAAGTGACAACTTTGTTGGATTCAAACTCTTGTTTTTTGAACAAGGGAAGTAATCTCTTAAAGTTGAAACCAAGTGACATTTCATCACGAAATCTATTTAGTATTACATTGTCCTAGTTTTTCACTTTTCCTAAGACAAGGCGAAACTTTGCCAAAGTTACACTAAGTATTTTTCATCACCACTTGGTCTATTCCTTTTATTTTCTTATTGCTCATTTTGAGACAAAATAATAACAAACATATATGGATACCTACTAGAAATAATCGTGTCTACCACTTTTGTAGTCTTCTTGCATGACAAGGTTGCATTTCTAGAATGCAAGAGTTGAATGTGTGAATGGTACATCATCAAGTTCTAGTGGCCCCTCTTGTCTCAAAACCCATATTGAGACTTATTATCATTTGTATTTAGGTGGTCTTATCATTGAATTCTTTTGAGTTGTTACACTGCCCACATTATAGCAATACAATTGTGATATTTATGCCTCGTTTCCATTGTGAAAATTAGCCTAAATATCTAGATTGTATTGTTACGTTGCTTGCACGCATAGTAATTTGTTGATATACTTGGGCATAGTTTTTACATCCTAGCCTTGTATTGAGTTTTTGTGAGTCTTGAAGTTACTTTGTTAGCATCGCTATAATGCCATTTTGATACTAAAATCTTAATTTCTTGTAAAGTTCAATTAACGTATCCAAATAGCGTTGTTACACTGCTCACATTTGTATCTTCCATTTTACAAGACTTAGAATTTGATAGTTTTTAGAAACTAGTTTTTAGTATACCTTAATAGAGGGTCACATCAACACTCTCTTAGCATTTAGGTATTGTTTGTTTCAAACTTGACCTAACTAGTGATATTGTGTTGTCACTATTTTTTTCAAACCTATCTCAAAAAATCATAGGGAGTAAATTTTTTTGTGTGGTTGGGTTTGAGTATTATACATCAATGTATTGATGTAGATATATCTTATCATATATTACCTTGTTAGGGTAGGTCATTCTTTATTATTTTGTGTCCTTAGGTTCATATCGATCCTTCAGATTCATGACCATTTATTGTTTGGTATGATTTGTAATGATTTATTATCGTTACATTGTTTGGTTTGTCCTAGAGCCCATGTTTTCCAAATGTCTAGCCGGTTTCCGTTGTGCTACCCAAATCGAAAAAGGACTTCATTCTAATTGAAGGAGTTCAATCACATTATCTTGGTCTATACATTTGTATCCCACAAATGCCAATAATGACCAACTATCACAAGGTTCCTTAAACATACGACACTAAGGAGTCAAAGTTTTGACATTCCCATCAAAGGATGCCCACCCCGGCTAAGCATCATTTGGTTCTTTGCGCTAGAGAACCCATTTAGGTACCCTTTTCCCCACCTTCATCTCATAGTCAGTGGTATGGTTTAAACACTTCTGATCCAAATTATTATTTGGGTTCCCCCCACTCTTCTTCTGATTCCAATCCTAACTATTCTTCTTATTTTTTAGATTCACCTCGGCGTTTCTCAAAATTTTCATCAGAGCTATTCACTTCATTCGGATCTCAAGTCATAGTCCTTCCTTTCTTCACAGGACACCCCTTATCAGTTACTTAAATGACATCTTCCTCCTTTGAAGATTTTTACAGCTCCAAGATCCATCAATCAAACATCTAATTTCATTCTTGAATCGAGGTCCTCCCTTGCTTTGCAGGACCTCCCTTATTTTCTGCCTTGACAACCTCTTCTTCAATTGAAGATCTGGGTGAATCCAAATCCTTCTAAGTTGACTCCCATGTCACAATCATCTTCCAAGTTGAATCCCATGTCGCAATCATCAAATTTGACACCTATGCCATAATATTCTAAGTTGACTCCCATGTTACAATCATCTAAGTTGACGCATACATCACAAAAACCTCAGACAACTCCTATGTTGCAATCATATGTTGATTTTCTACGTGATCCTTATTGTTTCCCAACAATATGTCATCTTCTAGGAAAGCCAATACCAATCAGTTCTAAATATACATCTTCTTCTACTTGTGAGACATCTAGATCTAAATCTACTTCATCTCTTGAGTCACCATCTTCTCAATCTTCCACACCAATTGGACCCGTTTCTTCTATTTAACCTCCCATGGTTAAAGAAAATCTACCCATACCGATCGATTCATTTTAGAATGAAGAAGCGATCACAAAAATCATGGGGTCACATGATGAAATTACCTTAGAGGATCACACGGAAGAATTCTCTTTAGACCTTGATACATTCATGTATTACGGGAAAGAGGTTGATTTTTTTTGTCAGATCATAAAGGAAGATCCTAGGATCATCAAAATTGATCCTCCTCTTATTCTTCCACCTTCACATTCTTCATTGTGTTATGAATTTCCTGGGTCTAACATTGATCCACGACCTATCTTCTCATTACCCAATCATTCTTTATCTATCATGATTCCTCAATCACGAACTCACCTTGGGTCACCACCTGGTAGCCCATCATCTTCTTCTATATTTGGGCCACCTTCAAGTAGTCCCTCATCATATACATGTGGCTCACCTTCTGGTAGCCCATCTTCTTCTATTCTTGGGCCACGTCCTAGTAGCCCATCCTCTTCTATACTTAGGGCACATCCTAAAACCCCCTCATCTTCAATTCTTGGGCCACGTCCTAGTATACCATCATCTTCTATCTATGGGACACCTTCAGGAAGTCCCTCATCTTCAATTATAGGGCCAGATCTTGGTAGCCCTTTATCTTCAGTCTATGGGACACTTCCAGGTAGCCCATCCTCTTCAATTCTTGGACCACACTGATCACGTCCATCACATTGTCCTTATATCAATGATTATGGCAAGCCCACTGTCATTTATCACATCAAGTCTAAACATCCACTTTCTTCTCCCACTTCTTGGGATCATACAAGTCACGTATTAGCTTATAGGAAACCCATACAGTTTCTTTATCAAGCTAAGATAAACAATTCCAATATCTCCAAAGCTCTCAACAATTTAAACCATCATAAAGTTAATTATCAAACACAGTTCGATAATGCACACAAATGCAACCATCAAGTATGGCACAAAATGCATAAAACTTTGGATAGGGAACTCAACCTCCCACATACAAAATTCACGTTTCAAGATAAATCGTAGTCATTTGTTGAGTATGAGCTCACTACGATCATCGAGATCAGAGATAATATGACTCTTGATAAACAAACATGCTTAATCTCCCTTATCAAGGAAATCACAAATATTGTTGTTGGATCTTATCACGTGAATTGATATTGATTGGTCCCAATTTTCCAAAATATAAAAAATACAAAAATACACAAAAAAAAGAGAAAATAATTCAAACATATAAAAAAATGAGAAAACATTCCAAAAAAATCAAAGGTACAAAGACCAAACATTGTAATTAGGTATTGTATACATATAGACGTTCTTTCTTCCCTTTCTTTCCCTTTTTCTATTAGTCTTCCTACTCTTTTCATCCCTTTGGTGATATTTTGGTTATCCTATTCACACACTTTTTGCAGTATTTATCTCTATGGTATCTATTTGACCTTTTTCTTACATCACCTTGGTAAATTAAATAACGACTGACCTCATAGAGATCCTATCACAATCAACATCTAAAAAACTTGTTGCGAAGAAATTTTGGACATATTTGTTGACACTAGCTAATGTTGTCATCACAAGCACTTCCACCTCCTTCCATCAAGCCATCAGTGGTTCTTAACCCCTTATCAAACAAGAGAGATGAAATAAGTGTTCAGAAAGAAAAACAAAATCAATCAAATCAAAGAGCCAAACCTAAAAGAAAAAAGAAATTGATGTATAACTCTCTCTTGGGGTATTTCCAATAATCTCTACCAAGGCTATGGATGTCAGACTAACAGTAGAGAAATGTTACGATTAGAATCAAATGCATCTCCATCGGGGCTATGTATTCCTGGATGGAAGCAGAGCAATGTACGACTCTCCTTCCAGAATCCATTCACAAATAAAATTCAACTTTGAAAAATAAATCATTCCTACACATTGGCTAGGGTATCTTCACTTATTGTCTATCAAATCTTCCCTCCAAGAGGTAATTAATTTCCACATGCACACATTGGATCTCTATGAGCAAAAAAAATTAGTATGTTACCAAGTGTCTTTTTTTAGACCTTGTTCAGATTCTTACTCTAATTTTTATCTTGTCTCACGATTCGTGCCTTTAGCTAATCGCTTCTTCATCGCGAGGCTTCTAAGATACATTCACAATATTCACATTGTTCTTATACTTCGTTCAAAACATCCATGTGTATAATATTTCCTTTTTGCAATGTTTTTGGGAACCTTTGTCCCCTTTCTCAAAAAAATCTTCCACTTCTTCCTATCATGTGCTTCTTGGCCATCTTACACTGGGGGCATCCTTGTTCCTTCCTAGCATGTCATTGGGTTACGTTCATCATCATGTTGATCCTATCCATATTGGCCTTGATCCAACTTCTGCACGTGAATATTTTTCCTTTAAATACTCCCACCTAACGTTGGGGAAAATTTCAAATCTTCACTTTCTTGCGCATGTGTGTGGCATTCTGCCCTTGTACATCCCATTTATCGCTGGGGGCATCCACATTTTTTCGTCTTCCTGAACATAGCTTCAAAAAAATTCTAGAAAACTCCCAAAACATTCAAATATGTTTCAAAATCACAAAAACATTCAAATATGTTTCAAAAAACCCAAAAAAAATAATCATCAAAAATTCAAAAAAATTGTAAAAATTCAAAAATTGATAAATGTCATGCATGCAGCCGAAGCTTGTATCAAATGCATTGTTCTCGAACATCGAAATTTGTCCTACAAAAAAATATTTCTTAGGTTCTTGTTTGTTCTTTTCTTAAACGAATTGTGGATCATCGTGATCTACCTCCATTAACAAATATGGTTTTCTTACTATATCCGTACTCCCTTGAAAAATGAGTTGTTAGAGACTGTGTCATAGTGCACAAATGCTTTCCATGGGACTACTTGTGTCCTTCATTTTTACCCTCGCATGTATCCTTGTTTGGGGCACCATTTTTAACCCTTGTCGTTACAACACGAACATTTAGGAACTGAAGCTTGATAACAGAAACATTGGTGCAATTGTCTTGAACGTTATTTGTCTGAGTATGTGTGATTGTACTTGTCTATTTGTTAGGTTAGCTGGTTTAATTTCTCGTATTGCATTGCATTATGTATGTTGCATGGAGTTAAGCATAATTTTAGTTCCTCATAATGTATTGCATTATGTATGTTGCATGGAGTTACACATTTTTAATGAACAAATGTTGGTAATATATCTTTTTCATGTTATTTTACACTTTTGTTTATTTTAATAAAGGTCGATGATGTAGATCATAGGGGCAACATGATGACATAAAGTTGTTTATTGAAATATTGGAGGAAAAGAGTTATTCCCATTCTCCACTATTATTTCTTATCACTATTAATTTTTCTTCCAACTCACATGGGGTAATAAACAATCATGTTTATCCCTATCCCATTTCTTCTATCTGTTTCGATCATATTTTTGATTGTCGATTGAATTCTTCTATCACCCCATCGACACCCGAGGGGACATCCTTCATTCTACTAATTTTTCTTCAAAATTTACTTTCTTATGCTTGTTTACTATATTTGAAGTGAAGTTACGTACTTCACCTCAAACAGGGGTAAATGTAGACACCTAAATTCCACTTTTGTAATCTTATTGCCAAATGCACACAAATCACTCTCATTCTTACCATTTCCGTTATAATGAATGATTTTTGCTAATTAACTAATGTTTCTTACCATTTTGGTCAATTAACAAATTTTTTTTGATTACCTATCCTCTTTCGCATTTAGGATGCCACTTTACGACAAATCGTAAGTCAAAATCCTCTTCCAAATAAACAATTAGCGATTATTAGCTAATTAGGACTATTTTACTCTTGTTTTGGTCAATATGTTACAAAAATATTGTGTAACATTATTAAATAAATTGTAATATTATTAATAATGAGTTTATAGAACTCATATTAATAATATAGTTGTAATAGTTTAATTATTGGTGAGTTGTGAGAACAACTCACATAGCTATTTTGGTATGTGAGATATTAGGGGATAAGACTGAGAGATTTATGAAGAGAGATATGAGGGATCGAAGATCATGTTTGACTCCACCATTGTAGGAGTTAATTGATCTATATATGTAACTCTCTTTCAATGAATTATCCCAGATGAATTTTATATTCTGTGTTTTTAAGATATTGTGTTAGATTATTTCTAATAATTTGGACCAAATTTATTATTTGGCATCAGAGCACCAGGGTTCTTGTAACCAGCAATGAGAGTCAAGCATTCCATACGTATTTGTGAAGGATCAAAGTATTTGTTATTGCATGCATGACTGGGAGGTTATCTGTACATTTCTATTCATCCACATTTTCTGTTCTGGACTTCACCCATTTACGCCTGAATTTACACATGGACATGCCCAGATCTGTGGTGCAAGTTCCCTAACAAATCAGTGAATCGTGGAAAGTGATTTCCTTAAGTGCTGAAGTTTTTTGGATGTAGAAACGAAAAAATTGTGAGTTATCCATTTTTGTCCAGTTTTAGATTTAGTGAAAAATAAAATTCCATTTTTGGAAAGGGGTCCAGAAAGATGTTGGATTTAAAATTTGTAGTTGCCATAAATTTCTACTGGTAACTCAGATTAAGATGATTTTTTTTTTTAAATGTGTGTTTTTTGAGCTCTTTGCATTGATCATATGCTATCTAATATCAATCAAAAATAAAATTTCATAAAATATTATTTTCATTTTTTAGTTTATTGTAAGGGTGCATTTTCGACTGAGTTCGACATCCATAATGGAAAAATTAAGTCATATTTAAAAGTTTGAAGGTAAAAGATTTCCATACCTGGCAAGTTTGAACCCAATTATTGTTGATTAACAAAGAATTGTGGGAAATAGCCTATGGTAAAATACCAAAACCAACTGATGTAGATGAAGCCACCAAATGGGAAAGCAAGGATAAAAAAGCTACAACAATTATTGGCCTGGGATTATCTGATGCTTACTTGCATCATATAGACTTATCAAAAAGTTCAAATGTCATATGGACTACATTGAACAAGTTTTTTGGATCCCAAATAGGAAGCGCAATAGTATCTCTCAAACAGAAATTATTTGGACTCAAGATGGAGGAAAGTGACAACACGATGCAACACATAAGTAAGTTTCACTCCATTTTAAATCAATTAGTAGGGATAAAATTAGATGTTCCTGATGATGATGAAAAATTTGTATTACTAAATAACATGCCTACTAGTTATTCCAACATGGCTTTTACACTAAGCAAAATAAATCCTAGCCTAGAAGATCTAATTTCTTCATTGATAGATGAAGAAAACAAGAATATTGCTCTAGAAGAAAGTGTGTTGTATGGAAGAAATAAAGAAGACAAATCATTTGTTAAAATAAGATTTAAATATTCTTCCAAGCAAGGATCAACTTCCAAGGATTCAAAGAAGTGATTTATCTTCTACTATTGTAAACAACCTAGTAATATGGTTGTAAACTATAAACTGAGAGCTCAAGACCTACTTGATGGGAAACTACAAGAGAATGCCATGGCTGCTGATGAAGAAAAAGATTATGATAAATAAGAACCAATGAATGATGAAAATGGTTATAATTATGAAGATTTTATTTACTAAATAAGTATCATCTTCATGGAGGAAGGAGGCAATGGAGGAAGGAGGTCAATCAATGACCTCTCATTAGCCGCAAGCGATGGGGCCACACAATGTTGTTGTGGTATTTTATTTAGTTGTGTGTTTTCTTTCTACAAATAAGAACAGATGGATCATACCTGTTCAACTATTGTAATAAGTGAGCTCCTACGTGAGATATATTTCTTAAATTTTTCCTTGATGTAAGAGCATTGTAGAAGATCAGAAGCACCAATGTAAGTCAGTTTTTGGATCTTGAAAAGGTTTGTGGAAGATCTAGAAAACCACACAAGGTGGACAGTTGATGGTTCCTGTCACGCCAAAGTTTTTGGTAAACCTTTTTAAAACCATGGAAGGAGAGATCCTTTCTTATGATCAAGATCATGAGCCAAGTTGGGCATGCCACATGGGTGAGCATACTACAGATAAGCGCGTCAATGTTTTTTCCTTGTCAACATTAGGGGAGTGTATAATGGGAATTAATAATGTTAACAATAGGGGAGTCAATGTTACCAAAATATTCTGTAACATTATTAAATAAATTGTAATATTATTAATAATGAGTTTATAAAGCTCATATTAATAATATAGTTGTAATAGTTTAATTATTGGTGAGTTGTGAGAACAACTCACATAGCTAATTTGGTGTGTGACATATTAGGGGATACGACTGAGAGATTCATGGAGAGAGATATAAGGGATTGAACATCATGTTTGACTCCACCATTGTAGGGGTTAATTGACCTATATATACAACTCTATATCAATGAATAAATTGTCCCAGATGAATTTTATATTATATTTTTTTTATGATATTGTGTTAGATTATTTCTAATAATCTGGACCAAGTTTATTACAATATACCATATTATTGGCTCAAACCCCTCTTCTAACCATTCAAAATCACCCCACTTCATTCCAAAACATCTCAGAAGACTTCAAAAGCTTATCCTAGCCTCTTAATTGACCCTAAGTGGTTAATTAAGGCTCCTCACATCCTAATCACTTGTTAATTCACTAATCATGATTAACAAGCCTTAATCAAGATTAGCAATTCTTAATCTACTTTGTGTTTTAAGTCCCACATGTACCAAGATTCTAGTTTTCCACAAAGGAAAAAATTATAAAAAGGACTAACCACATACCTTTAAACTTTACACCATGCTTTGAATTACATATCATATAAGAAATATGATTAATAACCAAGCTCAATCCTTGCCTCAAGTCTTCAATGGGGTTAGTAGATGGGTATCTAATATGATCTTGTATTCATTGTTGGAGAGACCATCTCACCTTCCTTGGAGTAGCAACAAATCCCAATTTGATTACTTTTAGAACTATTTAGGACTATGTTAGTTAATTAAACATACTAGTAGGCATGCTTTAGCTAGGTTTTGAATTATATTCATGCTAGTTATCATTTCATTAAGATTTTATCTTTGATGTAATTATTGTTAGATTCAATAAGCATTTTCTCAATTAGAATATGTGGTGTTAGTATTAGCTTTGCTGGGAACTTTTAGTAGTTATCAACCCCCCATGATTTTTTTTCTCTTCCATGTCCATTATCATCCTTCTTCTCCTATTGTCTTCCATTTATTCTCAACGCACCATGTTATCAATCTACTCAGTGCCATTAAGAACTACTAAATCTGAGAAATATTTCATGAAGATGCATGATATTAACTGAGTCGTGGTGCACTAAATTTTCTTGTGAGAGTATGTTGAACCTACATACTATCTTTGAAAGTTGGGGACTAATGGCTAATCATTAAGTGGGGCTCATGAAAGTATATTTTTGTTGCACGTCACTTCATAGAGCTACATCACCTTCCAACACTCACAATGCTCTCTCCAATATAGAAAATCCTACATTTATGAAAGGATTTTAGCATGGCTTGCTTAGGAATGGTGTGGTGTTGCAAAAATATTTATTTGTTACCATAATTAATTTTTGGGTGACATGGGATTGCTTATGAAATAAGATTCTCTTACATCAAGAGTGCTAAGAGAAATGGAATTAAAATACTACAAATATATGGAGACATTGAGGTGGTCATCAAGAAAGTAATATCAAAATACCTTTCCAATAATCTACTACTAAAATCCTACAAACATAGAGTGTAGCATTTTATTGAGCGATTCCATTCCCTCAACATTTAGACGATCCCCAGAGGAGAAACATAGAAGCTGAAAAAATGGAAGTGGTTGGTGTTCAATTTAATCTGCATGAGGATCTTATGTAAGGAAAAGAGTAGCAAGTTTTGCTCCTAGTCAAGCCTTCTATGCCTGAAAAATGAATGCCACTAGAAATTCTTCAAGAGTGACAACAAGATTTCCCCTTTTAATCTATCAAGAAGCTAAATTATCATAAGATTTGTAACTTAAAATTCACTACCAAGACCATGATGATAGAGTTATTCAACTTAAAATGAACAAAATTCCAAAGGAAATCATGAGCTTGGAAAGAATGATCAATTTTGATGGTCAATACAATGGAAAAAAGAGGGATAAGGTACTAAAAGATGATTACCAAGAAGTCTTATTAACTCTAATGAGTATCTCAAGCTAGGATATGTGTGTACTCGTAATTAAAAAGTAATATTTTTCAGAAAATGTAAATAGTATGATGATATATTTGCATGAAATTATGATGACCTCAAGTACTATGATCAAGATTTCCTCTAACATACCATAACAATAGTAACTAATTCCAAACTAGAAAAGTTGAAGAAGATGTTTGTACATCGAAAAACTAAGCCCCTTAATGAGGATGCAATTGCCAAATTTGATTGAAAGCAACATAGTCTTCCCTATTAAACACTCTACTTGGGTGTCCAACTTGGTTTTGATAGGAAAAATAATGGAGAGATATGCATATGCATAGATTTTAAAGATCTAAACAAATATTATCTCAAGGACCATCATCCTTGTCTATCCATAGATCAAATTCTATAGAAAGTAGGTGGAGCCTAGAGCTTTCCTATTCTTGATATTTTTTCTAAGGAAGACCAATTCAAACTTTCCTTCACCAAAAAGTGGGGGACATATGCATATAAAAGGATTCCCTTTTGTTTATCCAATGCCGAAGTGAAATTTCAAACAGAAATGGACAAGGGTTTCAATGGTATCATCAATGCCATCATACACTTTTACCTTGATGATATTACAATGATCTCTAAGAAGTAAGAGGATAATCTGGATCACTTAGAGAAGATATTCAAGAGATGTAGATATTGTAGGATTTCTCTTAATACAAAGAAGTCAGTCTTTATGATCCCTTTAGAAAATATCCTAGCCTACATCATATCAAAATAATTTCTTTTCATTGATCCTGAAAGAGTACCTACCATCCTCTACTTATTAATGCTGCTTAGTAGGAAAGAACAACAATCTATCTTAGGGAAGATGAATTTTGTGAGGAAATTCACCACAAAATTTACATACATCATCCAACCCATCACACACATGTTAAAGAAGGACGAGGATTTCAAATGGATGTAAGAAGGAAAAGAGATCTTAAAACAGATCAAGGAAAACATTTCTCAAGTTGTGATGTTAGCAAACCTGAACTTTGAGAATGATTTCATCTTCTATGTCTTCAGTGGCCTATACAAAATAGCCATGGTTCTTACTCAAAATAACTTGTAAGACCTTGGGAAATCTATTGCTTTCACAAGCCAAACAATCAATGATTATGAATCTGTAGACACCCTAAAAATACATACCTATTTCTAGACTATTTCTATCCCATTAGAATTAATTAAATTAATTTTATCCTACTAGTACATCCCTTTTCGGGGATTAATTAAATTCTATCATTTAAATCATAAATCCTTAGAATTTATTCTAATTACATACTCCTACCCTTTAAAATTAATTAATTTAATCCTATCATGCCCTTGGAATTAGTTAAATCAATTCATATTACCCTTTAGCTAATTTAATTAAAAATTTATTTAATTAAATGGTTAATTATCCTTTCACACCTCATAAATAATTAAATTAGTTATGTAAATATTTAACTAAGCCTAGTTATCTACTCAACTCTACTCCTAGAACCTTACAAAGGTGCGGGCTAAGATTGCACATACAACCACCTTCACAAACAAAATCTAAATTTTCATTGCCCTTACAAAGATGCAACAATAAAGACCAAATTCTCTTGCTATTTCAAGAAATTATAATTATGATCTTGGAGCTCATTCAAACTATGATCCACTTCTCATGGCCTCACCTTTAACTATAAAAGCTAGGCCATTCCTTCGTAAACTATCCCTGGAAGATTTGAATTGCAGCCAACTTCTACCAAAATTGTCATCTGCATCCTCGTGTCTATCTACGCACAACATTACAATTTCTACATTTGGATATTGATTCAAGAGCATCCACAACCAAGAACTAAAAGATTATACAATTTAAATACTTCCATAATCTTATCTAAGGTTTCAAGAAATATCTTGGAGAAATGTTTGTTGTCTTTATTTCTTTATCTATCACTTCTATTAAACATTTTTCACCTCTCACATTTTGGCACGCCTAGTGGGACCCCCTCACTTCATTAATCATTTTTAGCTTACATTTTACTAATCTAATCCTTTTTGTGTTTTCCTTATGTGATTCTAACCTTATTCAAGATTTAAGCTTTTAGGTGCAGAAGAGAGGGATAAAATCCAAACAAACTAAGTCTCTGGATGTTTTTATGAGATTCTGTCCATTTCCAGGTTACGTGATTTTGCATCATCTGCATGAGAAACATGCTAGTGTGTAACTTTACATGCTAATGTATCACTATGTGCGCTAGCGTAGCTTTACAAATGTTTTTGTTATATTAAATATGTTAAACTTTCTTTTACATGCGTCTGCATATCATTACGTGCGCTACCATAACAATTGTTTTTACGCTAATGTAGGCATAAAATCGTGCACTTAGGTACATTTATAGGTCCTAAAAGCATACTTGTATTCGTATGATTCCTAAGCGAGAAAACTAGTAATTGATAACTATCTTGGGCCTTTTGTTTGTGTTTCTTGTTTTCTATTTGGCCTTGCACACCCATAGCCCAGTCAAAACTTTGCTTACTTATCTTTTATGACTTCGAACACTAGCAACCAAGCGTCCTCGTCCCCACTGGGAGCCCTTGACCTTTTCCCACCCTACTCCCTCTTTTTGGGATTCTTTTATCTTTTGGGCATCTAATTTTCTTATGGTCCAGCCTTCCAGTTATCAATTAAAAAATTCAACCAAGGGTATCATATAAATACTAAGATATGTGAACAAAATAAATGATGAATCTCTAAGCATTAGTGTTATCACCTAAGCTTGCACTCAAAAGGAACCTAAAGCACTTGAAAGAATCCATTAGGCATTCAATCAAGGGAAAAGGGACTGCATTTTCTGCATACACAACATAGGAAGTGGAAGTTAATTATTCCATCCACACATCTATCTACATTGGTACATCTAGCTATCGCCTGCTATGAAGTGCACTTGCACAAGGGCTTCCTAGGGAATGATTCTATCACACACACACAAGAACTACATGGAGTTTGAGATGTAGTATAACGATAATTCATAAGTTCAATTTTTTGGGTGATCATCGAGGTCATTCTAACACCTCATTTTGCATCTTTCTTTTTTGGATTTGATGTGGTATTGTGGGTTTTGTAGGTTATAGGTACCTCAATGATCAGACTACAAGATACATGCAACCAACACATAGTATGTGTGACACTTGTGTGACTACTATTTTACTATACCGCCAAGTATGTTGTTTTATGTATGGATCTTGAGTAAGAAAATATTCACTCGGTGACACACTTCCTAGTCCATCCACTTGACTTTGATTGTTTGATATTGTTTTTATCTCTCACATTTATCACTTCTACACCCAATTCTGGTCATGTCACAGGGATCCCTGTATGTTAGCCTTCTCACATTTTTCGTCAGTTGTCTCAAGACAAACTAGTGCCCAGGATTGGACACTAGCACCCAAGCGCTCCTATTCCAACCTAGGTGCTCCTATCCTCTTTGTTTTTGTTCACATTTTTGACATTTTTGGTCAGCCTTTTCATTTTTCTTACTCCTATCCTGAGGTCCTAGTCAGCATGTCGTGTCACTAGTGTCGAAATTCAAGCAAGATATCCCTATATAAACACAACATACATACCATTATAAGGGCGGAAATTTTATCAAGGGAAATCTATCTACATATTATCAAAGGGATTGCATTTTGGGGATTATTAAGTTGTATACACGACATAGGAAGGGGAAGTTTCTAAATTTTGTCCCACACATTTGTATTCTATCTAGCTATAGCCTACTATCTTAGTGTCATTGACATGAGGGAAACCTAAGGACACTATTGCACATATAAACACATAGAACTACATGAAGTCTGAGATGTAGTGCAAGTGACTGGATCATAAGTTCACTCTATCGGGTGACCACCGGGGTCAGTCTGATTCCCCATTTTGCATCTTTTATTTTTAAGAGTTGATGTGTTTGGGGGTTTTGCAGGATATTATCTATTTTTAGGTTACCAATGAACTTCGACAATCATCCCAGTGATAAACAGTGATCAATAAAAAAGGATAGCAAAACCCTAGCGACACTAGGAAAAATCAGGTTTTGACCCTTTGTATAGTCACAGAACCTACAAAAGGTCTCTAATACACCAAGGTGCCCTCACCCCTAGCCTAGGAGCTCCTATGTCTAGGCTTGTTCTACAAGATCTAAAATTTATATCAAGTGTTTCTAGTATTTTTCCAATATTTTCATCAGTTGTTCCAGTTTGGGTATACTTTGGGATAAATGAAAATTAGATAAGTGCCCTATCTCTCTCATTTACTTACATAGTTACATCTTTAGAGTGCTTAACATATTGTATTCTGTTGTATATCATTGTAGTGACTCTGAAAGTAGATTTAATAATAATTCATATTTTATTAAATCATTTGGTGAACCCGTCTCTTAGAACTCCTTTCCCTAGGATCCACAAAACCCTAATGGTTAAAAGTATATCTTCTCTCCTATGAAAGCTATGGATCATGAGAGTTTCAATCCTATCCTTGATGATGTTGTTGAGGATGAAATTCTTGCTCTTTATCACAATGTTAAATTTGATGACAATGTTCAAATATTTCTTGTTGCTAATGAACACAAAGTTCCTACTAGTTTTTCCCACTCTACTCTCAACATTGTTTCTAAGGATCAAAACTTTTATGGATGTAATCCTTGTTATTCTATAGCCACCAAGGCTACTTCACCTTCTTCTATGTCTGTTGCAGCTCTTGATGATGCTATTATCGATTATATGTTTGGTCTTGATTGTGCTACTATAGATAAAAATCATGCTACTTCCAATGATGAAAATGTACATGCACATGATGTTGTTTCTCATACTAGTCAGGATGAATGTAAAGTTGTATCTCATGATTCTTTTATTTCTGAAGATGTTTGCTACTGATTGTAAAGATATATCTTATGATAGTTCTTCTCCCACTTCTCTATATGTTGATAATTTACTTGATGAAATACTTTCATGTGAAACTTTTCCTGATACTAAGTATATCTATGAGAATGATCATATTAGTGTCAATTCTACTTCTCTTATGATTATTGAATGTGAATTTTCCATTCCCTTTCATCTACTTCTGAGGTTGTTTCTAATGGCATTCATGATGATTCTTCCATTCCTACTAGCTCACCTCTTATGGTTTCTTTTGATATTCCATGTTCTTCTTCACCTCTTTCTTCTTCTTCTTCTCTCGATGATATTCATGTTGCTTATTCTATTAATCCTTGTATACCACCTCTTATTTCTTCCATCATACATCTAGTGCCCATAACATCTTCATCTTCCACTTCTTCTTCTCACATTCCCATGATCACTCATAATGGAAATTTTAACCTCTCAATGTGCCTCTTACATCTTCTATGATTCCTCTCCACATGATATTTTATCACTCATGCATGTTGTTGGCCAGTTGTAATCTCAAGTTCAATCTCTCACTCTCAAAAGAAAATCCTATTATGCCTCTATCGATAATAACTCTCTTCATGAAAATCCCATTCCAAAGAAAATTCATAATTCAACATTTCCTAAGGATTTCATCATGCCTATATTTTCATGTTTCAATGGCACTGGCAATCCATATCTACATCTTAACCATTATCATTTAGCTATGGATTATTATTCAAATGATCGACTATTACTAAAATCCTTCTTTCATAGTCTTGTTGATGATGTTCTTCAATGGTAGAATCATTTTCCTTTTACATCTATTAATACATATTGTGAAATTAAATATGCCTTTCTTAGATGTTTTATGCCTAAAAATGGTCCTAGAGTCATTCATGATTTCTTACCTAGCTTGCATCAGGGAAAGAAATAACATGTTCTCGACTACATTTTATGCTTTAATTCTTGCATGCATCAGTTAGTATTTCAGCCTATTGATTTAGAGAAGAAATTTATCTTTTTTTGTGGCTTGATTCCTGCTTTAAAAGGAATGATTGAAATATGATACATGTGAATCATTTACACTTTTTTTTATAAGGTTATGGATATAGAACAATATTTAATTGCTTCACATGTCATAGATCCTCCTTCTACTCCTACTACTGCATCGTATCTTACTTCTTCTCCTCTTCAATATTTCAAGCATCCTCCAAGGTCTCCATCTCCTCCACCTCGTAAGTGTGTTCCATCTCCTCCACTGCATAAACATCCTCCATCTCCACCACCATGTCGCTCTCCACCTAAGTCTTTTCCATCTCCTACAAGGGAGCCATTGAATTTATCACATGATACTAAGCCTCATGATGTCTGGTGTGCTTTGCTTGATAAGTGCTTAATTCTCTTGCCTTAAATCAACATCATCCTCCTCACCACTTGCATCACCAGTGTGATCATCCTTATTATAATTATCCACTACATCAATGGCCATCGTGAAAATGATAGTTACACCCTTCATGAAAAATTACAAAAATTAGAAGACAAGGGTGTCATTTCCTTTGGATCTCACTCTCCCAAGCAGTCTATTTCTCCAATTCCACAAAGTGTGTTGTTACTTTGGTTTACTTGTCTCTTCCTCCCACTTCTAAGGTCATCATTCATCCACCTCCTAGATTAATTATTCATGAATGACCTCCTCCTCACTCATCCAATGACTGCATCATCTCATCCACCACATAATTCCTACTTCACATTGGCTTCCTAAGCCATCAACATCTATGCTTCCTACCATTGCATCTCCCATAATTGGCACCATCTCATATGACATTTAGTTTGGCTCACACACTCATGTTGCTACCACTTCACATGCTTCCATCACTCCTCGTAGACCTTTGCATCTTTGGTAGGTGAATTTTCTCACCTCATTACCCAATGACACACTCATGTTCTTATGGTTCTTACATGACTATTGAGGGATCTATTTCAATAAGAACCCTGCTTCATCTTTGCATTATACACTTCATTGATCTATCTATCTAGTGTACACTATCAAACCATTTCTTGATGACGCACTCTTGTTCTATGGTTCATTCTTGATTTCTGATGGGTCTTATATAAATGAACCTCATCTCCTTACACACATACGTTAGGGGGAACTGCTCTTCTTCCCCACCTCTTCATCATACTTACACACGATTACATACATTCTTACCATTATTTTGATCTACTTATCTCACATTTTTCATTTCATACATACTATCTATTTCCATTTATACATACAATTCATACTTTCAATCCAATTCTCAACTATTACCTATCTCTCATATGTCTAATTCACATCATCATCCATACAATCATTTACACAATGTAAATCAAACATTTACAAAAATGAAAAAATAATCGCATCACATATCAAAAACACATCAACATAACACAATAACGCCAATCATCCATCTATATATCTATATCGTCAAAAATCATAGTTACAAAATACATCCT
Organism: Taxus chinensis; assembly: GCA_019776745.2. Classification (NCBI taxonomy): domain Eukaryota; kingdom Viridiplantae; phylum Streptophyta; class Pinopsida; order Cupressales; family Taxaceae; genus Taxus; species Taxus chinensis. The sequence goes on along the minus strand of CM034155.1, from coordinate 498,795,011 downwards.
AGGGGGTACGCCCCCAGGCATCACTACATCGATATATGTCATACATCGTCATCAATGTCACTTTATACAACTGTGGGATCTCTAGAACTAGATGCTTCACCACTCAATCTACGTCATTGGTCACGGACCCTATATCTCTCCACTTGCCTCCGTAGTAATGCCAACTTGACCGACTACTCCACGAATCATCCCTAAACTCTACATACTTCGTGAACACATCCTATGTTAGGGTTCCTCCTCCTACAGCCTCCCTAGCTCACTGAGTCTCTACCCATGCCTCGTCACACTCACTCAATAATATAATACATGTATCCACCACTATCATCACTGGCTCAAAAAAAATGGGCATGCTCACCCATAATAACGTCAACTCTCTCCAACATACCACCTCCCATGAGCACATATGGAGGCACATTCTGCATCAATGTGTGGATCGATGAATCAACAATCAATGACCAATACACATCACCTGTAACCACATAGCTTCATATTAGTTATTACACATGATGAACACAATTAAACAACTAAGTGACAATCACCAACTAACAATACAATAATACTCACACTGCTAGTGCTGCTGCTATACCATCACCATCAGGGGCAGGTTCCTGTCCTCTTATCTCCAACTGGTGGTACAACCTGCCACATCTATGACAAACTAGAAACAATAGCACCCATTGATGTGCTACCCACCACACACTATATGCCTATGTACATCCTACATCGTCCATCTGTATTGGCTCTATGTCCACATCCATCTCATCTAGAACCTAAGGGTACTAATTTGTGCCCTTGTAGGTTCCTGGCCTCACTCCTGGCCTCCTCTGTGCTCTCGTCACTCACACCTATACATATAGCTCTGGGGGAAACATCTTGAGCCATACCAAACTTCTGTGACACATGCTCTACTTGAAATAGCTCAGTCACTCCAGGAAACTGGTCCTCTAGTCACATAGTACATCCAATACATCGTAGCTCTACTCCATCCTCTTGCCACCCTCCATAGGCTTGATATGGCCTCCATATAATAGCCCCTAGCCCCATATGATCAAGCATAGATCTATAGGTAGTAGTATCTAGTCTCCTACTATGCATTAATGTCCACCTCACTGCAAAAATTTGGAGCCTCCCCCAATCTGCTAGTGGCCCATTGAGTGGCCTAAATATCGCAATATGCTCATAGGCCCATATATGTAACAAAGTGGTGGATCCAAGTCCACCCCCATGGTCCTCCTATGTGAACCTATATAGATCTATGTACAAATGCACTAATACACATTGATTCCCATGCAAATATAGTCCCATCCTCCTCTATGAGATGAAAGATATCATGCATCTTATATAAGATGCCCACTCCACCACCCTCTACTACCACTATGAAGCAATAACAACTACTAATGAACTTCCACAATCGTAGAACACTTGATCTCAATATGAAATCTAGGATAATATGGGTCTCTGTTTGTACCCATGTCCCTATAAATTATCACCTAGTTTCTCTCATATGCCTCTGAGCATCCTCTACAACCATCTCTTGGACTCTCTTTCCCACAACTGGTAGTCATAATATGTGATATACATCCTCTAGGGTCACAATCATCTCCCCAATAGGAAACCAAAAAGTACAAGTGTCAGCACACAAACTCTCACATAATGCAGTAATCATCGACATATTATGGGGTACCTCCCCTAGTCTTGCTATGTGTGGCAGGCTGACATGGTCTAGTATATCCCACTCCACATCAAATAGGCCCAAAGTCAACAATGTACTCAAGTGTCAACCTCCACGGAACTCCCTCAAATGAATATCCCTCTGACACAACACAAAACACCAAACAAAATCATGACATTAGCACCTCATATATACAAAATAACAACTCATACTACAAAAATTATCAAATTCCACATATATTACATTCTGAGGTCAAAATAACCTCCTGGGTTGCCAATGCCTAAGAGCAGGATGTGGGCACCTAGGAGTAGGTCACCAGTTCCTAGAACTGGGCACTGGCATCCTAAAGGATGTCAATGCCTTGGCCACTCTCTGCCCAGGTCAGAAATTCCTAGAAATTCAAAATTCAACATTTTGCAAAAAATCAATAAAATCGAACCTAATTTCATCACATTTTTCAAAATAATCACACTTACCAACTCATCTATCGTTTGTGCTACATGACCATCCAACACCATCTCGAACCTAGTCAACCTCTTTGCTTCTCTAATTTGCAACATCCTCGTAAGCTCAAATCTCAAATTCTCAATCAATCAAGGTTTAAATGAAGTTTTTATTCACTTTTTACCATTATTATATATAGCACTTTTCTCAATTTCTAATTTACTATAGTTACCATTCATGCTCATTTTCCAACTAATACATGACACACGATTTTTCTCATATCTTGAGCTTCACTACTCCATTTTCTTCCCCATCTATGCCATTCAGTTCAAAATTTATCCTACCATTGTATTGTAAACATCTCACAATGATATATTCCAATATGGAAAATTTTAACTCGATATACACATATTTTTGTGACATATACTATACTACATTTTTCTCACTATTACATCATTTCACATCTACTTTCAGCTCAACATTCATTCTTACTACCAATCTCTTTCACAGAAAGGGGGGGGGGGTATACAATTAGGATCACCCTATGATCCTGCTCTCAGGCTACTATGCAATCACTACACACTCCTAATACATCTGTTATAAAAAATTTCTCTTACAACATTCAACATTTTCCACTACTTTTTATCCATCCCCCCTAATGACCTAATCTGGGGGAAAAAAGTGAAAAATATCACCATGAGTAATCTATCACATACATTCAATCTCAAAACAAGCGTTCAATATTTGAATCAAGTCAATCAATTAGTACAAGCATCACTTCATTATTCCTCCCAGATGACCTAACTTGGGAGTTACATCACTACTTTCCCAGATGACCTAACATGGGATTTTTTTTACATCACTTCCAGATGACCTAACATGGAATCCATCTAGCACTACACATATTGATGACACCCATGGAGTGGGGGAAATAATACTTCATTGCATTTCCTATACTTCTCCTATATGAGTTATTCAATCATGGAATCGAAATGAATCAAAATGTAATAAAATTTGTTCTTTATTTGTTTATAATGGTTTGAACCTTATGAGGATGTAGTCATAGTTGGAGAGTAAAACTAGACCTCTTTCCATAACACTCTTCCTTTGTTAGCAGGATGCCCAAATATTTCAGTATTTCAAACTTATAAAATCAGGTTGGGAACTGATCACTCCCTACCCCTTCAAATCTCCATTTACAAAAAATTCAAAATAGCTCAAAATCAAATCGTCAAATTCTCCAAGTGCTCCTTACAACAATTTTCCATCTTTATTTATGCCACATGGATCAACATGCTGATCCATGATTCACCTCACTATATGGTTTCACATATTCTGTGCGTACTTATGCAAGTAGGGATTCTATGAACTTATCACATGTATGTTCCTTACTTCCTTTAAACTACTTGAATTTCATTCAAATAACATAAAAGGGGCAGGGAAAATGTAGACACAAAATCACACACATACTACTATTTTACTATACTGCTAAGTATGTTGTTTTATGTATGGATCTTGAGTAAGAAAAATGTAATGCGACTTTCTCCCTTGACTAAATTCTACTAATTCTTGATAAAATCTTAAGTAGTGAAAGAGTGATACGTTTTCTAAATTCATATACAACTAAAAATAAAAAAAACTATGGTCGAATTACCGATCTATAATATTTTAATGTCATTCTATTTAAATTGACAAGTAAAACAAATTACAGTCACGTTTTATCAATAAAACAATAAATAACATTTAAATCTACATTTTACAACTAGCCAGATTAATTAAGATTAAAAAAATGAATGATTAACTGGGATTAACCAAAAGAAATGTGGCTTAATTCTATGTATTTTCTTAATAATTTTGTCTCACGGACATAAGGTCCTGGAATTAACCAACGAATAAATAAATTTGGGTCCGATTTTTTTTGTGAAAACAAAGGACAAAGACAGGCATCATCACGTATAATGGTAAATGACATCTAAGACTGACCCTGCAAAATTCCTGTGTATATGGCTCATTGCTATTATTCCACACTTCACAGTGCATCATACAAGTCAACAAATCAATTAGTAATAAGACAATGTATTAAACCATGCATACATGGAACTATTTAATTCATTCACGTTTCACACTGACACAGTTCTAACAAAGAATAAACCATATGTAAAGGAACGTGGGCAAATTCTATTGGTTCATGGAATGACAAGATAAATTATATGCAAAACAATGCGGTCAAATTATTTTGGTTCACATACTGAAAACTTTGAAAAAGGATTATGACATGCGAAAATTGGTGGCTTAACCTAATTGGTTACAACTTGAAAGACTGTCAAACAACAGACAACACGAAATGTGATAGGACTTGGAACTATCCTATTGGGTCAAGTTTTGCATTCGACATAGATCGATTAGACAAAGTTTGAATTTGTTAAGGATGTGGAATGATCTAATTGGACCGTACTTCATAAAACTCATAAGATATTGACACAAGCTTGACATTGTGAAATTGTATGGCATTATCTCATTGGTTAAATCTTCACAATAGTTAGTAAGTTGACAAGTCACTAACACACAGACTAATCTGATGGGATAAAACTTTGTAAAGGTACTAAGACTCTGACCCCGCAAAGCACACATGGAACAATTTAATTGGCTTGAACTTCACAATTTTATATATTACATTGTGTCGGGGCGGATTTAGAACATATAATTAACTACAATTAATGGGAATTTTGGGTTCAAGACATAAAATATAGTAATACGACTGTGAAGATACAAAAACATAGCAGACATGACTATAAAATATAGAAGATAAAATATAGAAGATAGATAATTTAGCTTGAAACTCCATTAAAATCGCAAGATTACTTCAAACACGATCAATAAAATTAATACAGTCTTGTTCCATATCAATTTAAATAGGATTTTCATTAAAAATAGACACATATAACTAAAATTGCATATTTTATTGAATTATTTATATAATTCATCATATTTATTAATACAAACATGTATTTTTATGAATATACATAGCCACATATGTAGAATTCATTCCTTTACACGTTTTTAACAACATAAACAGAAGAATTAATCTTCCTTTTATTAGCTTTTGATGTTTATAGAGATTTTATAGACAAAATACTTATCTAAGACAATTCACATGAATTATTCTACCAAATTCCAATCCATACTCAGGAAATAGACACTAGAATATGGCCACACTTGAGAGGAATGTGTTATACACTATGTGTATGTTCACCTTTCCATGGCCATGACCATTTAAGGTTGTACTCTTTACCCCCGGTTAGGAAACTGTTGGTGCCCCTCTCTTTGCCCACCACTTTCTTGTACCTAGTCAGCATTGGAATTTATTTCCATGGACTTAATTCATAAGATTCTTCAGACTCTGTGTCAATATTATTTCTTAGAATCACAATTACAATTTCTTATCTGAGAATCAAAATTATTCAAATAATGTTTGTCCTTTCAATTTGACATGCCTTTTATAGCTTTTCATTAGTAGTTAATGACCTCCCTAGACTCCCGCCTTGGGAAAACGAAGACTAGGCATGAGTATAATATTGCAACATTCAGGGCCATAGAGGAATTCATCGAAGGTCATGCAAGAAGTGTTTCGCATCTCAGCGGTGTCCCGATGACTCTTTGGGGCAATGAGAAAGAGAGTAAAAGAACCAGAGAGGAGCTCGATAAGACGGATGCTGCTCATATGACCACGCTGGGTATGTACCATGCTTGGAAAAAAGTAAAGATGAGTATTGATCAAGCGGCCAAGAAGTAGTCCAGTTTTACTACTGCTTCTTGGCTGTAGGCTTGCTGTTTTGTTGCCGTTGTTTTGCTGTTAAGTCTCGTTTGTGTTGCTGTTTCTAGGCTTCGGTGTTCTTTGCTGTAACTTTTGTGCTTTGATACAGCTTCTCTGCTCCTCTCTCTTATTCAGGCTTTTAGGCCTCCTTTTGTACACAAGGGTATAGTCCCTTTCAAAAAACTATTTACCAATATTAAAAAAAATAACCATCACATTGGTTATTCACACTTTTCCTAAATACATTAAACATATTTAATCAAAAACTTATGAACTTATTTACATCAATAGTTATTTACTTTGTCTTTTTCTTAATTCAAACTTGATCTTTAATAATCCACAAGTCTATAATTCTTTATTAAGCCTTGAGGATATAGTAACATAACATTTCTCCCCTCCTTGAATCTGCTACTTCCATCAGCAATGCCAAGTCTATGCTGAAAATCATAGAAAAAAGTCATTAGCTAAACAAATTAGGATATTTCTCTCTCAAGAAATCTTCTCTTTTCCAAGTAACATTTTCCACATCACAAAAAGTCCATTTTACTTTAAATTCTTTAATTCATGTATTTCTAAGGTTCATATTCCTTCTTTCAAAAATAATTTCAAGTTCAATTTTGAATTCACATGTAGGCTCAATAACTATATTTTTCCAATCAATAACATGATTAACATCATACACATATTTATTTAACAAACATACATGAAACACATTATGAATTCTAGAAAATTCAGGAGGTAAATCAAGTCTATAAGTAATCTTTTTTATTCTTTCTATAATTTCAAATGGTCCACAATAACAAGGAGATAAATTAGCATATTTTCCTAATTTCATAGAACTCTTCTTAGGTTTAACTCTAAGAAATACTTGATCACCTATTGAAAATTCTCTGACAGACCTTTTTGAATCAGCCCATTGTTTATACCCATCTTGGGCAGCCTTCATGTTTTCTTTGGCTTTGTTTATGATTTCTTCCATTTCCTTTAAGTTATCATTAGCATACCAAGATCTATGTTCAATATTAGACCATGAAATAGGAGTAGTACAATTCCTACCATACACAACTTCAAAAGGTGTCATTTTTGTTGTAGTATGATAAATTTGATTATGATATTTCTTAATGTCTTGTTTCATCCTAGGCTAGAAATAATTCTTTTTGACTAACAAGTAAGTCTTTTGAAAACCAGGATGTCTAGCTATGGGAATGTCGGGGGAATCTCTCAAAATTTGTTGTTTGAAACTAGGAAGATTAGGAATACGTAATCTACATTTATAATACAACAATCCATTCACACCAAGAAAATAAGAAATAAACCTATCTTTTAAATGCACATTTGAAATTCCATTTTTCAATCCAAAATATAATTCAACAAAATAGCTATTAGTAGGTGACACATCTCTTATTTCTTGATCAAATTGACTCCTTTCTAAAGACAAAGCATTTGCAAACATTATTTTCCATACTTAAAGCATCAACTAAATTTTCTTTACCAAGAACATATTGTATTTCAAAATCATACTGAACTCAGCAATTTTATTCATCTTCTTTGTCTCATATTTAGTAATGGTTGAGTAAAAATATATTGTAGACCTCTATAATCATTTTTTACGAAACAAATTTCGACCAATAAAATAATTTCTCCAATTTTCCAAAGCATGAATTATCCCTAATAGTTATAAATCATGAGTAGGATAATTATTTTAAACATGTAACAACTTTCTAGACCCAAAACATGCAACTCTACCATCTTGCATTAACACAACCAATACCTAACCCACAAGCATCAATAACAATAGAAAAAGGTTTGGAAAAATCAGAAATACATAACACTGGTGCAATGGTTAAATCTTCCTTCAATTTATTAAAGGAAATTTCACATTCCTCAGAACAATGATATGAGTTATTTTTCTTTGTCAAGTCCATGAGATCAGTGGCTATTTTAGAATACTTCTTAATAAATCTTCTATAAAAACCAGATAAACCAAGAAAACTTATAATTTTTATCCCAATCTTGTACTGCTTTTACTTTGGAAGGGTTAGGTGCAATTCTTTTTTCAAAGATAATATGACCTAGGTAAGAGACTTCAATTTTTAAAAAATCACATTTGCTTAATTTACCATACAACTGATGTTTTCTTGAAGTTTCAAGCACTAGCCTAACATGTTTCTCATGTTCTTCTTCATTTTTAGAATAGATCAAAATATCATCTAGAAATATAATCACAAATACATCTAGAAAAGGTCTGAAAACATCATGCATCAAGGTCATGAAAGTGGCTAGAGAATTTGTTAACCCAAAAGGCATAACAACAAACTCATAATGACCATATCTAGTTCTAAAAGTAAACTTTTCAATATCAACATCCTTTATTATAATATGATGGTATCCAGAATGTAAATCAATTTTATAAAAACATCTAGCACCATTCAATTGATCTAAAAAATCATCAACTCTAGGAAAAGGATACTTATTTTTGATAGTTAGCTTGTTTAGTTGTCTATAGCCTATAAAAATTCTTATAGTGCCATATTTTTTTTTAACAAACAACACTAGAGCACCCCAGGTAGAAACACTAGGTCTGATTTTTTCCTGTTTTAACAATTCAGTCAATTGTATCTTAAGCTCAACTAATTCAAGTATAGACTACCTATAAGGTGCTTTAGACATTGTTTCATCTCCAAGAATCAGGGCAATGGTATGTTCTACAGATTTCCTAAGTGGAAATTCTTCAACATCAAATGGAAAGACATCCATAAATTCTTGAACTACATGATGAACATTTATATCTACTTTAAGTTTATCATTATGAGTAATCAAAGCACAAAAACTTTACATTTTTCTTTTAGACTCCTCTTAAGTTGGACAACAGAAATAGTTTTCAAAGTCAATTGTCTTTTTATTCCCTGCAAAATATGAGTATTTGCATATGATCTTGAATACAAAATTGTCTTATTTTCATAGTTTAATGAGGGCATGGTTCTTTTAGCTAACCATGTCATCCCTAAAATGACATCATATTGACCTAAGTTAAGCACATGAAAAGATTCACTAGATACAATATTATCTATTTGAAAATCTAAGTCTTCAACCAAAGCTCATATTTTCCTTATTATTCTTCCATCAACCATTTCTACAACTACTGGTTCAATTTTTCTGGAAAATAAATTCAATTTGTCAACCAAGTTAGGAGATATAAAACTATGACTACTACCAGAATCAATCAAGAAAACAAGGGCTACATTTTTAATAAACTTTTTTACTTCAATTAGTTTATGCATTGTACATGCATCAACAACATCATAAAATTTCATATTTTTATTTTCTTCTTTAGGTTTATCATCAATTTTCTAATTTTTATTTTGATCCCACCCTTTTATTTTCATAGGACAATCCCTAGCACAGTGGTTATCTCCACAATTCCAGCATTTAACTTCTTCAGGTTTTGTCTTAACATAGTCTTGTTTATTTTATTTATTTCTGATTTGAGTATTTTTGCACTTTACAGTTTTACTAAATGGTCTTTTTCTATCCTTAAAATGAAAATTAGAGTTCTTTTTCTTATAGTCTTCTTTCTTTTGTTGAACTACAATAGTCTTGTATTTCTCAAATTGTTCTGCAATTTGAGCAACCTCATCTACTGAAGTTGGTTTACCACACCAAACACTAGCTTTATATTCTTCCCTTAGACCATTGATGAATCTAACAACTTTGTCTATCCCAAAATAAAAGGCACAAATCTATTTAAGTTTTCAAAGGCTTGTTTATACTCATTTACAGTTTTAAGACATTGCTTTAGATCAAATAATTCATTTTGTCTTTGTTGCAAGAAATGTTCAGACAAATATTTATTTTTAAACAACTTCTTAAATTTTCTCTAAGAGACTTTATGGGCTTTAAGTTTCTCAGACCTTAATGTGTCTTCCCACCAGTTAAGGGCAACATTTTTCAACTGATATGAAGCTATTTGTGTCATGCTTAGCTTATTAGTATTTTATAATTCAAAATATCTCTCTAAGATAGATAGCCAAGTTTCAGTCCTATTCCCCTGTTCCTACTTCTCCTTGCATATTCAGGCAATTTTATTTCTTAGCAAATTTTTCATGTCTTTATAATTCTTACTTGAACTAGCTTGATTACTATTGCTAGATGAATCAAAAGAACTAGAAGAATCAGAAGATTCATTTAATTATCATGAAACAAAATCATCATCAAATGAAGAGTGCTTTATTTTTCTTAATTTATTTTCAAACTTATTACATTTTTTCTGATTTAGTGCTTTTATCTGATTTATCTAGACTTATCAGTTTTATCAATCCTAGCTTCTGCAAATTTTCTTTTCAAAGTCTCTAATTGCTCAAAAAGTTAGGTTACTTCCCTGCCCAATTGTTGGTTCTGATGTTCCAATTCATTGTAGTCCATGCCATTCTGTGAATCCATACCATATAAATTTGATTTTTCTTCCATTCTCTGTGTATATACACTATTTTTATCGTTGTGAGAAAATCACCATAATATTTTACTTCATAGCATATTTACTTCCCTTTACCACTTTAACAACAAAATGTCTTTTAATGAGGATAATTAGCTCTGATACCAAATGAAATGAAACTTTTTCCCTTGACTAAATTCTACTAATTCTTGACAAATATTAAGTAGCGGAAGAATGATACGTTTTCTAAATTCATATACAACTAAAACTGAAGAAACTATGGTCGAATTACTAATGTATAATCTTTCAATGACAGTCTATTTATATTAACAAGCAAAACAACTTACAGTCACATTTTATTAATAAAACCATAAAGAACCTTTAAATCTACAGTTTACAGCTAACCAAATTAATTAAGATTAAAAGATATGATTAATTAATTGAGATCAACCAGAAGACACATGGCTTGATTCTGTGTATTTCTGAATAAATTCGTCTAACGGACACAAGGTCCCGAAATTAACCAAATACTAAATAAATTTGGGTCCGAATAGATTTGCAAAAAAAAGTAAAAAGATAGGTGTCGTCATGTTTAATGGTAAATGACATCTAAGATTGACCCTGCAAAATACATGTGTATGTGGCCCTTTGCTATTAGTTTGTACTTCGTAGTACATCATACAAGCAAGTAGACAAATTAATAGCAAGGAAGTGCATTAAATCGTACATACGTGGAACTATTTAATTAGTTCGCATTTCACACTGACACGATTCTGACAAAGAATAAACCATATGTGAAGGAACGTGGGAAAATTCTATTGGTTCGCTTACTAGAAAGATAAATAATATGTGAAACAATGTGGTAAAATTCTATTGGTTCGCATGCTAACAACTTTGACAAAGGATTATGACATGCAAAAATTGGTGGCTTAACCTAATTGGTTACAATTGGCAAGACTATCAAACGAATGACAATGCAAAATGTGACAAGACTTCGAACAATCCTATTGGGTCAGGTTTCACATTCAACAAAGATTGATTAGAAAAATTCTGAACCTGCGAAGGACGTGGAATGATCTAATTGGATCGTACTTTACAAAACTCAAAAGAGACTGACATGAGTCTGAAATTGTAAAAATTTATGGTGATATCTCATTGGTTAAACCTTCGCAGTAATCAGTACGTTGACAAGTCAATAACATATGTATTTCTCTAATTGGCTAAAAATTTGCAAAGGTACCAAGAATCTAACCCCGCAAAGCACACATGGAACATTTTAATTGGCTCGAAATTCACAATTTTGTATATTGCACTATATTGGGGTGGATTTAGAACATAAAATTAACTACAATTAAGGGGAATTTCAGGTTAAAGACATAAACTATAGTAATACGACTGTGAAGAGACATAAACAAAAAATAAATGACTGTAAAATATAGAAGATAAATAATTTAGCTTGAAACACCATTAAAATTGTAAGATTACTTCAAACACAATCAATAACATTAATACAGTCTTGTTCCATATCAATTTAAATAGGTTTTTCATTAAAAATAGACACAGATATCTAAAATTATGTATTTTATTGACTTATTTATATAATTCATCATTCTTATTAATATAAGCATGCATTTTTAATAAATATACATAGCCACATATGTAGAATTCATTCCTTTGCACGTTTTTAACAACATAAACAAAAGAATTAATTTTCCTTGTATTAGCTTTTGATGTTTACAAACGTTTAACAAAAAAATTATAGAGCTTTTATAGATAGAATACTTATCTGAGACAATTCACATGAATTATTGTACCAAATTCCAATCCAGACTCAGGAAACAGAAACTAGACTATGGCCACACTTGAGAGGAATGTGTTATACACCCCATGTATGTTCACCTTACCTTGACCAAGACCATCCAAGGTTGTACTCTGTGCCCTTGGTTAGGACACCACTAGTGCCCCTCTCTCTACCCACTGCTTTCTTGTACTTAGTTAGCCTTGGAATTTACTTCCACAAACTCAATTCATATTATTATTCAGACTCTTTGTCAATATTCTTTCTTAGAATCAAAATTACAAATTCTTGTCTTAGAATCACAATGATTTAAATAATTTCCCTCCTTTTAGTTTGACATGCCTTTTATAGTTTTTCATTGGCAGTTAATAACCATCACGTTGGTTGTTCACACCTTTTCATAAATACATTAAACATATTTAATCAAAATCTCGTGACATTATTTACATCAATAGTTATTTACATTGTATTTTGCTTAATTAAAACTTGATATTTAATAATCCACAAGTCTTTAATTCTTTTTTAAGCCTCGGGGATATAGTTACATAATAAAAGTATTCACTGGTGACACACTTCCTAGTACATTTGTTTGCTTTGATTTTTTCTATTGTTTCTATCTCTCACATCTATCACTTCTACACCCATTTCTGGTCAGCTCACAGGGATCCCTATCTGTCAGTCTTCTCACATTTTCATTAATTGTCTTAGAACACTAGCGTCCAAGTGCACCTATCCAAACTAGGCGCTCATGTTCTCTTTGTTTTTGTTAATATTTTTGACTTTTTTGGTTTTCCTTTTTAGTTTTCTTACTCCTATCTTGAGGTCCTAGTTAGCATGGCATGTCACTAGCATTGGAATTCAAACAAGATATTCCTATATAAACACAACATACATACCATTATAGGGGCGGGAAATTTTATCAAGGGCTATCTATCTACATACCATCAAAGGGACTAAATTTTGGGCTTATTAATCTACATACACTGCATAGGAAAGGGGAAGTTATTAATTCCATCTACACATTTGTATTCTATCTAGATTCTAGCTCGCTATCTTGGCATCATTGGTGCAAGGGAAACCTAAGGACACTATTGCACACACAAACACATAGAACTATATGGAGTCTCAGATGTAGTGCAACACCTGAATTATAAGTTTATTTAGTCAAGTGATTGTCGGGGTCATTAGGACTCCCCATTTTACATATTTTCTTTTTAAGAGTTGATGTGTTTTGGGATTTTGCATGATATTATATATTTTGTAGGTTGCCGACGAACTTGTCCATCTTCTAGTGATCTACATGCAATCAATAGTGAGGAGTAGAGAAACCCTAGCGACACTAGAAAAATTAGGTTCCTCCCTCTTGCATAGTCACAGGAACCTACAGGATGTCTCTGGCACCCAACGAGCATTTCCAACATTCTTCCCAGCTTGTTCATCAGTTGTTTCAGTTTAGGTATACTTCGGGATACGTGAAAATCAGATAAATGCCCTAGATCTCTCATTTTCTTACATAGTTACATCTTTAGAGTGCTTAAGATATTGTATACTGTTGTATATCATTGTAGTGACTCTGAAATCAGATTTAATAATAATTCAGATTTTATTAAATCACTTCCCTACCCTAGGCGCCCATGTCTTGGCTAATACATGCAGTCTACAATTTATATTAAGCATTTACAACAGTCTTCACTTCCTGTTCAATAGTTTTCCCATCTTGCACCAGTCCCATATCAAATACAAATAAGATAATTTTATTCCTCTCTCTCTCTCTCTCTCTTGAACTTAGGGTTTCATACTTTATTATATTATTGGTTGTGTAAATTATGTATTCCATGATTTATTTATCATACCTTACTCTGTAATTAGGGTTTAGCATAATTCTATTTTTGTTAAATCAGTTAGTGCATCTATTTGTATTCTAGCACACCTACTTACATGCTAGCGCACTCAACAAAAATCCTTTGTTACACTAATGCATTCAATTTCATGTTGTAACATATCAGTGAGAGTGTGAGTGTAACCTATCTTCTGGAGGCCATAACATTTTCTCCTAAACTTGAAACGAATCCGTTTTTATTGTGATGGAAAAGTCTCGTAAAGAACTATCAAATGAATACAACATAAGTTATGGATTTGAATTTATAGAAAATTTATGGTTTCCTTTCTCCCAACATTTGTCTTTTTTACACGTTAGATTCATTTTTTTGTTCCAAATTACTAAATCTTATGCATAGGCTTCCATATTTACTTTCTAAAGACAATTTTCTCAAAATAGTGCTTATATTTGAAATATTTGTTAAATTTTTATTTGTTTTTGTTTAGATCAAACCTCAAGCATATGCTCTTCTCTCACACTTTTATAATTCATTTTGAGAATCAGAAGTGTGAGTTTGTTTTCATTGTTTTCTCTTGTGTTTACCTCATAAATTCCAACTCTTTATTCTTAGGACCATTCTTACAAGGATTGTTCTTAAAACTACTATTAGTGTGAAATCACCGCATCCCCAAATGAGTCATGGATATGATTTTCTAAGGCAAGTTCATTTGGTGTGATTTGCATAACATGGGACCATATCTCAAGTTGTGAGACTTGCGAACTTGAGATGGCCCTCCGGAGAAAGCCGACTTCTTCTTCCTGATCCTAATGCTAAACTACTCCTAATGTAGAAATGACGTCTAACTACACCTATCCTAATAATGCCAAGGAAATAGGGAGAGAGAAAGTGCATAAAGAGGGAAATCCTACACTAATGAGGTGATAGCACTAAGAAAAGGGAAGTACTGATCATATATCAAAACAACCATGAAATGAAGGGAGGTGAGGTGAGAAGTGGAGAGGATGGACAACAACATCATAGGCCAAATGTCATATTCACATAGAACTCCATTTCTGATCCCCATGAACACAACTCCCGGATCTATAAATGAAACGTCCAAAACATGCCCATAATACTCAAGAACGATGAGAGGCAAGAAGATGCAAGGAAAACAAGCAAAGGATGGACAAACACATCACAAAAATGAGTTTTATTGCTTCAGAAATTTGCATGGAGCATAATACATGAGCAAGAGCCAAAGAATGCCATTTACAGATCAGGGGAGGAGATTCAAACTCCATTTTTGACCCTGGGGAAGAAAATAAGAGGGGAGATAGAGAAGAAGAATGAACAACTTTTACAATGAATCTTGCCCCCGTATTTATAGATTCATCCTGAAAGAAGAAAAGAGAGAGAGAAGCGGGAAAATCAGGTTGAAGTTAAACCACCACTGTTAATGCCTCTGATGAAATCTCTCCCCAAATTTGTCTTTTCTGCATCGATCCTTGGTTTGGTGCCTTGAAGGAAGAGGAAACGACGAAACAGATCAAAATCTGCTCTGGTTGTTGAGGTAAGAAGATCCTGCATTGAAAGCCCAAAAATGTTTCCTCCATTCTTCTTCACCTAACCTCCTCAAAATTAAAGTTTTAGACCTCCGTGGCATGGGTGAGGCCGAGATATTTCCAACGGTGTCAAATTTGTAATATCTCGAGCCCTAAGTCGAAAGATACGCCTCTTGAAGTTTATATCGGGTCTGCAGAGGAGGGTGGGAAAAAATCTTGACAAATGGGTCCCCTTTTGATATCGGACACGTGGCAGCCATATTGGAACAAAAATTGGGGTCCATGGGCCCACAATTTACCTTTTGGCCCTTTGTGCAAAAAAAAAAAACTTAAAAACCTCTGCAACTATCTGGACACGTGTCAGTGTGGCGCTCATTTGGAAACCTTCTCTTCATTCAATCTTTGAATCATCGCAATTAAGAAACTTAACAACCTCTGCTAGCATGTTTGTGCATTGACTTTTCAAATGACTCTGCCCCCGTTGGAATGACACGAGGAGGCACCACACTCATTTGGGTCTCCGCCTTTGGACCGACTCTTGGAAATGCGCCAAGATGACACTTGGCACTCTCCGCTTGCATACTCATACTTAGCCAATTTTTTGAGGCCTACCCTGTCTGCCTTTGACTCTATTTGACCATTTGACCCTGCCTTCGTTCCGCCCTGGGACATGTGGAGGTGCAACACTTGTTTTAGCCTCTCTATTTGGATCCATCTTTGGAGAAGTTCCGCGAGGACACGTGGTCTCTTCCACTACCTCCTCCATACTTAGTCAATTTTGGACCCTTTCCTGAACTGTTCAAGCCCAAAAACTTCCAGAATTCACCGTTTCTTTTATTTCTTGCATCTAGTCTATTTAAAATTGTCTCCTCTTTCTTCTCTGCCCCCGCCACTCCATTGTTGAGTACTCCCCCGACCCTTTAAATAGATTTAGGATGTGGAAATGCTCAAAAGAACCATTTCTTCTATTTCTTCTTGTGCGGGGTCGAATTTGACTTTCTCAGGCTTCTGTTTTTCACTTTGCCTGGTTTTGGGATGTGAGATCGTGGGTCTGTATCATTTCCCTTCATGTTTCCTTTATGTGTAAGGCTTGTTCTGACCAAAATTTCCAGTGGGAAATTTGGGTTGACAATTTGACGACTCGCATGTACATCTACCTGCTAGATGAAGAGACCAATGGCCTTGAAGCATCCATTGGGCATGGATTCTACTTGATAACATGGAACTTATCCTTGAGCCACTGGGAGCCTGACTGCAAGCCTTTTTTATGTTTCATTTGTCTCTAAGCCTGCCCACGCATCTGCACTCTCAATTTTCATAAGAGAACCTTGGAAATGGAGTTTCTAAGATTATAAAATTGTTTTGACCTAGGGCTTCAATCTGTCCCTCAAATGGACTGTCTCGAAATGGCTTTTAGTTGCTCTGCATTTGTTCCCTATTTCAACTTGCAACTATCACAGGAAAACATGAGCCTTCTTTCCTTAAATAGTTAAGAGCTTGGTCTCATGCCCCTCTGAAGCAATACAAACAAAATTTATATACAAATACCAAATCATACATGATTCAAATGAGACATGTAGAGTGTGCATACGCACTTCTTCTACTAGAAATAAACATATCTAATCTACTCTAACCAAGAGAAAAGGGAGCTCAAACAAAGGCTAAAACTGACATGGAGAAATAGCTTCCCTTCCTCAAAAAATGGTAGCCATGTAACTGATTTGGCACTAAACGCGGTTGGTTAGATGAGTGAAAATTTGACAATAAGTCGGTCATCCACCCAAATCATCAAGGTATCAACATTAATTGAAAATAACTCTTCAAGTTGACCTGCATTGGACTCCTGGAGGCATTGATGGTGACCCTTGGTACTTTGATGTTCATCCTCATGCCCTGAAGTAGGCATGACTGATTTTGGTATCTCCTTGTGATCTAATGAAGCCAAGTACCTGAGTGGGCACGGTCTGATCCTTTGGATGTGCCCATTTCTCTGAAATTCAACTCCAAAATTGGAGTCTTCTTGTGGACCTTCTTGGGTGAATGGTGTGAGATAAATGATGACATCCTCCTTCCTTTTCTCTTCCTCCTCCTTTTAAGAACATGGAAGATTCATTTCTTCCAATCTTGGTTCCAGAGGGCTGTTATGGAGTGCAGGTTGTTGTTGCTGAATGTTATCCTCTGTGACAACATGCTCATGTGCTTGGGATGTGAGAGATGGAGGAAAACATGATGTGATCTCCATGGGTTCCCCTCCATCAAGGCAATATTCCAAGTCAGACAGATAATCTTCCTCCTCATTGTCCTGTTACGTGTGTTCGACCTCCTCCATGGTGTCCTTCGAATCTGTAATTTTCTCACCATGGTTCCCCTTATCCTCAAACATGAAGTTTGAAAGTTCAAACTGTTCCTCAACATCAGAGCTTGAAGGGGATGAAGTGGGAGGAAGAACTGAAGGTTCTTCTGTGGCCTGCTCTACACTTGGAGCCTCTTGAAACTATATGGTCCTCCTCCACAGCTAGAATGTACTCCTCTTCTTTTAGATTAGGAGTAGCTACTTCTTCCCCTGCTTGCATTGTAGCTGGAGCTTCCCACCACTTGCAGCTTGACCTCAGCCTCTTCCATAGGCTTAACCAACAAGGGAACCTTTGAAAACTCAAATTTAGTAGCCCCAACTCTTCATATTTTCTATCATTTCTTCTTTTTTGGGTTCCTTTATTTGATGTTCTCCTTGGCTATGGTTTTTGGAGTCTCTTACCAAAAAGGACTTGAGAAGGAAAGAGGAGTGGTGGGTGGGGTTTGTAATAGTTGTTTCCTTGTTTGTGGTGGAGGTGAAGGCGTTGTTTTTGGATTGTGTAGAGGGGAATTAGATTTGGAAGGGAAAATAACAGAGAAATTAAGGTGAGGTGGAATACTAGGAGATGGAGAAATGAAATCAACACTTGGGGCAGTAAGTGAGGGGCTTGACTCTTGCCTTTGCTGAAATGATAAAGATTGAGGAAGAGACAATGACAAATAAGGAGCTGGTGATTGACTTACCCATTAACAAGGTTGTTCCGCACTTTTCTTATAAGCCCTGATCTCCATTGTCCATTGTGTAAGTTGGGGTAGCATTTCAATCATGAAGTCCAACTTCTCCTAAGGGCTATAGTGTTTTGGAAAAGGGCCTTCCCATGGACAAGGTGCCCTGCAACCGATGCTGAAAGCCCTCATTTGAATTGTTGCCCTTAATTGAAACATGACAGCCTCCATTTTTTGAATCTTTTCCAGCAAAACAACATCTTCTGCATAATTATCACCATCAAATGTGTCCCCTTGTTCTTAATAAACTTCATAGTCAAACTGGTTTTGACACTGCTCATATGGGTAAGCATAATGGTCCTAGATCTGATTATAATGTTGATCTGGAGGAGTTGGGAAATACATTAGAGGTGGAATGTATTGCTGTAAGTGTGAGTTCCATGAAGGGAATGAAGTCATGATTGCACAACCTCATGGAATGGGAGAAAATTAAAGAGATAGAGGAAGAAATGGATGGAAAAGGTCTACAACTCAGAGAATGGGTTTTTGACCAGATGGAGTCGCCAGATGTGCTTGAAAGTGCCTGCAAAGGCTTAAATATTCACCAAGAGAACATCAAACCTAATGAAGTGAAGTGGTAAGATGCTTTAGATCTATCCCACCGGGCGTACCAAAACTCTTAGTGCAAAATCACAGCACCCCCAAATGAGTCATGGATCTGCTTTTCTAAGATAGGGTCATTTGGTGTGGTTTGCATAACATGGGACTATCTCTCAAGATGTGGGACTTGCGGACTTGAGATGGCCCTCTGAAGAAAGTCAACTTCTTCTTCTTGATCCTAATGCTAAACTACTCCTAATGTAGAAATGACGTCTAACTACACCTATCCTAATAATGCCAAGGAGACAGGGAGAGAGAAAGTGCATAAAGAGGGAAATCCTACACTAATGAGGTGATAGCACCAAGAAAAGGGAACTGTTGATCATTTATCAAAACATCCATGAAATGAAGGGATGTGAGGTGAGAAATGGAGAGGATGGAAAACAACATCACAGACCAAATGTCAGATTCACATAGAACTCCATTTCTAATCCCCATGAACACAGATCCCAGATCTACAAATGAAACGTCCAAAACAAGCATGGAATACTCCAGAACGATGAGAGGAAAGAAGATGCAATGAAAAAAAGTGAAGGATGGAAAAACACATCGCAAAAATGAGTTTTATTGCTTCAAAAATTTGCACAGAGCATCATACACAAGTAAGAGGTAAAGAATGCCATTTATAGAGCGGGGGAGGAGATTCAAAATCCATTTTCAACCCTGGGAAAGAAAAGAAGAGGGGAGGTAGAGAAGAAGAATGAACAATAAATTTTACAATGAATCCTACCCCTGTATTTATAGATTCAACCTGAATTAAGAAAAGAGAGAGAAATGGGAAAAGCATGTTGAAGTTCAACCATGATGTTAATGCCTCTGATGAAATCTCTCCCAGAATCCGTCTTTTCTGCATCGATCCTTGGTTCGACGCCTTGAAGGAAGAGGAAACAACGAAACAAATCAAAATCTGATTTGGTTGTTGAGGCAAGAAGATCCCACATTAAAATTCCATAGATGTTTCTTCCATTCTTCTTCACCTAACCTCCGCAAAATTAAAGTTTCAGACCTCTGTGGCATGGGTGAGGCCGAGATCTTTCCAATAGCGTTAGATTTGTAATATCTCGAGCCCTGAGTCGAAAGATACGCCTCTTGAAGTTTGTATCGGGTCTGTACATGAGGGTGGGAAAACAACTTGACAAATGGGTCCCCTTTTGATATCGGACACATGGCAGCCATATTGGAACAACAATTCAGGTCCACAAGCCCGCAATTTACCTTTTGGCCCTTTATGCAAAAAACGTAAAACTCAAAAACCTATGCAGCCCCAAAACTCCATCTGGACACACATCTATCTACCGCTCATTTGGAAACCTTCTCTTCATTCAATCTTTGAATCAGCACCAATAAGACACTTGGCAGCCTCCGCTGGCATGTTTGTGCATTAACTATTCAAATGACTCTGCCCCCATTGGAATGACACGTGGAGGCACCGCTCATTTGGGTCTCCGCCTTTGGACCGACTCTTGGAAATGTGCTAGGTTGACACTTGGCACTCTCTACTTGCACATTAATACTTAGCTAATTTTTTGAGACCCGCCCTGTCTTCCTTTGACTCTGTTTGACCATTTGACCTTTCCTTCGTTCCACCCTAGGACATGTGGAGGTTTGGTGCTTGTTTGAGCCTCTTTATTTGGATCCATATTTGGAGAAGCGCCGTGAGGACACATGGTCTCTTCCACTTCCTCCTCCATACTTAGTTGAATTTGGATCCTTTCTTGAACTGTTCGAGCCCAAAAAATTCCAGACTTCACTGTTTCTTCTATTTCTTGCATCTGGTCTCTTTAAAACTATCTCCTCTTTCTTCTCTACCCCTGCCACTCCATTGTTGAGTCCTCCATCGACCCTTTAAATAGATTTAGGATGTGGAAACTATCAAAAGAACTGTTTCTTCTATTTCTTCTTGTGCAGGGTTGAATTTGACTCTCTCGGGCTTCTATTTTTCGCTTTGCCTAGTTCTGGGACGTGATCTTGTGGGTTTGTATCATTTTCCTTCATGTTTTCTTTATGTGTAAGGATTGTTTTGACCAAAATTTCCAGTGGGAAATTTGGGATAACAACTACTAACTATAGGTTTTCATTGGTCATTGATTCAAGAAAACCTTTATCACCCTTTTTATTACATTTTTTTTTATAAAACTCTCTTAATTAATTTTTTAGAGAAGGGTTTAGTCCCCCTTTAACTGTAACTGTGGGAAGTGTATGGAAAAGGGCCATGAACTCATTGTGAGAAGCTATAAGAACCCCAAAGTAGTCGGCACCTTAAGTGAACTAGCCGACAAAACGTGATCCCCACCTTATATGACTAGTATGCCCTTGTGAGAGATTAGAGTCTAAGTTATCCTTAGTGACACCCCCGATTTGATCCTTTGAGTGGATTAACTTATCGTATCAAGGGGGTAAACTAAATCTAACAACTAGAAATAGTACCATGCTCGCTCATATAATTTTTGACATTTAGCGACAAAAATTTATTCTAGGAATTCATACCTTGACCAAACCAATCTAAGTTAGAGCCCACCTTCCATAAACATCATTTTCATCTATTTTTATTTTTACGTGTTAGTGAGTTTGTGTTCCATACTCATATCATACACTCTCTATCTTCATCTCTTTTTTGAATCTTCCAAATCTCCTTCATTTGAATTTTTCATCATCGCTTTTCAAATTTTCCTAATCTCATTCATTTGGATTTTTCACCACATACTTTTGGAACTTCCAAATATTCCTTCATTTGGATTCTTCACCATCTCTTTTCTAACCTTCCAAATATCCATCATTTCAATTTTTCTTCACCTCTTTGCGAAATTACCAAATTCCTTCATTTGGATTTTCCATCTCAATTTCATTTTATCTTACCCTAGTCTTAAGTCTTTGGATCATTTTCCCAAAGTTTAAGCAACTTATTTCCCATCAAAGTTAATCCTTGAGTTGTGGATACCCACGTATTTACTCGAGCACCTTCATTTGCAATCTAAGTCATGAAAATATCTTATCATTCATCAAGATCTTATTGTTCTATCTTTCTCCTACATCTTTTATTTTGACATAGAACTTGTTAAACTATAAACTCTCACCCATCTTACGTCTACAAATTTAACATTTACTTTGGTAAATTTTTAGCCATAATCATTCCTATACCTCTTATTTCAATATTCACATTGTTGATATTTGATTACTGCCCTTTCATCACCAAGCCTCATCTATCTTAACATTCGCTTTGTTAAGGTTCGAGCACATCAATCAAATTTTCCATTTTCTTCTATCTTAGCATTCACGTTGCTAAGGGTTGAGAAATTAACTTTCATTTTCAACCTCTTCCATTCTAGCATTCACTTTTCTAGAGGTTGAGTAAACCCTATAGACACTAAATCACGCACTTTGGGTACATTTTTAGGTCCTGATCACATACTACTAATTCATATGATTCCTAAGTGGGAAGTACTAATTGATCACTGTCTTTGGACTCTTTACTTTCTTTCTGATTTTCATCTTGGTCTTACATACCCCACTAACCAGACTGACCTTTGATACTTCACCTTTTTTGAGTTTAGACACTAGCGGCCAACCAAGACGCCAATGCCCAAGCACCCTCATCCCCTCTGGGCGCCCCCAACATCTTTGTATTTTGCTCACATCTTTTGGGTATTTTATAGCTGTTGGGCATCTTAGTTTGTTGGTTGTCAAAATTTTAGTGATCAATTACTGTGACACCACATTTTTGCCATGTCAAACCACACCAAAACTATATCACATTACTTAGAAAATTACAACAAATTTTTTAATGATACAAGGTTAATATACATTAGTTATGTTTGTTTAATTCCCCGTCTATTAAATACTACGCTCCCCTAAAGGAGTCGGAACCAAATTAATAATTAAATAACATTATTTAATTCCCCAAAATTATTATAAAGTTAAATCCTCCTCCTAAGTTCCTATTAATTTTATTTAAAATATTTCCTAAATTAATTTTGTTTATTTTTATCCACTTAAATTCCTATTAAATTTATTAAAAATCATTTCCTAAGTTAAATTTAAATTTATTTCCCTAAGTAGATAATGCCCTTGCCACTCATTTATTTATTTAGTTACACATTTAACTTTATTCATTTTAATCCCCTTAAATAATTTATTTAAAGCACCCATGTACAACATTTGTTTTTCTACCCATAATTAAAATATCAAAATATGATCTAAATCCAGTATTACCCATGAATAAAATACCCTAAGGTTCCTTATTAATTAAATTTACCCATACACTTAATAAAACATCAATTTCCCATCCCCTTCAAGTTTTAGGATTAAATATGGGCAATTGGATAAATTTAATCCTCGCCCTAGATCCTAGGAATTAAAAAAAAACCTAATCCTCCCTTATCTCTCCCTTTTATTCTTTTGTTTTCCCTAATGTGCCTCCATTTGTACAAGTTGGGTTTGTAGGAAGGAGAAGATGGAGGCCATAGAAGCTTGTGGAGATCTATGGTGTTTTTTATCTGGATTTTGCAACTACAGGGAAACTCCTCCCATATTTCCTTTACTCTCTATTTGTATTTCAACCATAGGATGTACATTTATGTTCTGGTTTATTTTCCAGGATTCTCTGGTTATGGGTATTGTATTTACCCTGAAGGGCCTGGCCATGGTTGTTGGTGAGGGGCACGGGGTGGGGGAGTATGAAGTGTGAGGGTGGGGGCTCGCTACAACCTATGCCCCCCCTAAAAATACGTATACTTCTACATTTTAAAAGGAGTGGGGGAGGAGGCTACGTAGCCCCTCCCCACCATTATATTATTTTTTGTTATTATTTATTCCTAAAATCTATTCAATACAAATTTGGGTTACGTACAGGTTAAAGGTGCAGGCCACATAGGGCTTTTTAAAATGGCTTATATGGTGAGGGGCACAGTGGTGGGGGAGTATGAAGTGTGAGGGTGTGGGGCTCACGTGCAACCTATGCCCCCCCTCCCACTGCTATACTTCCCATGTGTGTAAAAGCATGTGCGTGGAGTGAGTGCGTAAGTAGCCCGCTCCCCACGCATTTTTTGTTTGTTTTTTATGCGCATTCCTAAAATGCTATGTGCAATACAAATCAATTCGCATCCTTAAATGCGCATACTGCGTGTAAAAATGCGTATATATGATTACAGTGCGTGCATGTGTGTGTGTGTGTGTTTTCTGGTTTACATCTTCACAAAGTATTTCATGTAGTACCAGGTTTACATTTTAATAAGAAGGGACAGAAATGAAGGAGGTAGACTTCTTTTTGAATTAAACAAGAAATATTTGACATGGATCTTTGTGACATTATACAAGTATAATAGTGATACTTATCTTAAAGTTTGCCTTATTACACAAACATACGATGACAATTTATTCTAAGGTCTGTTATAAAAAACCATCAGAAGGCAGAACTATATTACAATCACCATAAATCCACATTCCTAACAAAGGATTTCACATTTAATTGAAGGAGAACTTGCAGCCCCAAAACAGACTTCCACCACTTTGAAACAACATTCCAAAAGAGAACAAAATATATATTTCAACACATTTGTAATTCAAGAACAATTTCAAATTTTAGCCTACACTATGATGTAAATTTCAAATAAAATACAAACTTTCCAATTAAGTTGTAGATTTACATTATGAAGTAGATTCTAAAATAAAATAAAATGGAGAATTTCAATATCCTTCTTGAACCATCTATATTTCATAAGTCAAAAATACATAACAAACTTATTTAAATTCCTTTACAATGAAGATTGAAAATAAAATAAAAGTGTATAAGCCCTCCACCTAAGAGTGGAGATAACATGCCAATTTTTTAAACTTTTCCCTAACTTCATCCTACAACTTCAATTCTCCAAGCTAAGTTTGAAATTCAAATCTTCTCCATCTCCAACACATCAACAAAGGGTAGGGAGCTAGGCAACACTCACCTCCCAACCAAAATCCAATGAGAAGGTGAATCCTACCTTCTCATTGGCCCCTAAGCCCCAACAATGGAGGAATGGGGGTGTTCACAACCATGAAATCCCTCACAAGAATGGCTTCAAACAACACATACACACGCACAACAAAATCTGCACACACAAAGAACCATGACAATATAAGATCCACAACATTACAATTTTACATAAACTCAAAATTTGAGCCAAATGAGAAGGGAAACATGACATCCATCTCCTTATACCTCGCAAGTGGGATAGGGATCCACCAAAGCCTCCAAGTGTACTACACACACACACACACACACACAACCCCTTATCTCTCCATTTAAAATATACATAATGATATAGTTTCCTTTTAACTCCACAAAGGTGGATTTCCCTTCCCACACTCCCTCCAAAAAACCTCACAAACTCCCTTTTACCTCCACCATGGCCCCATTTCCCTTTCCCTACACCATTCCTATGGCCAATTCTACCCAAACCCTTACAAAATCACATTCATTCACACAATTCACAACTCAATACACAAAAAAGAAAACAAAATACCAAGTATAAGATCCTACCTTGCCATTGATAGTTCCTTCAACCTTTAAGCAACCAAGCTCCGACCTATTTCCATAATGCCAACCAACTCCTATGCAAGCTCTCGAAAAATCCCCCAAGAAAGTAACCCCCAAAACCGCTAAAAGACTCCAATAAATAGAAAATGGCGGGGAAGATGGTGAGGTGGCTCCATGTAGAATTCCATCTCATTTATCCTCATTCCACCTCACAAACCCAACACACAAACCAATGCTCCATAAATAGGGAAGGTGAGAGATGACACATTCCTTCTCATACACAATCCCTCACTCCACATTTTAAGAATTCAAATTTAGGGAATTAAGAAAAGGGTGGCATTAACTGCCTATTTTCCCTCAAAAGCACGTACTAGGGGATAAATTTGACCCCTCATATCATAGTTTGGGTTGGTGAAAGGGCTTAATAAGTGTGAGAAAAGTAGTCTCCAAAAATGGGCTCAAAGCCTAAATTTGAGTTTTGGAGATGGGGATGGGCACAGAAACCAAGATAAAATAAAATCCATCCAAGATCATGAAGAAAATAAGGAATATCTAACACATTCATTTCCCACATTGCCGCATCACCCAATTAGTGTAATCCACATAGTTAATTGACTTAATTAAGGGGCACACTAATAACACAAGGACATGGGAAAACATTAGAATTCAATAAAAACACATAATCAACTAAGACAAATAAATAGAAGGACAAATATGACATATACACTCATGGCCACTTATGAGGTTGTTCCCCCTTGGAGACCTAACAAATATGACAAGAAAAATGACAACGTACACACACACACACATGGCTACCAAGGTGACCATGTTGTAAACACCTGGTATTCCTCCATAGTTGGTCTTCCTAGTCCCTCATTTGTTTTTGTGTGATTTCATTTCTTGCAACAACCAAGACAATACCACCTTCAGCCTCAAGGCCATATCAATACATCAAGAAATCAAAACACATATATCATTTATCAAATAACATCATCATACAACATAGCTACATCATTATCATGGTTAAGCAATTCTATTCTAAATCAATTATTTATAATTACTAATCATCACAATTCTACCATATCCATTAACATTTACTATCACCTTATGCCTATGCATAACCATCTATCACAATTCATATTTTACGATAACCATGCATTTCATACATCCATTGTAACTTATATCTATTTAGATGTGTTCAACAACATACTACTGAGCACCTATTATCACCTCATTATTAATAAATCATAACATCAATGTGCTCACATGGTTAGTCCAATCGTCTAAACATAATTGCCACTGTCAAGAGTCTAAGATGTCAACATATAACAAAATAACACTAAATCATTATCATGTACTGCAATATCTATCAATGTCCTCTATGTTACCATATTGTACATAATAAGATCCAAAACACATCGATAATCATAATGTCCAATAATAGGCTATCCAAAATATCAAAATAATGTCCATGTCACTAAGTAGCTAATAATCATGATCATAGCAAAAACAGGTGTTGAAGAGGAGTGGGAACTAGAATTATGAAATTCAAACAAGGGAATAATATAAATACAAAGCTATGTAACATAATAAAGAACCATTCTCTAAGAATCTATTACTATCACCTAAGGTTGCATCCAAAGACATTTCAAGAGCATCAAATCATCCATCTAGCATCCATTTAAGGGACAAGGGTCTGCATTCTTCTACATAGTACACTTCATAGGAGAAGAAGTTCATTTTTCCATGCACACATCTATTTAAATCTTCTATATCTAGCTATTTCTCACTATAAAGTGCATCTTGCATAAGAGCGACCTAAGGCACGATTCTACACACACACAAAACTACATGAAGTCTGAAATGTAGTGTAGTGTTAGGATCATAAGTTCACTTAGTCAGGTGACCGTTGGGGTACTTCGACTCCCCATGTGCATCTTTTTCTTTTTAGGATTTGATGTGTTTTGGGGTTTTATAGGTTCTCTTTCTCTTTACAGGTTTCAAGTGAATTACACGTGCATAGTGTGACACACAGGTGATCAACATCGAAGGGAAATGACATAGAAGCAATATAGAATAAATCACCTTTCGGTCATTTTTGTATTCACAAGCACCTATGAGAAATCTCTGGCGCCTAGGCGCCCCTGACCCAGTCCAGGCACCCCAATCTAGGAAAATTCAACTATCACACAATTTTCTAGGTTTGTTTGCGAGATTGTCCTCCTCCTGTTTGTCAGTTCTCTAGTTTGACATAATCTAGGATTAATTGTGAAATCAGCTAAGCACTTTATCATTTCTCTTACAATTAGGGTTTCAAAGTTTAATTGCTTATTGCTTAGGTCAGAAATGTACTTTATTGCTATATCATTTTATTGTAAATCTGTAATTAAAATTTAAAATAGTATTTCTATATTTTTTAAATCAAACCCCTCTTCCATCTTAACATTCACTTTGCTAAGGGTTGAGTTATCTTGATCTTCATTGCTACACTCTTCTATCTTATAATTCACTTTGCTAAGTGTCGAGAAATCAAACATTTTAAAATCTTCCATCTTAGTATTCACCTTGCTAAGGTTTGGGTATTACAACTTTTATTTCCAACCTCTTCCATATTAACATTCACTTTGCTAAGGGTTAAGTCAAACTGCCTCCTCACTCTAGGTATTTATCTTTATTAAAATGGTAGGTCCATACATGACATCAAATGACGAGTTACTCAAAACACTTAATGAGATGACAAAATAAATATCTCATATAGCTTCCTAACTTAGTGAGCAATCACCGAAAAAGCCACTCATATAACCTAGTGAAGACAATACCCCACGTAATGTCAAACATCAGTTTACACCCCTCAGAGAAATTATCTTTAGTGTTTTTCATCAATTAATAAACTTTAAAATGATGAAATATCCAATTAAAAAACCCCTTTTTGAAGGAGACCCTAAGCCATATTAGTAAAAACCTAATACATACTTTGAATATATTGGTACAAACCCAATATATTGATGTAAAGAATATTTTAAAGTGCTAATCATATAAATATTCTATTCCACCTACCTTAAAAATCATCCACAAAGGTGTTGGGGAATAGGAATTCCACCATATTCTCTGCATTGAAAAATTACCTCTAACATCACATAGGTTCTTCAATCTTGTCAAAAACTTATCCAATCACATACACTCCATTGAATTGGATCTCATATGCCTAAGTTTTGGACATCAGGACTCCTCAAATATTAGGATTCTCTCTATTGACTTAGACCTCATCTACCCAAGTATCATAAATCAATACTACTTCAATCAATTATTCATTGAAAAAAATTCAATCCCCTTCATTGGTTTGGTCCTCATCTACCCAAGTCTCATAAATTAGGACCATGAAAATTTACTAAACATGGGATTCTCTCCCAATGAGTCCATTGCAAACCATCGCCCACAAAACCTTTGAAAAATAAAAAAAACATAAAAAGAAGATAAAAATGCATATCAAACCCCTCCTCAAAGCACTATTTGAAAATCCAAAACATAGAAGCAAAAAATATTCTTTCATAGGTACTATAAGCAATATGGGAGATTGTTTGCATAGTCAACTCATCTAAACAAATGATTTTAATTGTTTCATCCATTGGAAAATATTTTAAGCATGGCATCACCATCTCTCCACATTCTTCACATATATGACACAAGTTAATATTTTTCATCTCAGGAAATGTGTGTCTCATCTTTGTTATGGTGTCTACCATTCCATATATATCTACCTACATTTTTTTCTAGAAGTTTACTGATGGAAAATTCTCCTTTTAAACAAGCTTTTTCTTTTAAAAAAGCATTAAAATTCTTAACCCGAATATTTTGACCGTCCATCTCTATCTAAGGTGTTGAACCCTTGTGTCCTACTAGTCGCATAAGGCTTAGATTTGGGGGTAAAACATTCATTCCCAACAAGCACAATATCAACATACAAGGAAAAATCAATCTAAAATACAAACTATGTATATCAGTCGTTATATATTTCGTCCTTCACAGTCTTCAGTGATGATCGCATATTGTTTACTAGTAATATGAGATTAGGAAAGGAGGAAGGTATCCTTACTTGCATACATTTTGTCTTTGGTGTTGAGCCGTTGCCTCTTACTAGTGGTATGGGGCAAGATGTAGGGGATTATTTTAAAAAAGAACAAAATAAAGCCTTATGAAAATTTGAATCAAAAGTGTTTAATAAAAAACATCCCAATAAGTTACTTCTATTAAGAGAGACAACAATTCCTTCATCTAGATCTTGTCAACCAGTAGGCCCTCGACGGATCTAAGTCTAGTCAAGATCTATATAATGTAAATCATCTTGAAATTAGTCAGGTAATCTTGACTAGAGATGAGTCACATTTTCCCAAATGGAACATTGTTACACCTTATGTTTTGGTATCCTTCATCTTCAATTTCATATCATTTTTCTCCTAGTTCTCATGTCTTTGTTGGCTCTCAGTGGTTATCCCTCACATCTTTCTATTTGTGTGGTGTCACAAGTGGAGTGAGACATCCTATCACTATATCATCTACATTTTGTCAATGGAATGAAATGCTTACAATTGTTTGAACATGAATTCAGAAAGTTCACCCTTTTACCAAGTCAAAAAATTGAAACCATTAAAATATGTTAAAAAACTCAAAAACATTCAAAAATAAAAAACATTGTTCAATATGTTCAAAAAAACAAAAACAATATAAAATGGACGAAAACCAAAAATAGTATAAACCTAGAAAAAACCAAAACATTCATATTTTTTTGGATAAAATCTTAGCAACTGAATAATACAGTTCAATAATATCACCATTTTATAGTAATACTACTGATCATTCTAGATCATCTTACGATAATCAATTTTCTTGCATGTGGTGTATATCTATGCTCGAGGAAAAAAAATCAATTATCTTTCGCAATATAATTTTTTTTAGGGCACACTTGGATTTCAATTAAATCCAATATAGATCAAACTACAAAGGGATATGACAAGAGTGTTTTTGGAGTATCTAAGATCACTCCCCTCTTCGGCCTAATCCAATCCTCTTACTTTCTAAGCTATCTCTTAGTGGCATTCATATCCATCTAATTATTCAATGTGGAACACATTAAGGGTTTTATTAGACATTGTTATTGTAAATTGTGTTGTACTGTAGAAGTTTTTCAACATTGTGAAGATGCTTTTGTTAGCATGTTAGTTTGTTATTTTGTTGTACTTTATTATTGTAGACCAATTGCAGATGAATTATTAACATCTTAGTTCACATAGAACTTTGGTGTAGTAAATTCATGTTTATATTCAGTTTGTTTAACACACTTGTTTTGTGTTTTTGAATCACTTGTACATATTGTGTTGTCATCCTGGTTTATCAAATAAGCCATGGTGTGTTTTCCATTTGTTGTGTAGTTCAATTTGTTTACATCACTTTGTATTCGTGCTAATTGCAAGAACTTTGTGGACATTATTTCACATATAACATCATCATTTCTCCACAATCGTCATACATTATGAATAAAAACTCAGCTATGAACATGGAAGCTAAGCTGCATCTCACACCATCATATCTCCATGATAAATTAGGTGTACCAAACACATTGATCCATTCCTTTTCATTAAAATTTTCAAAAAAATCATTTATTTGCAAAAATAAAATAAAACTCGTAAAAAATATAAAAATCCAAAAAAAATATATTCACAAAATCATAAAAAATTAACAAACATGAAAATATTTCAACAAATCAACATAATCTTGATAAAATTACACTTTTAATTGCTACCCTAGTGATCATTCCAATCCTATTACTATCACGATACATCATTCTTCCCTTTGCATGTTAATATCTCTTCTTGGGGAAAGCCAACTCAATTGTTTTTCCTTCGTGATATAACTTCTCTTGGGGAAATTTTGACTCTCATTCCCTCCCTTACATTTCATAAGTTTGATGCTTGTGGAAAATGATCCCTGCCAACTCTCTGATCAATTTTCAATGCGGATCTAACAAGAGTATCTTTTGGAGAATCTAACTGTACTTCACTCTTCAATCTGATCATATCCCCATAAATTGCATAAGTTTAGTGTTTGGGGGAATTTACATTTGCTTATTCATTATTGTGGCACATATTAGGAGCATATATAATTATCTTATTTTAGAAGTTGTGTTCCATTGTTGATCTTACTTTTGGACCAATTACACATATTTCATTATCATCTTGGCTTCTTTATAGCCATGGTGCATAGTTATGTGGTGTATTTTGGGTTTGTTTTCCTTCTTATGTTTTCTTTATCATGTGTGTGTTTTTTTATGCACATAACGAGTTAAACCTCTTGATTCATTTATAATCATGGTGATAACTCTATTGTGTAACAACAAAATAAGGTTGCTCTAAATTTCACCCTCCAAATGAAGCTCGCACTACAAGTACAATTTCTTCCATAATCCCTAAAATTCCTTGTCTTCTTCCTATCAAGCAGTTGTCCACCGATTTGTTGTGTCACCCACTCGCTTGAGGGTGCATTCCCTTACCATTCTACTCGTTGGGGCATCCAAATGCTTCACTGTCTTCCGCTCGCTAGTCTGCATATGTCTACTATCTTTAAAATACTATTACTTCATAATAACAATTTAAAGAGGGGAAAATGTAGACGCCCTAAAAATACATACCTATTTCTAGCCTATTTCTATCCCATTGGAATTAATTAAATTAATTATATCATTTAAATCACAAATCTTTAAAATTAATTAGATTAATTCTACTTACATATTCCTACCCTTTAGAATTAATTAATTTAAATCTATCATACCCTTGGAATTAATTAAATGAATTTGTAACACTCTTTAGCTAATTTAACTAAACATTTATGTAATTAAATGGTTAATTATCCTCTTGCACCTCAAACTAATTAAATTATTTATTTAAATATTTAAAAAATATTAGTTATCTACTCACACTCCACTCAATTCTAATTCTATAACCCTACAAAAGGTGGGGGCAATAAGATTACACAGACAACCACCTTCCAGAACAAAATCCAAATATTTATTGCCCACACAAAGCTACAATAGCACAGACCAAATCCTCTTGCTATTTCTAGAAATTATAATTGTGATCATGAAGCTCATTAAAACTATGATCCACTTCTCATGGACTCACCCTTAGCTATAAAAAATAGGCCATTTTTTTGTAAATCACTTCTAGAAGCTTTGTGTTGTAGAAACTAAATCAGACACTTGGGTATATTCTAGGTCCTAAACACATACTAGCATTCATATGATTTGTAAGCAAGAAAACTAGTAAATGGTGACCATCCTTGGCCTCTTTTATGTGTTTCTTATTTTCTCTTTGGTCTTTTACACCCTACAACACAATCAATATTTTACATATTTATCTTTTATGACTCCAGAAACCAACACTTATCTAGGACAGGAGCGCCCGATTGCCTGTACCCTATGGGTGCCCCTAGCCCTTTTCCACCTTACTGGCTTCTTTTGGGTCTCTTTTATCTTTTGGGAAATTTTTTCACTTATTGGTCGGCCTTCGAGTTGTCAATTACAAAATTCAAAAAAGGGAATCATATAAATACATAGTTATGTGTTCAAAATAAAGGACCAAACACTAATTATATACCATCATCACGCGAGCTTGCATCCAAAGGAACCTAAAGCACTCTAAATCATCCATCTAGCATCTACTAAAGGGAAAAGGGTTGTATCAACTTTGCATACACAACATATGAAGGGAAAGTTCATTTTTCCATCCACACATTTTACTACATTGTGACATCTAGCTACAACCCATTATCAAGGGAACTTGCACAAGGGCATCCTAGGGCACAATTTCTACACAAACACATTAGAAATACATGGATTTTGAGATGTACTGCATCACTCGGTCATAATTTCATGCTCAGGGTGACCTCTGGGCTCAGTTTGACTCCCCATATTGTATCTTTATTTTTAGGTTTGATGCGG
Source organism: Taxus chinensis (assembly GCA_019776745.2). NCBI lineage: Eukaryota > Viridiplantae > Streptophyta > Pinopsida > Cupressales > Taxaceae > Taxus > Taxus chinensis. Next base: position 498,761,290 of record CM034155.1, on the reverse strand, counting down.
TTTGTGGGTTTTTGCAAATGAAATTCTATTTTATAGGCTACAGGTACTCTTGGCATTAAAATATTGACATACACGTGATCAACATGGAAAATTTATGACACTTGTGTGACACATGATTGATCAGATCTCGAGCTCTTGTAAAGTCACTAGCACCCAGGAGAGGTCATCAGCATCGAGGTGCCCATGTCCTGCTGTGTGCGCTCGTATCTGGCCTTGTTCCTATAGTTCAAAATGTATTATAAGTAGTAATGAAACTCTATACTCCATGTTAAGTAGTTTTCTTAGTCCAGAGCATTCTCAGATCAAGTGCAAATCAACTAAGTCATTCTTTAGACATCTCTTTCTTAGGATTTCATACTTAATTGCTTATTTTCTTACATTATATTATACTTAGAAGTTATATATCATAGTATACATTAGTTTCTATGTAATAGGGTTTAATAAAATTCTATTTTTTTTAAATCATTTGGTGAACCCATCATTTGAACACAACCTTACTTTTAGGCATTTTGTCATCTTATTACTATGGTTGAAACCTATGCACCTGTTGGTGCCCATTTTGACCCTACATCGTTTTGCAATGTTTTTCCCTTTGCTCTACATGCCTTGAAACATTTTTTCCTCATGAAATTGATGATGTGAAGTTATAGCTCCATTCTTGTGCATTGGATTGTTTGCAAACTCATTACCTTGCCCCATTTGAAAGAAATCTCCAAGTTTTCCATGAACGTGCCCTAAATTCTTCAAATCCGCGGGCTCTACCGTTTTTCTATTTTTTCCCAGCCTTTGGAGCTCAAAATTGATCGATTTGCACTTGTTTTCCCTCAAAAATCCCTTTCCATGGTTGAAAACACCTTCCATTTGTCTTTTGATCAAAAAATTCTTCACCCACAAAGAGAAAATTGATTTTGGAGGTTACTGGCAATTTCTGTGTTTTTTTACGGTCTTACAGGAGTCCTTTGCCCGTCAAATTTATGCTCAAAATCCTCTCCTATGTGGTCATTTGTAATTGGATACGGTTTTGCATGTCTACTCGAGAATCTTGGCATTTTTTGTGCTTTGGAAAAATTTACAAGTTGCCCATGCAGGCCCTAGGGAAGGACACGTGGCAGGTGAGATGCAAGGTGGAGTGGCGGGGGACTTAGAAGAATTGTTCCTTTTGGTGAAAAGGGACAAAGGTTGTGAAAAGGTCTGTGGGTTTTCCAAGTGATCATAAGGAAACACGTGGTACGGGCAGAGGAGAGTGCGGGTCCGCGGGGAAAATGTTGAAAATTTTCCTTTTTTCAAAAAAAGGATGGAAATGCATAAAATTGAGGTGTCACCCCGGATCCAATCATGTTGCGCCACGTTTCAATGCCAAATCTCAAGGGCAGAAGGGGAGGAGAAAATTTCAAATGAAGCTCCTAGGTCCACATCCAATGGAATGGTGCCATGTGGCCGCTCAAAATAAAAAGGTCAAAATAGTAAAAAAGTGAAACCCGTGCCCATGCCGAATCAAATCTCACCACGTGGCCATTTCTTTTTAAAAATGCAAATTAGAAAATGTGCCTCCAAATCCTGTCTCTAATGTTTTTTCTACACGTGGAGGGTTCAGATTAAGAGTTGAAAGTTGAATCAACGGTAACTGTGCATTTTTCAGTTTCGCCGCCATTTTTGCTCCAAGAAGTGTGGAAATGCATTTTTTGCATCGATTTTGATCAAATTTTTTATGGATTCATGTCGTTTTGGCTTGTATGATTCAAATTGATCATTTTGGAGGGTCAATTTGTAGATCCAAGGCATTTTTCAAATGAATTTTTACTTGGGCTCGAGTATAAATGTGAAAGATCAAATCCAAAGTTGCAGAGTAAAAATTGGGAAAGGATAAGATGAAATAAGGAAAGGAAGGGGGTCTGCATGCTTTGAAGATGAAAAACGTGCTTACACAATGGATAATGATGTGAATTTTGTAATGATTCTCCTTTTTTAGGCACCTGGCAACTTTTTGAATGTTTTTCTGTTAGATGTCCCTTTCTGCGAATCATGGGGAGTTTTTGTAACAAATTTGATGCCATAGGATATTATTTTCTTGGGAAAGAAGGATCAACTATAATAGAATGATATATAATGCATGTTTTGAGACATGCAAAGGGTTGGGAAATTGAAAATAGCGAGAAAATTTTGAGAGAAGCTCATCTTCTGAGAAACCTTCCAAAATACATGGTTAATGTCTTTTGTGTTAGATCTTCATTCATGTTGAGTTGGTTACAAGTGTATAGCCATCACAAAGCTCTGAGATTGTTCCTAAAACTCTCCCCTACTGATGAATGTAACAATCTTTTGAATTAATCTATGTTATTTTGGGAAATATGATGTCTATTTTCATGTTTAAATATCTGTAAAGAGTTTTCCTTGTTCCTGTTGCAATCTTGCATTGAAATCTTTAGGAATCACACAAATCTCATTCTTATTGATAGTTTAGTGGCATTTGAAATTTTATTTTTCAGAAGAGCTTTCATTTGGCATTGAAAATAAACAGTTTAAAATCACTTCACCTTCATTTATTGACAGAGATTGCTTGTAAGCCTTTGGGGGTGCCTTAGGCATGATTTGATAAGTGATTTTGATGTTTAATTGAGTCCTTTAACTCAAGCCTTTGTGTTGAGGTCTCAAATATTGTGTGAAGAGTGCTAACCTTGGGCCTCCATTTGTGTATCTCTTCTAGTTAAAAAAACATCCTGACTGTTTTGAAGCATTTTATCTGATAGTTGTTCAAATGTTGTAGAGGTTATCAAAGATCTGGCATAGTCAAGTTTGTCTTGTCAATATCCCACCAAAAATCATTCTAAACAACTAATCCTACCCCATAATACCCTTGCATTATATTGTGTTTCAACAAAGGAATACAATCCATTTACAAAAATGCACAAAGCAAATCAGGATCATACCATGTCTTCAGTAACCCTTGCCTTGCATTGAAAGTATCTCCATAATCTGGAAGTGACAACTTGTGAAAGTCAGATTTGGAGTGTTGATCATATTTTCCCAAGGCCCTTTTCATATTATTTGCACAAATTGAGGGATATCTTCATCTCCTTCACCATTTGAGGGTTACAAAATAGGTCCTCTTACCTTGGTTGAAAGGCAAAACCTAAAACAGTTAGGACAAGATCAAGTCCTATTTGAGTGCTATCCATCTCTCCACAAATTTGAGATCTAGTTAGATCACATCCTCGGCTACAAAATGACATACAACATGATCTATCTGTCTTCAAGCTTCATGCCATATCTCTTATGCTACTCAGACTGAAAAGGAGAACAAATTTGGGTACCAACACCTCTGGCGCTGTTGCCGAGGACTCGTTGAAAATATTTGAGATATTTGGATACATGTTGAACCCTGGTAATGTTTCTTACAAATGTTGCATGCAAGTACATTGTTGAAGCATAATTTTATAATCAGATTTTTAAGGATTAAGTGAAGATATAAGTTCTACCTACAATTTTATCAGTTTCCATTGGTTGTTGTACTTCATTTGCATTTGTGATTGATAAATTCAAGAAAAGAAAGGTATGATCTATAAAGTTTGGCAAAATTTTCAGTACTGATAAGTATTATGACAGAGTATTTTAGTGCTTTTTCACAACTAGGGTGAAAATCCTTAATGGCAACTCCATGTTGTTTTGATCTTGATAAATACCAGTGTGTTAGTTTTTCTGTCATTTGTTTTTGGTATTGCTAATCTTTGCAAAACTGGAGGGAAGAAGATCTCTCTTCATTAGAGACTCTGCTAAGAAGTTGTTTTTAGATTCAAGGAATTTAGAGTTAGAAGGGAGAAGAGTTTGGAAGGTGGTTAGAGAGCAGATCTCGAGGAAGGAGGTTCCCTTTGTTGAACTTGAGATTAATCAGCCCGTCGTTAAGGACTGCAGTTCTTCCTCAGATAGATCTGAATTAGATATTCCTCTTGACAATTTTCATTCTCCATCTGGAGAGGGACCTTCATTTGTCTTTGAAAATCTTGTTTCTCATTCTACCCCTATTTTTTCCAAATCTGCTAGAGTTTATCAAGAAGCTGATTGTATAGGGGATTTCCATTTTGAAGATTATATTTCTATTCCCTAAAGACCTCTCACTCCTCATCATTTTGTTTCTCCTCCAAGACCACCACCTCAAAACAATATGGCTTAGCCTATAAGTTCTACCTGCAATTTTATTAGTTTAGTTTGGTGGACGTAATCTGGAAACAAAACAACAACATAACACAAGAATACCATTGACTATGATAAGACAGAATGATGAAAAATCTGAAATATCAAAATAAATTATAATATTAACATGAAACTGTTACAATCTCACCCATGAGATTCTTCAACAAGACTATGGGAGAAACTTTACAATTACACCTCTCGATGGCTTCTTTAACACACCTTTAACTGATGGCTTCCTTCGCACACTTCCTACAATATTTCTCACTACTTCTTTCTATGCTAAATGAGGGGGGGTGGCCTCTCTATTTATAGAACTTCCAGGCTTATCCATCCTAGAAATCCACTCTGACGAATCATATTCCATACCTTAACTCTTATCTGTACATATAAGCTTATCTGTTAAGATAAGATAAACCTTATCATTTTACATGGGTTCCACATTTTTAGAATTTTTACAAATAAAATACACAAAATATTTATGACCTCACTCCTTGTCCTTATTACCAATATAATATTTCTAATTCCTAATCATGTAGACCCTACTTCTCTAATTACCCAAACTTTGACATTTTAACATTACCGGACCACTTACGACAAATATTTACTTTTTACAACATTCCTATTGTACTTTGACTGTTACCGTACTCCACATTATTGGCGGCACCGTACTGATGGCGCCGTATCTTCTATCGGACGCTACTACTAATTACACTTAACAACATCCTATTCCTAATACATATATTAATGAAATGGAAAATTTTGGAGGAAAATTTTAGTGTCGACATCTTCCCCCTTCCTAGCTTCTACTCCGTCCTCGGAGTAGACTATTCTGGTGCTTGGAAAATCTTCAACTTGTCGTGGTTGACCCATTTCGTAATGGGAGTGCCATCCAATTCCTCCAGTCGGTACGTACCATTTTCATGCACAGCTGCTATTTTGTAGGGCCCCATCCATTTTGGAAGAAATTTTCTCTGTCTTCTTTTTTTGTATCTGGAATCATATACTAGAACCAAGTCATTTACTTGAAATGGAGACCACCGGATCTTTTGATCAAAGTACTCCTTCTGCTTCATTTTCTTCTTATGGCTTGTATCCTTTGCTATTTCCCTCATTTCCTCTAGCAAATGAAGATGTACCAACCTTTCTTTTACTGAATCACTTTCATCCATCCTTTCCTTTTTCATAACTCTCACAGTGGGAATATCAAACTCAATAGGAAGAACTGGATCAATGCCATAGGCCAACTGAAATGGGGAGTATCCTGTTGTTGACTTTGATGTTGCCCTATATGCCCACAATGCTGCATGAATCCTTTTATCCCATTTATGTACCTGCAAGGCTGCATCTTTTGCTCAGAATTTGACACAACACAAAATTTGTTCGTTCCACCTGTCCATTTTTGCTTGGCTTGTATGTTGTTTGCCTTCCTGTGCTTGATAGAAAACTTATTGACTAGGGCTTCTACCACCTCATTAATGAAGTGGCTTCCTTGATCTGTTACAATTTCTAATGGACAACCAAATCTGGGTGACAATGCGTTCATAGATGAACCTTGCCACTTCATCCATGGAAGTTGTTTTCAATGGCCTAGCTTCAACCCACTTGGTTAAATAATCTGTGGCAACTACAATATACTTATTTTGGTGTGATGTAGTTAGAAGAGGACCTACAATGTCTATTCCCCACTTTTCAAAGGGACCAAGGGGAAGTATATGACATAATGGAGCTGATGAAGTCTTACGGTTACCATGTGTTTGAAAAATATCACATGTCTTACAATAATTATAACAATCTTTAAAAAGAGTGGGTCAGTGATAACCTGCATCCAAGACTCCTTCTTGTTGTAAGTTGTCCAGAGAAGTGCCCTCCACATGTACCATTGTGGAATTCTTCTAGCAGCTCCTTTCCTTGATCACGTCCAACTGCCCTCTTGTACTGTCCATCAGGTCCTATTCGAAATAATGCTCCATGCAGAATAGAATATGGACGATTGGCTTGAGTAATCTTTCTCTTAGTCTTTGCATTGGCACCATTAGGAAACTTGAATTCATTCAGATAATTCCAAATATCTATGTATTCACTAGGGATTGTGTCAAGGGATAACAATGCTGCATAGGGGAGAAATCATCATCATCACAAGATGATCCTAAAACCATCATAGGCTCGAGAGAGTGCATCTGCATTGACATGCTTCTTTCCTGGCCTATCTATAATATCAAATTCAAATTTTTGTAGCAAAATTATCCATCTTGCTATCCTCCCTGATGGGTTAGGGCTTATTGACAATATATTTCAGAGCCTGATGATCCGTTTACAACTATAAATTTCTGCCCTAGCAAGTAATTTATAAACTTCTTTACAGCAAAAATGATAGCCAGAGCCTCTTTTTCAGTTACAGTATAGTTTACCTCAGCACTACTCATTTGCCTGCTCCCAAAGTAAATTGGATGTTCATTCCCATTTTTCATCCTTTTGGCTCAAAGTACTACCTAGTGCTGCATCTGAGGCATCAGTGTACACAATGAATGGCTTGCTCTAATCTGGATTCTTCAAAACAGGTGAAGACACCAGGGCTTCCTTCAGTTGTTCAAAAGCTTCATGCGCCTTATTTCTTGGTTCATAAGCAACATCCTTCTTCAAGAACTAGGTTAGTGGCTGTGCAATCTTTGAGAAATTCTTGATGAACCTTCTATAGTAACCCACATGGCCTAAAAATGATCTCAACTTACTTTTATTCATAGGAAATGGTAAATCTTTGATTTTTGAAACTTTATCAGGATCAGTACCAATACCATCTCTGGATACAACATGCCCTAACAAAACGCCTTTAGAACATCCAAAGACACACTTTGTAGGGTTTAGTGAGGCTTGTGCTTCATCTAACCTTTGAAATGCTGTCTCCATCTGGTGCAGGTTGTCCAACTTGCTCCCATAGATGCAAAAATCATCCAGAAATACTCTGATGAAGGTCCCAATGTAGGGTTCGAACACCCTATTCATCAAATGCTGGAATGTTTGCTGGAGCATTACACAACCCAAAAGGCATAACTCTATAAGCAAACGTTCCCCAAGGAGTGGTGAATGTGGTCTTCAGCTGATCTGTCTCTGCTATACAAACTTGGTTGTAGCCACTATATCCATCAGCAAAACTATAGCACTCCTGGCCAGCTACTTCATCCAAGATCTGATCTGAAAATGGAAGAGGGTAATGATCCTTCTTTGTTACCTTATTGAGCTTCTTGTAATCAACACAAATATGTAGCTTCCCATTCTTTTTCTATTGAGATCACAATGGGAGAAACCCATTCTGAATTCTCCACAGCAAATATGAATCCCTGCATCAAGCAACTTATCTATTTCTTCTTTTACAGTCTTAGAAAAATTAGGATTCATTCTATATGGCATTTGCTTTATAGGCTTAGCACCATCTACCAGCTCAATACAATGTTCTACCCAACTTACTTGACGGAGTTCCTTGTAATCAGAAAGTGAATAGGTGTATGTACCTTCGAAAGAGCTGGAGGTAGGATTCCTTCTCACTCTCCATCACAGCATCACCAATCTTTATTTGTTGGAGACGATCATCAACTTCTTCTTCAGATAATTTTATGGGGTCATGAGTTGGTGTGACTGGCAGGATATCCATGACTGAAACATCCACCTCGCTTTCTTCATCTTCAGTGTCCACTTCACTGGTACTTAGAGTAATCAGAGGATGTCCAATCATCAGTTTCATCACTTGAATCCACAGGTTCTACTTTATGATGTCGAGGGATCACGTTTATCTTCACCCTCTCTCTACCACATCCAAGTGTCACGAAACCTTCATTCCAGTAGTTTCTTGCATGAACTCTCCTTAGCCATGGTCTTCCCGAGCAGCATTGGATACGCAACAGTACCATTTTTCATCACCTGAAAGTCTACCACACATACAACACCCATAACAGATATTGCCACATTTGAAACTACACCTTCTGGTTTAGTTTTTCCCTTATTAAATGACCTTAACATAAGTGTTGAAGGGCGATCATTTTTTAAACCCAACATATTCATTACAGAGTCAGTCATTACATTAACTGCAGCACCTCCATCAACTAAGACATCATGAATTGAAATGCCATTACATAATACCTCAGCTTGTGGAGCATAGGGATCTGCCTCTGCCTCCAAAACAGGGACCTCAACCTCCTTCCTTCTTCGAGCATTGAGTCCACCTCGCAACTCACGCCTCTTCTCAGAAGACATAGCCAAGAGTTGACCATATGTAATATTTGCAGGCCTTTTGGACAGATCTTCCAAGATGGAGTATGGTCCTTGCCCCTGTGAAATCAGAAAATCCTGCACACCCAACTTTTTTCTCCTATGTTTCTTACTAGTTTCTTCTTTCATCTTCTTAGGATCATTTCCATCTTGATTATCTTTTTCTTTCTTTCTTTTTGTTACAAACACATCTACTTCATTATTTCTGCTCTTATCTACTACATCAAAAGAATTCACAGGTGCTTTTCCTTTATCATTATCTCCCTTACCAGATGTAGAAGCTCTATCTGGAAAATTATACTTATAATGACCCTTTTTATAACAACCATAACAAACAACTTCAGAAATGTTTCTTTTTGGACCTCTATCTCCTCCCTGAGAACTAAATTCCTTTCCTTGAAGAAGATTAATAGTTAACTGACCCATCTTTTTGAGCAGATCTTCATACTCAGTAGATGTATTAGGAGAAATATTTGTGCTCACCGGGAGTGGTTGTGGATTCAGGACCAAAGGTGCTGGTGTAGGCTCTACTTTAGCAACAATTTCTTTGGGCTTCTCTTCCATGCTTTCTTCTTGCCTTCTTGCAATCTCCTTTACTTGTTCAATGGTAGCTGGGCGGTCATACTTCACTCGTTGTCTGATCTCTGGCTTCATCCCAAGAATGAAGTGCTTATAGAGGAGATTATCCACGCCATTCATCAACCCATCCGCTAGTCCTTCCTTCTGGATCTGGGCATCGAGCTTCCTCCTTAGCTCTAGAACACGAGCATGATAATCCCTTATCTTCTCCTTCTCTCCTTGAGATAGCTTTGTGATCTCGATCATGAGATCTGCATATTTCTATTGTTCACCAAATTCTTCAAGAAAACTTTCAGTTAATAAATCCCATGAATTTTTCACATTATCACCTAGTGTTTCAAACCACCTAAGTGTTGAACCATCCAAAAAGGTAGGAAAAAATTCAGTCCATTGTTCCCTTCTTATAGGCCATTACAAATACAAGATCGTTTAAACTCTTGAATGAAAGAAGAAGCATCTTCATTAGATTGAGGTGAAAAAACACAGGAATCTTTCCCATTTTCAAAAGTAACCACCGTGAAATACCAACCCACAAGTACAATTAACAAGACTTATGTGCACAAATAATTAGAATCATTTATACTAGAAAGTGACTTTACACCTTTCTACAGTAAAATAGAAATGACTAGGGTAAACTATGGTAAAACTTGACTTACTACGGTAAAAACTGACTTTACGTGTGGTAAACACTATTCACAGTAAAAAGTGAAGTTACTACCGGTAAATACTATTCACGGTAAAAAGTGACTTTACTGCGGGTAATTACTATTCCCAGCAAAAAGGACTTTACCTGGGTAACTACTATTCATGGCAAAAATGACTTTAACATGGTAACTACTATTCACGGTAAAAATGACTTTACCATGGTAACTACTATGGACAGTAAAAACAAGATTACCCTCCAATTGAGTTTTGACCTAAGTGGGAATATCTCTCCAGAAAATCCACCAACGAGGAATGGTCCCCGGCAACGGAACCAAAATGTCAACACCAATCCGGCACTATGATAATTATTCACCGGGAACTCCTCGTGTTATGATTATTTACTAATGCACAGCCTTTAGTTTGGTGGATGTAATCTGGAAACAAAACAACAACCGAACATGAGAATACCATTGACTATGATAAGACAGAATGATGACAAATCTGAAATATCAAAATAAATTATAATATTAACATGAAACTGTTACAATCTCACCCATGAGATACTTCAACAAGACTATGGGAGAAACTTTACAATTACTCCTCTTGATGGCTTCTTCAACACACCTTTAACTGATGGCTTCCTTCACATACTTCCTACAATATTTCTCACTACTTCTTTCTATGCTAAATGAGGGTGGGTGGCCTCTCTATTTAGTAGAACTTCCAGGCTTATCCATCTTATCTCTAAGATAGGATTAAGAAATCCACTTTGACGAATCATATTCCATACCTTAACTCTTATCTGTACATGTAAGCTTATCTGTTAAGATAAGATAAACCTTATCATTTTACATGGGTTCCACATTTTTAGACTTTTTACAAATAAAATACACAAAATATTTATGACCTCACTCCTTGTCCTTATTAGCAATATAATATTTTCTAATTCCTAATCATGCAGACCCTACTTCTCTAATTACCCAAACTTTGACATTTTAACATTACCGGACCCACTTACGACAAATATTTTACTTTTTACAACATTCCTATTGTACTTTGACTGTTACCGTACTCCACATTATTAGCGACACTATACTGACGGCGCCGGTTATCTTCTATCAAACGCTACTACTAATTATACTTAACAACATCCTATTCCTAATACATACATTAATGAAATAGAAATTATGGAGGAAAATTTTAGTGTCGACAGTACCGTACCTATGGGTGGGTGAGCTCTTTTCAAGGCTCATAAATCCTATTTTCCCCCTTTGACCCCTTCTTAAACTACTTATTTATAATTCTTAGATTTTTTGTTTAAAGGAAATTTGGAGTACATGATTTTCCATGTGGAGATCTGATTAGATTGAATTTGAATTATTATTCTTATTTATTGATTTATTGGTATATGTTGGGAGTACTTGGATGACATATAGTTATGGGGTGGATGGGTGATACATGTCACCATCCCATTTGTTTTTTTTAAAATTGAGACTTTGTATGACACAAATCACGCACTTTGGGTAATTATCATGTCATGATTGCATACTACTATTAATATGATTCCTAAGTAAGAAAATTACTAATTAACCCATGTCTTCGGCCACCTTTCTTTACTTTCTGTTGTCACTTTTAGTCTTTCACCCTTACTTGCTCAATCTACCATTTTATACCTCGGTATTTATCAGGGGTTTCTAGACAATAGTGCCCAGCCAGGACACTAGCACCAGGATCACTCATCCCCTTTGGGCACCCCTAACCTCAGTATACTTTGTTCTCACTTTTTGGGTCCTTTCTAGCCATTTAAGCATCTTATCTTTTTGGTAGTAGGAATTTTTAGGGTTAATTATGAAATTAAAGCAAAGTAATCATATACAATATAAAGTTATGTGATTATAATGAAATACCAAGTGCTAAGTATTAGCTATCACCACAGAAGGTTGCTGTGGTGCCCACCTTTTACACACACTAATGTACAACAGTAAAATACGAGGATAATTTTTTTTTGACTTACATTGCACACTACATGACACAACAAGGGCTCCAAGTACAGAAATTCAACTTGCATATGACAATCACATAAGTCATCGACTCACATAGACTCAAGAAAACAACATAGGCATGTCGATGCCACACTTCTCGCAATGAACGAATACCAGCAATGACCCAACCACAAGACAAATGACTCTAGGATTGGCAACCCATAACACATCATTCCTTTAATTACATCTTAGTTACGATTTACATTAAAATGACATTATGAGAAAGGATAAGCTTCTCCCTTTTTCACCTACAAGATCTTAAGTTCATTCCACTTTTAAATTATAATTCGACCAATTTAGGTTGGCTTCCTTTATGCCTCACGGAAATTTCCATAACTTACTTGCTTATTTGGCACAATTCAAATCACATATACAATACTTAATTATCTTGTTCTTTTGTTAAGAATATGCTTCTCAAGCGTTTATTTAATGTTTGAAATTTACCCTTACTACACAAGAGAATCTAACGTGATGTCAAGATGAAATCTTGGGATTAAGGAAGACATAGATTCGAGATAGCTTCTTCCCAAAACATCCTTCGATCACGGAACAGTTATTTCTCTACCCAAGGTATAATTATAGTTCACTAACTTATGAACTTCCATTTATATAGCTAGGTATATATCTTTTGTTTTCTCAAAGTTTGGTCGCACCAGGGTGACTTATATTCTTTGCAACGCATAAAAAAAAGCTTAATTAAGTTATAAGGACTCCAAGAGTGACCTTAATCCTAACCTCAAATTTTGGTTTTACTCTCATATGATTTACTTTTGTATCGCACTAGGGTCTCATTATTACCATTGTTTAAACATAAGAGTTACAAAAGTACTTGTCTGACAATTTAAAGAAGCACATGGTTAAGCTAAATTCTAGTTTCACCCAGGGCTTCAATCTCTATTATGGTGTGATTAAGGTTAAAATGTATTTACCCTATAATCCTTTCGTGAAAGATCAAGGCACTAAATTTTCACATAGCCTAAGACAAGACATTTATCTACAAGGGACAAAAGGGTTCACTAACGAGAATGCAAGACATAGAACAACTATATCATGACCTTCACAAGTTAGGTCATTTGGATCCAACAGGGATTCCATTCACTGATGAAGTTAATTTCTAGATCTAATTTCGTAAGGCTCGGAAATAATTAATAGGATACAAGGGAGTAATATCTCTACCCACTCCACAGATGGGAAGGTTACACCGCTTAGTCATTCCTTCTAACAAGGACTCATAAGGTGACTTCTAAGGCGGTCTTCACCACTCAGCTTGGTGTCGGACCTGAAGAGAGGACATTCTTCTCATGATTACCAACACTAGAAGGAAACCGCACACTCTGGATAAAGTTGGACAATGTCATTCCTAAAATATGGGTTCACGATAATGTCGCTAAACCTAATGACTATGATGGTAATTCCAACTAGGGGTTTTATTTACCTAACCTAGGAGGTCTCATCAAGTGCAAAGCTTAAGTTCGTTCTACGGTTTAAATTTCTTATATGGTAAAAAGGGATCACACATGCAGGCAAGTTATGCACGAATATTTTATTAATGTTGAGTGTTCCCATTAAAACTCTTTATTATGTTTGCAAGGTAAGAAGATAACCCTAGTAATTAATTTAATCATTTATTGAATACTGAGAAAGTACTACAATATATTAACTTCAATTTTCAATTTACTATGTATAAATCAAACCCTTTTTTTTTGCCATACACAACTAAGAAACAAATTGAACTGGTGATTAGATGCACATTTCCTAAGTATCCCTAAAACTAGCATATCATGCATATTAACAAATCTCAATTATAACTTTTCGGTAACAAGAGACTACATTACACAGTTATTCATTTTACAATGACCTATAAAAATTACAATAATAATAATTAAATTACACATCGCCCTTTTCGTCGTCATTCTTCCATCCTGCAAAACCCACGTGAGCATGATATCAGCGATAATTCGCTGGCATGGCATCCACCCTAATCAATCATAATTATCATTTTTCAGTTTCCCATTTACATCTAACAATAATTACAATTTGCAATCGAAATAAAAAGGTCTAGAAACATGTATTCATTGCATTTCATTTTTCTTCATTTTATAAACCCAGGAGAGAGAAAGAGAAAGGAAGAGAGAGAAAACATCATTTTGTCAAAAGTTCCAATACACAACAAGTTTCATTATAGTGTTTTTAAACAGTTATTTACGTGTGTTAAAAGTTTCCAGGGTGATTTGGCAACCCTACGAGGATCCGCAACTTTCTACTTTTACATTTTCTCACTAGCTGCAAAACGTACAAAACGGCTCGGAGGCTAAGAAACTACTTCCAAAGGTTATTTTCCGATGAGCACACACTACACAATTAACTTTCTACGTGTCCCCAGATATACCAGGAGTTCATAGCAACTGACGGAATTGAAAAAGAGCGAATGGTTTGCGTTTGGCGGCTAGTTTTCCAGGGCCACTGGTCGTAGTTCACCCAGTTGTAAAATGACAAAAGTTAGCTCGAGGGCCCAGAAAACCATGTCCAAAATGACGTTCGATGGAGGAACACGCAATGAGACATCTTCCTAATAGTTCCCATATATAAAGAGAATTCATCAGAGTCAACGGGACTGAGAACTAGTAAACCATTTTCAAATGGCGACAAGTTTTCTGGAGCGACAAGACAGAAATTGGACTAGTTTGACCTCGTCAAACTGTGACCAGAGGCCTACAAAATGGCTTCGCCAAACTATCCTGAAAAGTGCTCTTTCCTATGCTGAATGTTCCATGCATTTTTCTAGTATAAACGCTAGAGGTTTGCAAAGACGGAACGTGATTTCTCTTTCCGGGTTTCAAATGGTGGTCCAAAACGAAAGCCAACTTTCTAGTTTTAACAACTCTCTACTGTTGTAAACCGGTGTAACAGGGCTCCTATAAGAGCGTCAAAAGGATGTCATATGATCGTTTCAGGTCAAACCAAAAATCAAGGTGACTCCTCATATACCAAGGTACACGAATGAAACTTCACATCTCGTTTCCAGAGTTGCGAAGGGTACTTAGTGAGTCTCCGAAAAATTGCAAAATTTAACTATTTTAAGAAGGAAGAAGGTCAACTTAATCAATGGAGAGTCAAATTCATCTGGTCGATAAAATGATATTGGAGCGATCAAGAAGGGTAAGAGTTTTCTAGATCATCTCGAAGCGAGGGTGATAGTTCATGGTTTAAAGTAGGCGAGTTATAATGGCTTTGAGAGTTGCGACATGACACTTTATTGTTTTGAAATGAGTTGAAGAGACATTTAACTGTATTTAAAAATCCTAATAATTTTAAAATTCTATTTAGTTGCAAAAGAGAACTAAAACACGAGAATTATGAGAGGTAAGGGAAGAAGGACCATGCCTGCACAAGGAAGTCGGCCGAGACTACGGGATTTGATTCAGTAACTTGCTTGGGCACTTCATCAATCCAGTTCACGAGCATCCACATCTCCACCATTTTGCATACACATCTACCAGGGAGGTTGCATTGCAAACAAAACATCTTGTTTTCTATGCCTTGATAAAACAGGTTGATGTGCACCCCAAACATACCATATTCCAACATGTGCAACTAATAAATTCTAATCAGATTGGAAACTTTTTTGTTGCATTGGCTAGGGAGGATCCAATCCATTTTAAACAACCCATCTGGGCATATAGAGCAACCAACATTGCCCCTCCAGCCACCTATATACCATAACACTTGTAACTCCAAAAGCCTGCCATACGTCTTGTCCCTTCCCTATATCAAAGCTCTTATTTTAACATGGCTAATACGCTGGGAAAGAAAACTATCCTAGGTTGGAGACCTGTTTGATTGCACATGCCAAATAGTGTGACTACCCGCAAGGAAACTGTGTCCCCTGTACATTGCCAAAAAAAATGCATCTCCAGAGAGGTGTTGTCCCGTTATTTCATTTGGTCAAACGCTGTAACAACGTGCACAGAGCATTGGAAACTACGACATCTGACAAAGTCCATTATTTTATGCTTTGATGGAAGTCCATACTCTGTTTCAAGAGCTCTATTTTGGCACAGGCAGTGAGAATGCTGGCACGGTTGTTAAATTTAGTTTTGTTGCTGCTATTTACATTTGGTTGAAAGATTCTAAAGCCTTTTCAACAATCCATTTTGTGCATATCCTGCAACACTGACACTCCATGAGACCACATTTCTTAGAGGCATTCTAACAACAGCCCAAACGCCTTTTTAAACAAACCCATTTTGTGCAGATCTTGCTATAATCCCTGACACTCCATGAGACCACATTTCTTTGAGGCATTCTGTCAAAATGCAGTTCAACGCCTTTTTAACATACCCATTTGGAATTTTTGCATACCCCTATCATTGCAGTCCAGGAAACTGCACATCTTTCAGGTATTTTGTCAAACATCTCACACGCATTGTCAAGCCTTCACATTTTGCAACCATTTTGTGCATATCCCGAAATCATTGCAGTCCATGGAACACATTTCTTCCACGTATTTGGCCAATTAAAATGCATGCTTCCACATTTTTACATACGCATCTACTAGGGCACGCGCGACTGCAACATCTAGCAAGGTTCCTCTATTTTTTTTTGTTTACTAGGAGCCCACGTAGGTCTGGGCGTGACTGGGAGGATGCAGGCAAAGTGTACAAATCTACCAAACAAACACAAACTCCCTCTACCATTTTGCTTTATTCTCCCATGCAGGTATGTGGCGCACATCAGGAGGAGGCTGGAAATGGCTGTGGAGTTTGGCTTTGCAAAAATCACTGCATTTGCATGAAGTTTCCAAGGCCGTTTCAACAAACCCTAACTCGCCCAAAAGAAAAAAAAAATATCACGGGCCTTTAATTTTAATTTTTTTATTTCATTTTTTTTACATTTATTTTATTATTATTATTATTTTATATTTAAAGGAGGCATTACATTCTCCTCCCCTTAAGAAAGCATCGTCCTCGATGCGACATATGATGAAGAAGAGAAAAGGTACACAACCAGGGACGAATGTGGTGAAGGTACGCTCTAAGGTTATGATTTCAGACACAAACGCACAGTCACGGGGTGGCCCTAGGAACAATTGGTAGAAATTTTAACTTTCAAGGTTCTGTGAAGATTGGCAGTTCTCTCTTATTTGTTATTTCGTTAATCTCTCTTCCATTAACATTATTCTTATTTCAAGTCCTTTAAAATTTCATTTTTATCGAATTTTAGTTTATTCATTCATGTGGATTCCCATCATGAACTAAAGTCACAACACCCTACCAGGGTCATACACAACACTAAAATTTCATAATCATACTTTTACATTCTTTCACAACCGTATCACATTACAAGGGTTTTCACCAAACCATGGAATGACAACAAGTAGACACATAGCAATTAATTTCCAACAATTACGTCATAGACATAGATCTAGTACACACATATGACTGACAAACAGAATCAACACGCTGATACATATACAATGGTTATCACAGGACTCGCAAAAATCAATGACTATATTACCCCACAAAGGATTACTCAAATATGGAAGGGAGTAGGCATGATCCACATAACATAGTGCATGTCACACAACCAATATCCAATAGTCCATACAAATGGAAATGTCAATTCTCAACCATAACAAGGTGTCAAAAGACTCTCAAGGGTACACATAACTCACTATACCAACTCCACACATAATAAGACATCACGAAACAAACCCCAGATATCTCTAAAAGTACCAGGTAAAACTCCATATATCTCCTGGAGCATCATAAAACAACTCCATGCACCTCAAACAACTCCATATACCTCCTAAAGAGAAAGAAATATAGTACCAAAACCAAGTCGGGTCACTCAACCATAGAGCCCCATCAAGAATATCGGGTCACTCAACCATAGAGCCCCGTCTCCTTTCTCCTTTTAATGAGGCCGGGTCACCCTATGGCCCTAGGCACATAGAGCCCCGTCACCCCCAACCCAAGTGACATAATAACTCGTGGTTCAACAACTCGCTAGTTATCTGTAACTCCTTGGGGTGTACCCCTATACAACGAAGTGGGTCCATAGGTTCAACCACTCCATGGTGAATCCCATGACCCTGTTCCAACACATTACAACATTAGAACCAACATAACAATCCATTCAAATGCCAAGTGGCCAAATCAAAAGCGTTGGGCTAGGCTACAAAATGTTTCAAATATGAAAAGAAAGTTTTTAAACCAGGAAAAACAAGTGGCTAATTAGCCATGGTTAGTGTAAAATCCAACTGTTAGTGCAACAATCAAATAAATGCCCCAAATATAAGAAAATGTCAATCAAGAAAACAACTGGTTCTAGCTAAAAGAGAAAAATTAATTTATGAATAAAATACGTAATGAGAAAAATAGCACATCACAATCACTATGTGGCCTCATACCGCCACCAAAGGGGTACTCATCGAGTTGCTAGCACTCGGATATCGAGCCTCAGCTCGTAAAAATATACACGTAACCAGAAATGAGTATATCAAATAATGTAACTGTCATCATCTCTTCCTGAATCATTCCTCCATAACTCCCACAAGGATCAACATAGTCAAAATCACATAGGATTATTCAACGAACAATCCAATATACATGGGACACATGGTTGCATAAGTTGAGCCTAAGGTGGTGCGCACCCATAATATACTGAGCAAGCTCGAAGTATACTAAACAGATAGAAGTGGATTTTCAGTCTATATAAGACTCCACTTCCTCACTCGTACTCAGCTCAAGATTATGAAAACCTGGTCCACACCTCCTCTCTCCACACATACACTCTTGACAGTTCTTCCCCTTAGGGTCGTCTAGTGTAGGGTCCACGACATACACATAACTACATCACTAACACAATGGTAATTCACACACAACAACCATAACGTATTACGCATGGTATACATATATACAGGGTATAACACAATCTCTACTTTCATGGGTTACGATACATCACATTACCACATCCTACACCCAAGGTGCAATCATTGTACGCTAGGGCTCAAACTCACCATATGCCCCTAAATCACGATACGGACCATCACATATTACATGAATTATACGCATGAGGAATACAATGTCTAACATTATGACATATAGTCATTTGCAAAACAACATGAAGAAGCACACAACTAATCACAATACTGTGATGACATCACAATAAACCGAAATTCACTTTACATCAATCTCTTCATGTAATACATCAATACATCTTCACATCACATAAGGTCAAAATGCTTCAGCACTTCGCAACTCACAATATCCTTTCTTTCACACAAAACAAGGAGGTACATCACACACATATTCCTCATTGGATCCACGAAAAGGAGAGTTAATACTCTCATCACAAGCATATCAACATGACAACAATTACGCACTAAGTGACATACACATCATGTGCGTTCACATTATCACAATTACGACATAGATCACATCACTCTTAAAACACATTACTCTTCTGATATTTATCACCATCATGAAACACCATCGCCATCATGCAGGATCATCACAACTCCAATCTATCCCAGAGGTTTGAGAGCATGAACCTCCGCTTTGATACCATATGTAGTGCCCACATTTTACACACACAATGTCAACAATAAAATACCAGGAATTTTTTTTGACTAAAATGCACGCTACACATAACACAACAAGGGATCCAAGTACAAAAACTCGACTCGCATATGACAATGACATAAGTCATCAACTCACATAGACTCAAGAAAACAACATAGGCATGTCGATGCCACACTTCTTGCAATGAACGAATACTAGCAATGACCCAACCAAAAGACAAATGATTCCAGGATTGGCAACCCATAACACATCATTCCTTTAATTACATCTTAGTTACGATTTACATTACAAGGACATTATGAGCAAGGATAAGCTTCTCGTTTGTTCACCTATAAGATCTTAAGTTCATTCCACTTTTAAATTACAGTTCGACCAATTTAGGTTGGCTTCCTTTATGCCTCACGGAAATTTCCATAACTTACTTGCTTATTTGGCACAATTCAAATCACATATACAGTACTTAATTATCTTGTTATTTTGTTAAGAATATGCTTCTTAAGTGTTTATTTAATGTTTGAAATTTACCCTTACTACACAAGAGAATCTAACATGATGTTAAGATGAAATCTTGGGATTAAGGAAGACATAGATTCGAGATAGCTTTTTCCCAAAACATCCTTCGATCACGGAACAATTATTTTGCTACCCAAGGTTAATAAAGTTCACTAACTTATGGACTTCCATTTATATTTATATATCTTTTGTTTTCTCAAAGATTGGTCACACCAGGGTGACTTATATTCTTTGCAACGCATAAAAAAAACCTAATTAAGTTAAAAGGACTCCAAGAGTGCCCTTAATCCTAACCTCAAATTTTGGTTTTACTCTCATATGATTTACTTTTGCATCGCACTAGGGTCTCATTATTACCATCGTTTAAAACATAAGAGTTACGAAAGTACTTGTTTGACATATTAAAGAAGCACATGGTTAAGCTGAATTCCAATTTCACCCTGGGCTTCAATCTCTATTATAGGTGTGATTAAGGTTAAAATGTATTTTTCTACCTATTGTAGATCTATAATCCTTTCGTGAAAGATCAAGGAACTAAATTTTCACAAGCCCAAGACAAGACATTTATCTACAAGGGACAAAAGGGTTCACTAATGAGAATGCAAAACATAGAACAACTATATCATGACCTTCACTTAGGTCGTTTGGATCCAACAGGGATTCCATTCATTGATGAAGTTAATTTCTACATCTAATTTTGTAAGGCCCGGAATCCAATAGGATACAAGGGAGTAATATCTCTACCTACTCCACAGAAGGGAAGGTTACACCGCTTAGTCATTCCTTCTAACAAGAACTCATGAGGTGACTTCCAAGGCGGTCTTCACCACTTAGCCTGGTGTCGGACTTGAAGAGAGTACATTCTTCTCACGATTACCAAAACTGGAAGGAAACCACATACTCTAGATAAAGTTGGACCTTAACATTCCTAAAAAAATGGGTTCACGACAATGTCGTTAAACCTAATGACTATGATGGTAAATTCCAGATAGGGGTTTTATTTACCTAACCTAGGAGGTCTCATTGAGTGCAAGCTTAAGGTTGTTCTGCGATTTAATATATTATATGGTAAGAAAAGAATCACACATACAGGCAAGTTATGCACGATTAATTTATTAATGTTGAGTGTTCCCATTAAAACTCTTTATTATGTTTGCAAGGTAAGAAGATAACCAGTAATTAATTTAATCATTTATTGAATACTGAGAAAGTACTACAGGATATTAACTTCAATTTTTTCAATTTACTATGTATAAATCAAACCCTTTTTCCATACACAACTAAGAAACAAATTGAACTGGTGATTAGATGCACATTTCCTAAGTATCCCTAAAACTAGCATATCATACATATTAACAAATCTCAATTATAACTTTGCGGTAACAAGAGACTACATTTCACAGTTGTTCATTTTACAATGACCTATAAAAATTACAATAATAATAGTTAAATTACACATCACCTTTTCGTCGTCATTCTTCCATCCTGCAAAACCTACGTGAGCATGATATCAGCGATAATTCGCTGGCATGGCATCCACCCTAATCAATCATAATTGTCATTTTTCAGTTTCCCATTTATATCTGACAATAATTACAAATTGCAATCGAAATTAAAAAAAGGTCTAGAAACATGTATTCATTGCATTTCATTTTTCTTCATTTTATAAACCCAGGAGAGAGAAAGAGAAAGGAAGAGAGAGAAAACATCGTTTTGTTAAAAGTTCTAATACACATGACAAGTTTCATTATAGTGTTTTTAAACAGTTATTTACGTGTGTTAAAAGTTTCCAGGGTGATTTGGCAACCTTATGAGGTCCCGCAGCTTTATATTCTTACATTTTCTCACAAGCTACAAAATGTTCAAAACGGGCTCGGAGGCTAAGAAACTACTTCCAAAGGTTATCTTCTGATGAGCACGCACTCCACGATTAACTTCCTATGTGTCCCTAGATATACCAGGAGTTCATAGCAACTGACGGAATTGAAAAAGAGCGAACGGTTTGTGTTTGGCGGTTAGTTCTCTAGGGCCACTGGTCGTAGTTCACCCAGTTGTAAAATTCCCAAAAGTTAGCTCAAGGGCCCAGAAAAATGCATCCAAAATGACGTTCGATGGAGGAAACACGCAACGAGACATCTCCTACTAGTTCCCCTATATGAAGAGAATTCATCAGAGTCGACGGGACTGAGAACTAGAGAACCATTCTTAAATGGCAACAAGTTCTCTGGAGCAACAAGACGAAATTGGACCAGTTTGACCTCGTCAAACTGCGATCGGAGGTTTACAAAATGGCTTCGCCAAACTGTCCCGACAAGTGCTCTTTCCTATGTTGAATGTTCCATGCATTTGCCTAGTATAAACGCTAGAGGTTTGCGAAGACAGAACGTGATTTCTCTTTCCAGGTTTCAAATGGTGGTCCCAAACGAAAGCCCACTTTCTAGTTTTAACAACTCTCTACTGATGTAAACCGGTGTAACATGACTCCTAGAAGAGCATCAAACAAATGTCATATGATCGTTTCGGGTCAAACCAAAAATCAAGGCGACTCCTCGTATACCAAGGTACACGAATGAAACTTCACATCTCGTTTCCAGAGTTGTGAAGGGTACTCAGTGAGTCTCTGAAAATTACAAAAATTAACTATTTTAAGCAAGGAGAAGGTCAACTTAATCAATGGGAACTCAAATTCGTCTGGTCGATAAAATGATATTGGAGCGATCAAGAAGGGTAAGAGTTTTCTAGATCATCTCGAAGCGAGGGTGATAGTTCATGGTTTAAAGTAGACGAGTTATAATGGCTTCGAGAGTTGCGACACGACACTTTATTGTTTTGAAATGAGTTGAAGAGACATTTAACTATATTTAAAAATCCTAATAATTTTAAAATTCTATCTAGTTGCAAAAGAGAACTAAAACACGAGAATTATGAGAGGTAAGGGAAGAAGAAGCACGCCTGGAGAACGAAGTCAGCCGAGACTGCGGGATTTGGTTCAGTAACTTGCTTGGGCACTACAACATGATGGGATGTTCTTCAAGATCACAAGAAGGAGCAACATCAACTGAGGTAATAAGTGCAAGGACAGCTGCAAACTTTTGGGATTGCATCAAATGGGTACAAGTATTTCTTGCCCCTCATACTCTTGAAGTTGATGTGCAAGCTTTTGAAATTCCTAACAATGAATTTTAATACTTAAGAGCTTTGATGATTAAGAAGTATGATGGTGGTATCCCTTCGAAGGAATATAGACAATTGTTGATGAATGTTGTCATAGCTCAAGAGAAAGACTATAACACTAGAAGAAAATTTGTTAAGGGATTTGGGCCTCAGGCCAAACCTAAAACACCCTTTCTCACAAGCATTCCCAAAGAATCTACTAGAAGAGAAACACCTACCAAAAGCTCTGTTGTCCCAAGAAAAAATTATAGTCCTCCTCATGCCCAAGCTACCAAGAATCTCATGTCATCTGACGAATCTACTTGTCTCCCTTCCAATGTTTCTTTGCCAAAGAGTGTTCCCTATGACATAGCCCAAGTGTTGAGCCAAATCAAAGTGAGTGTTCTAATCATCAAGTTGCTTAGGATTCCTGAGCACAAGAAGTGGGCATTTGAGTATTTGGGATTGAAAGAGGAGAAGAGTACCCTAAGCAGAAATGTAAATTTTTTGAAACTCCTCCTCACATCATTGCAGACCTTGAAACACCACCAGCATTAGAGGATCTTGGAGAAACACCTGAGGTATACTTGGGGACATCCTTGGTTGATTACCAATTGAATGTTGACCCATTCTTCATAACTTTGATCATAAAGGATAGACTACTTCACAATTTTATGTTTGATTCTGGTGCATCATGCAATGTCATTGCTCTAGAAGTCATGAATGAGTTGGATATCAAAGTGACAACAACCTATGGAAAGTGTATTGCCATGGACTCAAGAGAAGTGTCGGTAGTTGGTTGTGTCAAAGGTTTGGTGGTGCAACTCGCAGCCTATCTGGGTAACAATTTGAAACTCGATGTTGTAATTGTTTATTGCCCTTCCAAGTGGGGTATGCTTTTATCAAGAAAGTGGGCTACAAGTGTTGGAGGGAGTGTCCAAATGGACATATCTTTTTCCCCCATTCCCATTGAAGGCATCCTTGTCAAGATCTACAGAGAAAAGAAAATGCTGCATCTAATTGAGGATTCGAACAATGCTTCTTATGAAGTATTATTCGCTGATGTTGATGTTGACAATTTTATTGGGTTTGCTAATGGTAAGGAGAATAATATGGATCGGTTAAATTTCCTTGAACAAGTAGGTTCTCCTTGGACCTTTCTATTTGATGGAGTTTGCTCCAAATTTGGAAATGGTGCTAGTATAATTCTGATTTCTCCTATCTCAGAAGAGTTTATTTTTTCCTTCAAGCTTAATTTTGAATGTACTAACAACATTGTTGAGTATGAAGCCTTGTTGTTGGGTCTGAGAATTGCATGGAAATATGGTGTCAAGGACATCATTGCAAAAGGAGATTCAGAGCTAGTTGTCAAACAAATAAGAAAATTGTATGCTACAAAAAATCAGCGGATGAAACAATACAAACATGCAATTTGGGATCTAATTTAGATGTTTAATTGCTTCAACATTGTGCATCATGACAGAAGTTTGAATGTTGTTGCTGAAAAGTTTGCAGTGTTGAGGTCAAGATTTGGGAATTGCACCGTTTCACCCTATTATGAGTACAATATTGAAGTGTTAACTATGCCAGCTGTCCTTGACAACATCAAGCATTGGCAAGTATTTAATGATGATGCTCAAGTGCAAAGGTTCTTACAAAATCAAGGTGAGTTTGCAGATCAGAATATTGATTGGGAACCAATGATATGTGTGACTGAAGGAAGAGAGACTTTGTTTGGAAAGGCTATTATCTAATTGAAAACTAACACCATTCCTAGAGGTCTTGTTGCTCTTGAGTCAAATTTTAGCAATGTTGATTACATCATCAATAAAAACATGTCTACCTCAAGGGATGTGGAAGAGCATAACTTGGGAACTAATGATAAACCGAGAAAATTTTGGTTGAGCAGCAATCTAAACAAAGAAA
The DNA here is from genome assembly GCA_019776745.2 of Taxus chinensis. NCBI lineage: Eukaryota > Viridiplantae > Streptophyta > Pinopsida > Cupressales > Taxaceae > Taxus > Taxus chinensis. The sequence continues at coordinate 498,736,398 of CM034155.1, read as the reverse complement.
AAAAATAGTCCTATGTTCAACTATTGAAGAAATATTAGGATTTTCTTACTTGGTCTTATTCAGAGCCGAAAGCATACAGAGAATACTTGTTTCAGCATGAGATCCCTCTTGAAACAAAGGCCAAGCCCTTCAGACAAAATCAGAGGCCAATTAATCTACTTCTCTCCATGAAGATGCAAGATGAATTGAATAAACTAAAGGAGGGATGGATCATTTAGCCCACAAGGTATTCATCTTGGGTTGCAAACCTTGTGCCAGTCAAAAAGAAAAATGGAAATATCAAACTTTGTGTAGACTTCAGAAATATGAATAGAGCTTCATTGAAGGACAATTATCCTTTGCCAAACATGGAAAACATGTTGTAGTTAATGACTGGATCTGAATTGTTGTCCACCTCAGATGCTTCTCGGGCTACAACCAAGTTGTTCTCAAGGAGTGAGAAATATTTTAAATTGCCTTTACCACTCCCTGGGGAACATATGTCTATGTGAGAATGCCTTTTGGTCTCATGAATGTTGGGGCTACCTTCCAAAGGGCAATGGATGTTGTTTTTGTTGGTTACATAAATGAATTCATTACAATTTATCAGGATGATGTGAATGTGATTTCAAGGAGTAGAAAAGATCACTTGCAACACTTGGAAAGAATGTTGATCAGATGTAGAGAATATGGCATTTCTTTCAATCCAAAGAAGTGTCATTTTCGGGTGCAAAAAGCCAAGCTGCTTGGTCATATTGTTTCAAAGGCTGGTGTCATGATTGAGCTTGAGAGAGTAGAAGCAATCAGCAAGGTTCCAATTCCAAGAACAAAGAAGGGCATCTAATCCTTCTTTGGGAAAATCAATTTCATTAGAAGGTTTGTGTCCAATTTTGCTGAGTTGACTCTTCCTATTACATGCATGTGAAGGAAAGACCAAGGTATCAAGTGGGAGGAGGCTGTTATTCAAGCTTTTGAAGGAATCAAAGAAGCATTGAAACATGCACTTGTCTTGGCAGCTCCAAATTACAAGAAGCATTTCCAAATCTTCTCCTTCACTTCTGAAAATACCATTGCATCTGTTTTGCTGCAAAAGGATGAAGATGGAGCTGAGAGGCCTATTGCCTTATTTAGTAAGGATTTACAAGCTACTGAGTTAAAGTACACAATCATGGAAAAACAAGCATTTACCTTGGTGAAAGAAATCAAGGTTTTCAGGCCTTATATCTTAAGTTCAAAATTTGTTGCTTATGTTCCCCACACCATGGTAAAAGACATATTATCAGAGATGGAGATCTCAAGCAAAAGATGTAGTTGGGCGAACAAACTGCAGGAGTATGACATGGACATCCAGACCAAAAATTTGGTAAGAGGTTTGGGCTTGGCTAAGCTTATGGCTGAGAGCAACCTGCAGACAATTGAAGTGAATGAAGTAGAGGAAGAAAGGGCAGACGTTCTTGATAAATTGGTAAGTTCTAAGTGGTACAAGGATATAATATTTTACCTTAGAAACCTATGATGTCTTGATAATTTGAATAAAAATCAGAAAAGATCCCTCAAGCTAGCTTCTCAAAAATACATCATCATTGACTTTGGGATGGCTTGGAAGAACCCTGAAGGTGTTCTCTTGAATGTATAATTGAAGATGAAGCTCCCAAAATAGTTTGTGATTTCCATGGGGGAATTTGTTGAGGACACTTTGCTAGAAGGGTTACAACACAAAGTTTTGAGAGCTGGTTATTGGTGGCCTACTCTTTTCAAAGATACAACCCTGCAGGTTAGAAAATGTGAAAGCTCCCAACATTTCTCTGGAAGAATGAAAGCTTCAGGCTCCCTTCCTTTACAACATGTATCAATTGAAGCTCCTTTCAAAAAATGGGGAATGGACTTCATCAGTGAGATTTCAGACCCTTCTAGTGCTAGACATAAGTGGATCCTTGTAGCCACAGATTACTTCACCGAGTGGGTAGAAGCAATCCCCACCAAGAAAGCAACACACCAAGTTGTTATGGACTTCTTATTGAATCATATCATATGTAGATTTGGTGTGCCAGTCAAGATTATTGTTGATAATTCCATGTGTTTCAAAGATAAACCCTTTGTGGTAATGTGCAAGGAGTATGGAACCAATTTGACTTATGCTTCAAACTACATCCCTCAAGGGAATGTACAGGCTGAGTCCAACAATAAGAACCTGTTGAAGATCATTAGGAGAACCTTGGAGTTAAACAAGAGAAAATGGGGTGAACAACTGAAATTTGCAGTTTGGGCTGATAGAATCACTACCAAAAGAGCTACTGGTAAGAGCCCATTTGAGTTGGTGTATGGAACTCAAGCTCTGCTACCCTTACATCTATAATTATCCTCATTTTAGTTTGTTCAACAACTTGAAGATTAGGAGGTCAGTCCATATGCAGCAAAAGATTAATTAGATTGTTGAGCTGGATGAAGAAAGAAGAGCATCACACCAGAGGCATGTCAGATTTAGAGAGAAGTTGAAAAGATTGTTTGACAAGAAGGTCATTCTTAGGGCCTTCAGTATTGGAGATCTAGTTTTGTTGTGGGACAACATAAATGAAGATAAGGGAAAACAAGGTAAATTCGATGCATTATGGATGGGCCCTTACTCCATTAATATAAAATTAGTGAAAATACCTTTTTTTTGAAGGACTTAGATGGACAATTGCTTGACCTGCCTGTTAATGGCAGGTATCTGAAGCATTTCTTGGATTAATCCCCAAATTTGAGGTATGCACCCCTTATACAGTGTATAGTGTTTGGCTTTTGCTTTGTGTTTGGTGTTTTAGCAGTTCGTGGTTTGCCTTGGTGTGTGGTAGGCATTTTTGTTGGTTTCTCAGCTGGTTTTTGGTGGCTTTGTCTCATTACTCCTTTACCCAATGGATTCTTTTGGCACTTGGTCTACGTTGTTCTTGTCGCACTCACTAGGAATGCCCATCCCTGAGCAGGAGCCAATGTTGGTGCCCATTTTGACCCTCCATCGTTTTGTAATGTTTTTCCCTTTGCTTTGCATGCCTTGAAACATTTTTTCCTCATGAAATTGATGGTGTGAAGTTATATCTCCATTCTTGTGCATTAGATTGTTTGCAAACTCATTACCTTGCCCCATTTGAAAGAAATCTCCAAGTTTGCCATGAACATGCCCTAAATTTTTAAAATCCGTGGGCTCTGCCATTTTTCTAATTTTTCTCGGCCTTTGGAGCTCGAAATTGATTAATTTGCACTTGTTTTCCCTAAAAAATCCCTTGTCATGGTTGAAAACACCTTCCATTTGTCTTTTGATCAAAAAATTCTTCACCCACAAAGAGAAAATTGATTTTGGAGGTCGCATGCAATTTATGTGTTTTTTGACGGTATTACGGGCGTCCCTTACCCGTTAAATTCATGCTCAAAATCCTCTCCTACGTGGTCATTTGTAATTGGACAGGGTTTGGCAGGTTTACTCAAGAAACTTGGCATTTTTTGTTCTTCGGAAAAAGTTGCAAGTTGCCCCCGTGAGCCCCAGGGGAGGACACGTGGCAGGCAGGATGCAAGGCGGAGTGGCAGAGGACTTGGAAGAATTGTGCCTTTTGGTGAAAAGGGACAAAGGTTGTGAAAAGGGCCACAGGTTCTCCAAGTGATCACAAGGTGACACGTGGCAGGGGCAGAGGAGAGTATGGGTCTGCGGGGAAAATGTTGAAAATTTTCCTTTTTTTCAAAAAAAGGTGGAAATGCGTAAAATTTAGGTGCGACCCCGGATCCAATCATGTTGTGCCACATGTCAGCGCCAAATCTCAAGGGCGGAGGGGCGGAGAAAAATGTCAAATTTTTCCAAATTTTCCTGAAAAGTTTAAAAGGTGAAATGAAGCTCCTAGGTCCGCATCCAATGGAATGGTGCCATGTGGCCGCTTAGAATAAAAAGGTCAAAAGAGTAAAAATGTGAAACCCGTGCCCGTGCCGAATCAAATCTCGCCACATGGCTGTTTCCTTTAAAAAATTAAAATTGGAAAAAGGTGCCTCCAAAGCCCGTCTCCAATGGGTTTTCTCCACGTGGAGGGTTTAGATTAAGAGTTGAAAGTTGAATCAACGGTAACTGTGCATTTTTCAGTTTGGCTGCCATTTTTACTCCAGGAAGTGTGGAAATGCATTTTTTGCATCAATTTTGATTAATTTTTTTATGGATTCATGTCATTTTGGCCTGTATGATTCAAATCGATCATTTTGGAGGGTCAATTTGTAGATCCAAGGCATTTTTCAAATGAATTTTTACTCGGGCTCAAGCAAAAACGTGAAAGATCAAATCCAAAGTTGCAGAGTAAAAATTGGGAAAGGATAAGATGAAATAATGAAAGGAAGGGGGTTTTCATGCTTTGAAAATTAAAAACGTGCCTCCAAAATGGATAATGATGCAAATTTTGCAATGATTCACCTTTTTGAGGCACCTGACAACTTTTTCAACGTTTTTTTATTAGATGTCCCTTTTTGCGAATCATGGAGAATTGTTGTAACAAATTTGATGCCAGAGGATATTATTTTCTTGGGAAAGAAGGATCAAATGTAATAGAATGATATATAATGCATGTTTTGAGACATGCAAATGGTCGGGAAATCGAAAATCACGAGAAAAATTTGAGAGAAGCTCATCTTTTGAGAAACCTTCCAAAAAACCTGGTTAATGTCTTCTGTGTTAGATCTTCATTCATGTTGAGTTGGTTACAAGTGTATAGCCATCACATAGCTCTGAGATTGTTCCTGAAACTCTCCCTTGCTGATGAATCTAACAAGATTTTGAATTAATCTTTGTTATTTTTGGCAATATGATGTCTATTATCATGTTTAAATGTCTGCAAACAGTTTTCTTTGTTCTAGTTGTAATCTTGCATTGAAATCTTTAGGAATCACACAGATCTCATCCTTATTGATAGTTTAGTGGCATTTGCAATTTTTTTTTTTCAGAAGAGCTTTCATCTGGCATTGAAAATAAGTAGTTTAAAATCACTTCACCTTCATTTGTTGATAGAGATTGTTTGTAATCCTTTGGGGGTACCTTAGGCGTGATTTGATCAAAGATTTTGATGTTTAATTAATTCCTTTAACTCAAGCCTTTGTGTTGAGGTCTCAAAGATTGTGTGAAGAGTGCAAACCTTGGGCCTCCATTTGTCTATCTCTCCTAGTTGAAAAAACATCATGAGTATTTTGAAGCATTTTATCTGATAGTTGTTCAAATGTTGTAAATGTTGTCAAAGATCTGGCATAGTCAAGTTTGTCTTGTCAATATCCCACCAAAAATCATTCTAAACAACTAAGCCTACCCCATACTACCTCTGCATTGTATTGTGTGTCAACAAAGGAATACAATCCATTTACAAAAATGCACAAAGAAAATCAGGATCATACCATGTCTTCAGTAACCCTTGCCTTGCATTGAAAGTATCTCCATAATCTAGAAGTGACAACTTGTGAAATTCATATTTGGAGTGTTGATCATATTTTCCCAAGGCCCTTTTCATACTATTTACACAAATTGAGGGATATCTTCATCTCTTTCACCATTTGAGAGTTACAAAATAGGCCCTCTTACCTTGGTTGAAAGGCACAACCTAAAATAGTTGGGAAAAGATCAATTCCTATTTGAGTGCTATCCATCTCTCCATAAATCTAAGTGTCAGTTAGATCACATATCCGGCTATAAAATGACATACATCATGATCTATCTATCTTCAAGCTTCATGTCATATCTCTGATGCCGCTCAGACTGATATGGAGAACAAATTTGGGTACCAACAGCACCCTTTACTAGTGAATACCCTCGTGATCTCAATGCTCATATTGTTGAACATCCACAAGACCTAGATATGCTTTTATTCGTTTCTTGTGAGGAGGCCACCAATCTTGTTTAGCTTAACCCTCCCACCTCTAATACTTATTTTATTCCTATTGCAACAAAACCTCCTTCTTCTACCCTCTCACCTACTTCTATTGTTCATGTATCTATTCCTACACCTACCAATCATTTCATACCACCTCTTATTTCTCACACTCGGTAAGTCTCTTCTTTTGGAACACAAGACCTAGTTTCTCTATATTAGAACTCACAAGTTCAAATCTGTCAATCGCAACAAGCTACTTCGCATTCTTATCCATCTCTTGATTCCTCCTTACTTCTTCAGATTACTTTTTCATGTGCCATTTTTCGCTTATTCACTTCCTCTAAACTTTTTCACTCCTAATATGCCCACTTTTAATGACCATGGTGACCCTCAAGAGCATCTCTCAGCTTTTCATGTGGCATCTCTAGATTATGCAGATGATCATAAATTATTACTTAAGATATTTTGTAGGAGTCTTTGAGATTATGCTCTAAGTTGGTTTTATGATCTACATGTTCACTCAATAACTTCTTTCATGCATCTAGTTAATACTTTTATGGCTCAATTTTCAATTAATATCGGAAATAAGATTTCCTCAAATCAAAATGATCTGATGAACATTAGGCTGACTATGTGTTACGTTACAAGGACAATCTAACCAAGATGACCATTGTACTTATTGATTTGGAATTACAAGATATATTTGTGCAAAGTCTTTTACCACCAATTCAGGAGAGTGTTATCTTTGAAACCTCAACTTAATTTGATCAATCATGTCATATGCTCAAAATGCGTGAATTCAAACTACTCTCTATGGGAAAAATCAAATATAAAGATACTTCTTCATCATTTTCTAATAGGTTTCAATTTAAATCCACATCCAGGCCATCTTCTAAGCCAATTGAAGCAAAGGCAAATGTGAATGCCATATCTCCTCCTGAAAAGCTTCAATGGTAATCTACTAAACGCACTTTCACCAAATTACCATATACACCTCAAATTCTTTTTTCCTAACTTCTCAAATGAAATTTAATTACTCTTCCACCACCACTCAATCTTACTGCATCTAGCCCCCGTGGCCGTAATTATGATAAAAATGTTGAATGTGACTATCATTAAAGAATAAGACATTTGACTGATTGTTTCTTCAAACTTAGGCATCTCATTCAAGATCCAATTGACAATAATTCACTTGAGCTCCTTGTGCCATCTGTTTCTAAATCGGTCAATGATAACAAAAAGCTCAAAATATTTAATGACCCTTTTCTTAAGCACAACACACAAGATTTTGAATCTTCTACTAATCATGTATATAATTTTGTGCCCCCTCCTTCATCGAGGCCCCTTGACTTTCTTGTCACTTCTACTGATCAAGGTTCATTTTAAGAGACCTCTTGGAAATCGGAGGTGGAAAATACCTAGCGAATATCCTTGGTACCGGTTTCGCGGGAAGGCGAATTTTTTGGGGGTTGTATGAAAAAATTTCACCTAATTTTCAAGTGGTGTGACAGAAGGCTACAGACGCGCGACGGGAGATTTGCTGTCGCACGTCAAAAAAATGCATTGATGCGTGTCAACAAATCTCATTGATGCGCATCAATACATTTTTTTGACACGCGATAGCAAATCTCCTATCACGCGTCTGCAACCTCTGCCCTCTGCTTGTACATCGAAAAAATCTGTGTTGCGCATCAACAAACTCTTTGTCATGCGTCTGTTATGCATCAATATCTGCAATACCTCCTTATCGCGTGTCAACTATCCGTCAGTTTCGCGCTTCAACAAATAAGCCCATTTTCGTGCATCTGCAAACCCTTCTTGTCGTGCATCAATAACTTACCCCCTTGTCACGCGTCTGCAGTACGGGATATATCATATTGTTGACAAAATGTGAAGTAGAAGTTTTCTACTTGGTGAATAATCTAGGATTATATAGGGTATATTTTTCAAGGGTAGGCAAAGCCGACCCCTAAAAAAATTAAAGTGTAATTTTTAGGCGAACAGGTTACTGACCCACACCAGAAAATTCACCTTTTCAAAATTTTCAAAAATGGAATATTCGCCACTAAAATTTTCCCTGCTACTAATGCATTGTCACTAGCCATTATATTTTCCGATCACGATTATCATGCAACATTATCTTTTGATTCATTACACATCAATGCTTTCATTTGGTCATATATTATCAATAACACTAGGATCTATCCAGCAGCTCCTATCAGTTTCCACTCTATTGCACTTCTCAGGGATATCAAATGTCCAATATTAGATATCACATATCCAGTTCCTAATTCTTTTGGCTACATTAGGATACCCATTACAATTGGGCCTCTTACTATGATCGTGTCATTCATTTTGACATCTTCAACTAAAGGTTATGACATGTACTTAGGTCTTCCTTAGATCAATGCCACTCAAGTTATTCCTTCAATGAATCATTTATGTCTTAAGTTCACACACAATAAACAAGTTATCACTATTAAAGGTGTTCCACCATGCACACCATAGCCTTTACCTCCTCTTGATGAAATTATTCCACCAACTTTAGCATCTAGGTCTCATAGGCCTCTCAAATCTAAAGCATGTTCTGCACCTATTTTTCCTACTCGTACTTGACTTGGTCATTCACATCGGTCCACCAGTCCATCTCGTTGGCCTAAGTACCCTACTTAAGAAACCCCTTCACATAGGTGCTCACCACCTCCTTCATCTCATAAGTCTACTTCACATAAGTGTTCACCACCTCCTTTACCTGATAGGGCTACTTCACATAGATGTTCAACACCTCCTTCACCTCATAGGTCTACTTCACATAGGTGTTCACCACCTCTTTCACCACAGAGGCTTCCTTCACATGTACATTGTCCTTCTCATACACCACCGATCTTAGAGCATCATCACACTCCTATATCTCCTAGAATATCTGGTGGAGGAACCTCACCCTTCACTCTCATCGGATAACTTACTTATCATTGTGTTCTTTGGGGGAAACATGATTTCTTTCCCCCCCTTCAATCATTAAAACTTATTTCTAATCTCTACACATGCACATTACACTTTGTGATTTATATCTAATCTCTCTCACGCACATTGATACACATCTTGTATCATCATTACCCTACGACGCACTCTAGTTCTATGGTTCATACTAGACTACTAAGGGTATAAATTTGAAATGAACCTCACATTCCATGCTCATCGCTTCACGATATACACTTTCTAGCATACATGATAAACCATTTCCCGATGACACACTCTTGTTCTATGGTCCATTTTTATTGTTGAGGGGTCTTTTATAAATGACCTCATCTCATACACATTCGTTGGGAGGCATGGTGTTCTTTCCACCATCACATTTTGCATACCATTTCATCACACGTATACATTGCATTTACATATCTTTGTTACAGTTACTCTTTCTTTCTTATACTTACATGATGCACTTTTCTTACTATGTTAGTCATATACTTGGTATTTCATTATCTTTATCATATACACATACATGTTCTCTTGGTTTCTAGTTTGGAATGCATATCTCTTACAGTTCCTTACACATTGTAATGATGCTTGGAATTGTACCTCTTACAATTCCTACTGAGGCTCTTGGGGGCATCTACTTTCTCACACATTAAAGGTGTTATCATTCCATTGTATACTACTTATTGTTCTTACTAGCACAATAATTTACATTGATACATACACGCTTTGACATAATTTTTATCTTTCTAACATGTTAATGGGTGCTTCATGTCCAAAATTTACCTTGTAGGATCATATGCCACCATGGTTATCTGATACATTTTTTCTTGTCATTTCTTTCTACTTTTATGCTATTGTTTGTGGGCTATGCCCTATATCTTGTTTGATCAGTAATTGTATGCTTCTGGCCTCTTCGAACCTGATTATCTTGTGACATTGTGAGTGATGTCCCATATTTGAAACCATCTTTTCATGGTCTATCATGTATGCACATTTATTTATTACTTTATTTTTCTATGACATGTTTTCTACTTTTGCTACAAACACATGTATCTAGCCACTTTATTTACATGTTCCTTGGTTTCTACCATGCACATCCTCTCCCCATCCAGGGATATAATTTCATATCAACATCAAGTCCTCTCTTTGGGCCACATACTCCTACTGACATCACATACACCCCAAACGAGGGGGGAATACATTGGGTGAACAAATCAACCTATAAAACAACTCAAAGCTATAACAAAACATATATATCAGTTACAACATTGGACTAGAATCTGACTTGGGTCATCAGAATAGCATAGAAAACAGTGCCCATGCTCAGACAGGAGTTCCTAGGTACCTGTTTCCTCCCTTGGGCACTCATGACCTGGGGGCACACACAATCAATTTCTCATATCATTACAGTTCACATAATCCTTTAGAGAAATTTTATAGTATCATGCATGGTCCTCCAACAATAGAATGCATGTAATCTCCTATATTTAGCTCAATTGGTATAACTCGGAATAACACGTGACACACCATCTGTAATGGTGTTTATTGGGAAGAGTCATAGAAGGAGAGTAACACTATAACTCTCTACACAACACTTGCTCCTTGACGTGATATCACCCAAAAAAATTCACTTGGCGTGATATTGCCCAAAAACCTCTCTCTTCATAGTAGTTCAGGACATTTTTTCTATCCTTTTACACTCTTCTACATTAGGTGCACAATTTCCTTTTTACACAATTTTACATATTTTTACATACTTATGCAAATTTGTCACATACAAGACTTTGAATACATTCTTACTCTTCTTATTGCAGGTCCTTCCTTACAAAAAGAAACAAACACAAGCACAAAAATAGGTACAACACAGTACAACGCATACACTTCATCCCTTAGGGTCACTTTCTCTTCCTAGTTTACATGCTTCATTTTTGTATCATTCCATGCATCATTTGTCCACTTGGCACATTCTTCACATCATGCTCTACATGGTTACTAGGTACATATCTCTTATCTACTTTATTTTATCAATTATTCATTCAACAAAATAAAGTGGGGGTAAATGTAAACACTAAATCATACACTTGGGTACATTTCTAGGTCCTAAACACATATTAGCATTTATATGATTCGTAAGCAAGAAAACTAGTAATTGGTGATTATCCTTGGCCTTTTTTCTGTGTTTCCTTTTTTCTCCATGGTCTTTTACACCCTACAACCCTGTCGGTGTTTTAGTTATTTATCTTTTATGAATCCAGAAACCAGTGCCTAGCCAGGATAGGAGCGAACAACCACCCCACTCCCATATGAGCACCCCTAACTCTTTTCCACCTTACTCACTTCTTCTGGGTCTCTTTCATCTTTTGGGCACCTTGTTCACTTATGGATTGACCTTCCAGTTTTCAATTACGAAATTCAAATAAGGGAATCGTATAAATACATAGTTATGTTTTCAAAATAAAGGACCAAGAACTAAGCATATACTATCATCACATAAGTTTGCATCCAAAGGAACCTAAAGCACTCTAAAGCATCAATCTAACATCCACTCAAGGGACAATGGTTGCATCAAATCTACATATACAACACAGGAAGAGAAATTTCATTTTTCCATCTACACATTTTACTACATTTCTACATCTAGCTACAACCCGCTATCAAGTGAACTTGCACAAGGGAATCTTATGGCACAATTTATACACACACTCACCATAAATACATGGATTCTGAGATATAGTGCATCACTCAGTCGTAAGTTCACTCTTGTAGTGACCATTGGGGTCAGTCTAAATTCTCATATTGCATCTTTCTTTTTTAAGTTTGATGTGGTTTGTGGGTTTTTGTAGGTGAACTTATATTTTACAGATTACAGGTACCCTTGGCATTCAAATATCGACATACAAGTGATCAATAGGTAATATTTGAGACTCTTGTGTGACACATCAAACATCAGATCCAAAGCTCCTGTACAGTCACCAGCGCCCTAGAGAGGTCATTAGTGCCTAGGTGCCCCTGTCCTATCATGGGCACCCGTGTCTGGCCTTGTTCATGCAGTCCAAACTTTATTTTGATAAGTAACAACACTTTGTACTTCATGTTAAGTAGTTTTCTAAGTCCAGAGCATTCCCAAATGAAGCACAAATCAACTAAGTTATTCTTTCTACATATCTTGCTTAGGATTTCATACATAATTGCTTCTTTTCTTATGTCATATTGTACTTAATAGTTGTATATCATAGTTTACATCAGTTACTTTATAATAGGGTTTAATTAAATTATATTTTTGTTAAATCATGTATACAGTTGTAGCCAACTTCTACTAAAATTTACATCTACATCCTTGTTTCTATCTATTTGCAGCATTGCCACTTCTACATTTGTAGATCGAATCAAGAGAATCCACAATCCAACAACTACAAGATTCTACAAGTTTAATACTTCCATAATCTTATATGAGGTTTGCAAGAAAAAGCTTGGAGAAAGGTTTGTTGTTTTTATTTGTTTATCTTTCACTTCTGCTGAGTTTTTCACTACTTACAACATCCAAGTACCACTTCATTAAAAAATAAGCCTTTGCAATAATTAAGACTTTAAATATTTTAAGCACCTCTTATCCAACAATAGAGTGAATTCATCCAGGCACTAAAGGCTATGTCTTGGGAGGAAAATTTAATGATAAAAGAGTTAGTGGATCACTAAGATCATGGATTTTGACATCAAACTACAATATACCAAGCAAATAAGAGCTAAGGATCTCTACCAAAATTTATCTAAATATATAGATAATTCATAAGAGGTAGTTTGTATCCATGATTATCAACTACCCAAAGAATAAAATGAGGCAATTTAGAATCAAAATAAGACATGATATATATCAACTAGAAAATATCGTACTGGCTTAGAAAGAATCAATAGAAAACACTTTAAAATCTAGGCCATTCCCCATGATCTTGTTAGCAGGATAATATTCGGAAGGAATTTAGACATTGTCCTCTTAAGGTGCATTTAGCCTAAAGAGATAAGAGAGTTCAATCAAGCTTCGGTGGTCATTTCATGCCACAAACAACACCCACGAAGATGATGTGAGATGGTTACCACTGGCCTACACTTTTCTGATGCGTTAAAATGAGTGAGACAATGCCATGAATTCTTGTTCTTCATAAGAAAAAAAAGAGCCACTCTCCCTTTACAACCAATTGTGGCATTTCAATCCTTCTCACTATAGAGACTAGACTTCATTACGATGATTAATTCCCCTTCTAGTGCTAGTCACATATAGATCCTCGCCACTAATGAATACTTCACCAAATGGATCGATGCATCTCTAAGAAAAGAAGGTATAGAAAAATTCATCATTGACTTCCTTCAAGGACTTATCACCAAATTTGAGATCCCACACAGTCATATTTGACAATGCTTTAAAGAATTCACAAGAGCCAAGATCATTGAGTTTTCTATAAAGTATTACATATACCTTACAACTTCTTCTAACTATTATCCATAAGGGAATGGACTTGTAGATTCCACAATCAAGAACTGATTAAAATCATGACACACAAAATCAAGAGAAGCACACAAAATAATGGCATACATTAAGGTATAATCTACCTTATGGCCCACCATTGTAGATGTATAGAATACATATTATGATTAATTTGTAGCAGGTGGAATTTATGACACCTTTCTCATTACGGAATGGGAAATAAAACTCAATTTTCCATCGCAGCAAGGTCTTGGATGGGAAATACCTTCCTTGCTCCTTAATTCATGCTTCTGTTTTTGAGGTCTCATTGGGGAAAGGACTACCTCACCCAATTTTATTTTCATGGTAGGTGTCACAAATGTGAGAAATATCTTGCCACATCCTTCCTACCACTCTTCAATTCTCCTATAAGACAATGCTTGTATGCAACAATTTGACCTCCTATGAAATCGAAATTTGATAAGAATCCATCTTCCTTATCCTCTACTTCTCGACCTTTACGCCTCACAGAAGTGATATCCCCCTAGTCCATCTTGATTCCCTCTTATAATGTCACTTCCAAAATAGACATCGAAATCTACAATAGATTATATGGATTCATGAATCCATAAGGATCCAAAAACATCACTTCATCAGAAAAATTAGGATCAGAAGGAAAAATGATAAGAAGCGGGAGAAAACATTTAAGTTATTAAACTGACACTTTCTGTTGAGCGGCGGTTACGTAACCACCCCTCTGTGGTCACCGACGGCTACATAACCACCTCTATGTATCCACCGGTGGTCCTGTCACTATGTAAAACATAAAATATAATTCACAAAAAGTCGTAGATTTTGAACGTCTGGGTTGTGTCTCTTCCTTGGATGTCTCTTCTTATTCTCCAGTCCATGGGAGGATATAGGGAGCAAGCAATAAATACAAGAATAACATGTGTAATTGATCATTTCTTAAACGTGTAGCCACTAAATCAAGCAATGTGAGTCAATATTTAGTCATGGTCTCATACTACAATTCATATGGTCTTAAGCGAAAAGAGTAATAATTAACCCATGTCTTTGACCATTTTTCTATTGCTTACTATCATATTTTCTATCTTACACTTGCACTCGCCCAATTTGTTTTATCATTCTACATATTTTCTATTACCGACTGGGGCGCCCATCCTTAGATTAGGGTGCCCTAAGTGCCCTGTTCCCATTCGGGGCACCCTAATATCTTTCACACTTTCCCGCCACATTTTGGGAATTTTATGATCATTTGAGATTCTTATATTTGTAGTGCTCAGAATTTTTGGGGTTAATTATGAAATTAGAACAAGAGAACCATATAAATATAAATTTATGTGACCATAATGAGGGACCAAGTACTAAACACTTACTATCACACATCTAGGTTACATCCATTAAAGGCATTTAAAGCTACATTTGCATCCATCTAGATCCATCACAAAGCACACAAGGTTGGTTCATTTGCATCACACTTCATAGGAGGGGAGTCTATTGTTTCCATGTACACATTTATTACATTTTACATCTAGTTATTACTTGCTACTTGACAAAATGCAACTGACACACGATCAACCTAGGGCACGATTTGCACACACACACACACACACACACACACACACACACACACACACCTAGAACTACATTGGATATGAGATGTAGTGCATCACTCAATTAGTAATTCCACCATTATGGCAGTTGAGGACAATCTGACCTCTCCATATGCATCTTTCTGTTTTAGGGGTTTGATGTTTTTCTTGGGGTTTCGCATGTTTTTTCTTCATTTTTGATTTGCAGCGACATACAACCAAGTTCAATGAAGTTAGTGCGAAAAAAATAATACATAGAAAAACATCCAACGACACCTCATAGGATGGCTTCAGGCCATTTTCGTAGACCAGGGTGCCTAGTTCTCAGACTAGGGTGCCCATAGGCTCCCCTGTCCCTTTCCAGGTGCCCCTGTCCAACCAAAGAGCTTAGATATTTCCTTTATGGGGATTCTGTGTAGTCATTATTTCATTTTGTTTATTTTGACACTTCTGCAACACAGTCTGGAATGGTCATCAAATCAGCTAAGCCCTTTTCTAACCCTTCTTTCACATTAGGGTTTTTTCATTTCTACTTACTTAGTTGCTTGAGCCATTTCGTTTCTTTATTTGGTTGTTATTTACTACTTTTCATATCATTAGAATAACCTATAATATAGAAACCTAATTTCATATTTTAGTTAATTAGAATGAGAGAAGTGAGAAAGAAATCATTGGTGCTAGAATTATTTTGTAGAAGCACAATATATGAGCAGAGCAAGCAAGTAAAGAGGTTGGAAGTAACATTGTTGTCTTCCTTCATCTTCTTATAATTTGTATTCTTTTAATTAGCCAATACAATACTGGAAAGAAATATCATTTTCCCTTCCCGATTGGTTTTTCCCTCAATGTGGGGGGCTTCCAGGATAAAAATTTAGTGTTGTGTTCTTATTTGTTCATTTTTATTGCTGCAAGTAGTTCTATAACACTAGATTTCATTCTCTAAATTTCATAACTGTCATTTTTGTATAAATAGGAAGTAGAATAACAGTGGCATGATTTTGTAAGTTTCCAAAGTATAAGTTTACAGATGTTTTTGGTATCAAAGCTGATAATAATATCCAAAGGACTGTGGTATTTGTTCTTCTGTGATTTGTATGAAAGTGATAAGGTCTAAAGGTGAAGATTTAATACCTTACAATTTGGAGATAACTACAATAATCTGGAATCAAATGATTAAAGAAAAAATGGAAGAAGAGGACTTGGTTTGTAGAATTATGATGTTGGAAAGCACTATGGATATGGTGTTGGGACACCAAAGGGAACTCTCAGATCAAAAAAGGATAGCAGTGGTTAAGAAAGATTTCATATACTCAGTGGTTAAAGCTTTGGCCGAGAAATTTGGCATAAGAAAGAGCCACGATGAGGAAGATATGGAAGAGCAAGAAGAGGAAACTACAGTCGATAAGGAAAAGGTAAAATTAGATCATGATCCTTTTAAAGTTGAAATTGAAGTTGAGATTAAAATATTTGAAGGGAAAGTAGATGCAGAGTTACTAGATAAATGGTTAAAACAATTAGAGGTACATTTTAGTGTGCACAATATTACTGAGGCACAAAGGATCACCTTTGCACATCTAAAGATGGAAGGACATGTACTGGTTTGGTGGGAAACCCATCCAACCACACTTGTGAAAAGATGAAGTGTCCTATTGTAAGTTCTTGGGAGGGTTTTAAAGAATTGCTAAGGGAAATTTTTTATCCTACTGACCATAAGACTGAACATATGATTAAATGGTAGTATTTTAGACAAACCAATGGTTAAAGTGTGCAGGATTACACTACATAATTTCAGAGGCAAGCCATGTTTCTCAATATGGACTTGGAGGATGAGGATATTCTTACCAAGTATTTGAGAGGACTTCACACTCACCTACGAAGGAAGGTCATCTCCATGAAACCCAAGGATCTCAATGAAGCATGTGTGTAAGTATACTACATAGATGACGACAAAAAAAGGAGAAGTGGATTTAAGGACAAAACAGTCAACAAATCAGCCAAAGAAAGAGCAGGGATAAACAAGTAACAAGGGTAAATGGAAATGTAGAAAGACCGCTACCACCTTGATTACTTGTAAAGATCCTAAGATTTTTTGTAAGAATTGTGATAACAATGGTCATACTGACGCTACATGTTGGATGTTACATCCAAAAAACTGAACCAAGGACTCCAAGAAGTCCATGAAAATTGTAAAAACATATGGGGAGGTAAAGATAGAGGGTGACTTTGATGTAGACAAACAATTGGGATGCACGGCCACCAACATGGACAGCCAAAAACAAGAGGAAGAAATGGGTAAGCTATTTCAAATCAAAATCATGATTAAGAGGACTAAGGTAAATTCTTTGGTTGATACTGGTTCTCAATCTAATTTGATTTCTTATGCGGTTGTGAAGAAGCTTGGTCTTGAAACTTATGAGAATCCACATCCTTATCCTTTGGGATGGGTGAAGAAGGGCACAAAAATTTAGGTAACACGAAGATGTAAGTTCAAGTTTGGAATCAATTCTACATATATATATGTATTAGAAGTTGATGCAATTCCACTTCATTCATTTGATGTCATTTTATGGAGTCCATACTTATATATCAGGGATGTTATATTCATGAGAAGGGAGAATCGATACACATGGGTCAAGGATGGAGTCATTTACAACATACGGGCATACTAGCCTAAGCCAAAACTTGCCATGGTAAGTGTTAACCAAGCAAAGAGACTAATTCAGGAAAATCCTAATCACTTTTTTTTACTTTTATTGAAAGATAAACAAGATGGGGTAGAAACTTCAGATGTTTCTAACCAAGGGATGAAGGATTTGGATAGCATAATTTAGTCTTTTCAGGAAGTGTTACAAACTCCTAGTGGATTACTGCCAAAACGAGAAGTAGAGCATGAGATTCAGTTGTTTCCAGAGTCCCCTCTATCAAATATCAGGTTGTATATGCAATGTTTGTTGGAGAGTAAATAGGTAAAGAAAATACTCCAAGAGCTATTTGACCAAGGAGTGATACACCCAAGCACCTTACCATGCGGTTTTCCTATCATGATGGTGCTAAAGAAGGATGGGTCTTGGAGAATGTGCATCAACTATGGTGCTTTGAACAAGATTACCATTAAGAACACATATCCACTCTCACACATATATGATCTCTTAGACCAACTTCAACATGCAAGGTTCTTTACAAAGTTGGATCTCAAGTCAGGGATGAAGGCGGAGGATATATGGAAGACTGTATTCAAAACAAAACAAGGTTTGTATGAGTGGTTAGTACTTCCATTTGGTTTATGCAACTCCCTCGCTACATTTATGAGATTAATGAATGATGTATTTTGGTAGTTCATAGATACATGTGCCATTGTATATTTGGATGATATTCCGATTTTTAGTGCCACATGGGAGGAATATCGAACACATTTGCTGCAAGTCTTCCAAGTTCTCAAGGAGAAATAACTACTTTGTAACATGAAGAAGTGTGAATTTTCCAAACAATCACTTGTCTATCTTGGGCATGTGGTTGGAGGAGGAGAAATATGAGTGGATCCAAAGAAGGTGAAAGTCATCAACAATTGGCCAACACCAACAAGAGTCACATAAAGTAGGAGTTTTGTGGTAGAATTACAATACATAAGGAAGTTCATTTCAGGTTTCTCCGCTATTACAACACCGCTACACATAACGACCATAAAGAGTAAGGGTTTTAACGAGGGTAAGGGACAAGACCAAGATTTTGAGTTATTAAAATACAAAATTAGTCATGCTCTAGTCCTTGTTCTTCCTAATTTAGAACATCCCTTTGAAGTAGAGACAAATGCCAGCGATTATGATATGGGAGCATTGTTATTACATAGAGGTAAACCAATATGATATGATTCTAAAAATTTCATTGCAGCAGCTAAGGGATATTCAATATATGATGAATAAATGTATGCACTAGTGCAGGCAATAAAGAAATGGAAACACTATTTGTTAGGTAAAGAAAATATTGTGCACAATGACCACAAGCCTCTATAATATTTTCAAGCACAATCTAAATTACAGAAGACAAGGCACTACACGTGGATGGGGTTCCTTCAATAGTTCCATTTGGTGATCAAATATAAGAAAGGTAGTACAAATTTGGTGGCAGATATGTTGTCTAGGCCACCCACATAGGAGAAATTAATTAGTTTGGCCATTATCTCTCATTTTGAGCCCTTCATGAAGGAAGCTTATGGAGAGACATATACTCGAGACAGATTTTGGGGTGACATATCAAAGTTGCAGTCAAAAGGGTCTAAAAGGATGGGCATTAATGATTGTTATCTCAAATACGAGCTACTCTACCGATGGGAGAAGATTTGTGTGCCAAAAGAAGAAAGGATTTTATTGATGAGGGAAGCACATACATTGAAAGTATCAAGACATTTTGGTGTTGGTAATCCCATGGACCACTTGCAAAGGTATGTATATTGGCCCAATATGATAGAAGAAGTATATAAATTCATAATAGGATGTAAACTTTGTTGTACAAGAAAGCCTAAAATTAGGAAGGAAAGTTTGTATATGCCTTTACCAGTCCCTACTCGACCTTGGGAGGATATCTCTATAGATTTTATAGGAGGACTACCTATGTCTAAACAACATCATGATTATCTATATGTTGTTATGGATAGATTTAGCAAAATGTGTGTTCTTGTGGCATGTAAAAAGATAATAAAAGAATATGAGGCAGCTGAAATTTTCTTTACTAATGTATGGGTTGATTTTGGTTTGCCGAAGTCTATTATTTTTGACACAGATTCTAGGTTCTTGGGGAAGTTTTAGACTACTTCATGGGACAAGATGGTTATCAGATTACAAAGAAGCACGATCTTCCATCCCAAAACATATAGGAAAACAAAGGTGGTAAATAAGACTTTGGTGCAACTGATTAGAGGGTATAATAGAACATATCCATGGACTTGGGACAAGTCATTAGCCTACATTTAGCATTCCGACAACATGGTGGTATATTCATCTACTATGCAGTCACCTTTTGAAACATGCATGGGGTATTTACCTACCAATCCACTGGTCATTGTGGTTGGACAATAGGAAGAAGGAGAGATATATGATTCAGAAGTGACTAGAGTAGTAAAGTTCATTGAGAGGATCTAACAAATCCATCTCAAGGTGAAACAACAATTGGAAAAGTCTCAAGTCAATTACAAGGCTAGGCACAATCAACATCATAAAGAGCACAATATTCATGTTGGAGACAAGGTTTGGATGTACTTGAGCAAGAAAAGACTACAAGTTCAAGCAAGGAAACTCAAGCCTCTACGGTATGGAACCTTCACCATACTGGAGCAGGTTGGAGAAAATGATTATAGACTTGATTTGTCACACTTCATGCAGATGTACTCAGTAGTAAATTGTGAGAACTTACACCTATATGAGCCATCTATGCTTGATGAGGAAGAAGAATGGCATTTGTTACCTTCCATAGAGGATTGTGTCTAAGATTTATGAGGCAAGTTGGAGGAGAATGTAGTGCTATAACAGAAAGTCAGGGAAACAAAGAGAGCTCCATAAGAGTCTAAGCAAGTTGGATTCAAGGGGAAGACACCAAAGAAATCCCAGTGGTACTCGAAGGATAAAGTGAGGGAATTTTTTCCTCATCTACTTCCCCCACTAAGATTTTATGGGATCAAAAGCCTCCTTAGCAGGGGAGGTGTGATCCAGAAGGATCCAGAAAAAAATCACTTCATCATAACAACTAGGATTAGAAGGAAAAATGAGAATAATTAGGAGAAAAATGTTAAGTTATAGAACCACCGCTTTCTGCAAAGTGACAATTACATAACTACCCCAGAGGTTGCATAACTACCCCTCTGTGTCCACTATCGGTCCTATCATTATGTAAAACAAAAATTAAATCCATGAACAGTCATAGATTTTGAACTTTTGGGTCTTGTCTCTTCTTTGGATGTCTTTTCCTATTCTCCAGTGCATGAGAGAACATAAGAAATAAGCTATAAATACAAAAAAGAGAATGTGGGATTGATTATTTTTTGAATGGGAGAAGTGAGCAAGAAACCATTGGTGTTGTAATTATTTTGTAGAAGTAAGCTATATGAGAAAAACAAGCAAGTAGAGAGGGTGGAAGTAACATTGTTGTCTTCCTTCATCTTCTTCTAATATGTATTATTTTAATTGGACAATATAATACTGGGAAGAAAGAGAAATACCCTTCCTCGACTGGTTTTCCCTCAATCTGGGGGTTTCTAGGATAAAAATTGGTGTTGTGTACTTAATTGTTCATTATTATTCCTGCAAGTAGTTCTAAAGCACTAGATTTCATTCACTAACTTTCAAAACTGCCATTTTTGTATAAATTGGAAATAGGACAACAGTTGTGTGATTTTGTAAGTTTCCAAAGTAGAAGTTTATGCATCATTCATGTTAGTGTTTTTTTACTTCTCTCAAATTTTTGGGCAACAATGAAAATGGAAAAATAAAACCTATAGTTAATTATAGTGTTTGCATCTCATTCACCTTATTTGATGATAATTAGACATACCATGTTTATCTTTTGAGGGCATTCTCTTTACCAACCTCTGTTATATCAATCCTTGTTATAAAAATATGTGAAACTATTGACATTAAAGATAAAGAATGACATAATTCGTGCATTCACAGTTGTCTAAAGATTCCAAAGGCACATCCTCCTACATATATCATCAACTTCTTCATTCAAATGGTAGTCCAAGATGTCTTGTGGGGCTTGTGTCCACCTCATGAAAAAAATGAGAAATCACCTCTTACCTCTGCACACCTTTTTCCCTACTTCAAAAATTTATGTTTCCAATTCATTGCTTCCTCATTCTACCTTCACATAATAGAACATTTTATTTCTCTTATTCTTCAAAAATTTATTCTTTCTATAGAACTAATAATTGATCTTCCCTTATTTTGAAAATAATGTTACATTTCACTCCCTTCCATATCTTCACTCCACTACACTAAAGCCCGAGCATTTCCTTCAAACACTTAGCTTTCAAATCCTCACATGAATAGGAAAAAATAGTTTCTTTTGTGCCTATCATCATTTCCATTTTAAGCCTTTAGTGTGATTTCTAGCTTGTAGTACTTGAGCTTGTTAGGAGTCATCTGTAACATTTACGCCTAATATTAGCAATCTGTAGCACTAGTTGAGCATGTTATAGTCCATCAATAGCACTGGAGCTTAGTAAAAGCCAATTTGTAACACTTGACCATGCAATAAGCCAGCTTGTATATGATCTTAATATACATGTAATCATACAATAAGTGTAAATGCTAGTAACCTTTTGAATAGTTGTGTGAATTTTATCACACCATGTCAACTAAAGCATTATGGCTATTATATTGTAAGAACTTACTATAAAATCCCACAATGTGCCAACTTTTGTAGATGAAGGATGTTTCATAAAATCACTTAGCTCAAAAGAGAAAGTGTTTACCATATAATTCATATAATTAGAGCATCACGGATGTGAACCATATATAGTGTATCAACTAAACATGGTACAGTAAGAAATGTGCATTGGATAAGAACATTTAGGAATAAATAATAAATTTCATTGTTTTCTGAGGCATATCACGAGTATATCCAATAATTTAGAGCAAATCATAGATAATTGCATAATCATGATTGGTAAACTAGTATGACCATAACACATGATTCGAATCCTATTGGATCTATTGTGACCTATTATATGACATGACACAATATGACATAATAAGCCCACCATAAAAAAACATAAATGACAAGACATGCCAACTTAATCAACATTAATAGTTGTTACTTGTGTGTAAAAAGAAAGCATTTACCAAGCCATGTGTCATGAGCAAGATTCAAATCAAAATATATATGTCAACTATTTGTGTTAAGATAAAGATATGGAACAAACAATATGATCTATTTTTGTTAAGATAAAGATATGGAACAAGCAATATGTTATGAGCAAGATAGAAATCAAAATATGTCACTAATGTGCTTTTTGAATTGTATTGGCTAGTAGAGTTTGGAATGATCATGAAATGAGATCTTGTGCCCCACTTCCATTGTAGAATGTCTCTCAACATAACTAGATGAATACACAATCTATTGATGCAATAAATTTACCTCAAAAATTATAATAAAATATTATTATTTACAACAAATCATGTAACAAAATACTAATAAAACAACAAAATACAATATAATTATAACAAAAACATATAAACTTAAGACAATACCTACAAAATTAAAAAATATAAATATTTTACATTCATTCTTGATGAAATATGTTTCATTATCATCCGAACATATTATTATCATTATGTATTATTTTGCGAGCAATTGTACAATTTCCTATATTAAGGCATGGACTAGTGAGTACGTGCAATGAATGATAGTTATGGTGTCCAACGTACCATTATACATCTAGTGTTATTCTATTTAGACACCACAATGAATAATGTTTTATTCTCATATTAAACAATTTAAGATTTTTTTTTTTTTACATATTTCATAGGGTGTCATAAAATGGAGAGGCCCATAATGTGATTTGAGTTTTGTTTCAAAAAAAATATTTAAATTTATTAGCAATATGCATTGGGCATTCAAAATTTATTTTAATATAGGAATAATAAAAATATTTTTATTTTTCAATCTTTCAAATCTTATTATTAGGTTTGTTTTCTCTTCTCCGAAAATAGATTCATAAGTGAAATCCACAACATTACCGAAAAAAATTATTTCACAAATTAATATCACAAAAAAATTATTTCACAAGAAGAATCCTATTCATTACTACACTGTAAACAAATTACTCTTCAAACCAAAAACAACAATATATTTAAAAATGTTTGATTGAATTTGTGAGAATATAATAAAATATAATGTACAAAACTTAGATTTTTTATACATAACCAAAATATTTCAATATTATGAAATAACATGAATGTTTAAGTTTGCTAATCCTCAAAATGAGGGGTGATGTTGGTAATCAAAGTTCATCCATAAAATCCTCTCCTTTTGGAGTTGATACATAAGTACTTACACGTTCTTGGAGTATATGAAGTCCGACGTACCTGCGTAAATAGTGTACATTGTCAACGTTTATTGTTAAAATAGATGTACAAAATATTTTAAAATTAAATTAATAATTTCTATTGTAGGGAAAAAATACCTTCCAAACATCATGGTAGTAGCTTGTGGATTGGTCCCAGGGGTGTCTTTAAAATTTGAATTGTCCACAACCCTTAAACTATCAACACCTTTCACTCGATTCCTTTTATCAATCACAGAATCAATCTGACACCCTCCATGAAAATGCCACATTGATGTTAGTGTATCTATACAAAACTTAGCTAGGGATTCATCATTTGTCATATTTTTTGGTAATGTTGGCCCAAAGAATCGTAACAGGTTAGAGTTTCCACTACTAGCAAATGCAAACTCTTGAATGGAAGAGGTCATGCTAATATTGGCTAGTACCTTCACGCTAAGCATGCATTCTTGTAGATCAAAAGGATGAGAAAAGTAGTTGTATCGAACTAAGGGATTATCTTGTGGATTTGTGTTCCTAATCCTAAGCTCACCACTCGAAAAGGGAAAGGCCAATTTACTAGCAATGAGTCCAAAATATAGAGCATCTGTCGAATTATTTTGTAGAACAAAGCTTGCAGACTCAATGTAGAGTTGTGAATTATCTAATACGCCCACTACTTGTATCCTACTAAATTCAAGTGGTTTAGGAGATTCTATAAACATGTTTGTACGAGGTGGATCTTTAATCCCTTTTCCTACTAAGGGTAAATCTAAGAGTATAGTAATATTCAATTCTTTGAGTTGTTGTGAAGGGCCAATTCCACTTAAGAGGAGAAGTTGAGGGCTTCCTATGCTTCCTGCTGACAATATTATCTCACTCTCATGCAACATTTGCTTAGTTAATACTTGATAAGAGAGGCCATCAATATCACTCATGAACTCCACACCACTAGCCTTTAGCTTACCTGTAACAATGTTTCCATGTTAAATATTACAAATCAAGCTATTGCCATTGAAATTATCAAAGCATATTATTGAGTCTCGTTAGCAAGCCAATAAATATTTTATAGATAATACTTAACAAACTTAATATTCTTGAAAAAATATAGATGCATTGTCATTGTATATATAAGTTAAGTTATATATGTTCCACGAAGCTTAAGGATTAGATTACTAAATAAATTGAAGGTGTTCGAGTTCAAAAACAAAATTGAAGAGAAAAAGGTAATTCTTTTTAAATGAAATGGAAAAAGTACAAACCTTAAAATAACACGAATGAAAAAAGCTAGGTAGAAGAAAAGTTGGTATTCTAAATAAACAAGAGCCATGAAGTGGCCGGTTCCTACCTACAAGTTGGAAGGTGTTTGTTGGATTAATACAAGTTTATAGTTGTTGATTGATGTAGAAAAAGTGTGTTTGTGCAGATATGTAGTAAATTTCAAGAAGTCATTTGCCCAAAGTTGAAGGTGTTATTACAAAGAATGCTAAAGAGGGTATTGGTGAAAAGAAGGTTAGTGGAAAGGATATTGAGCAGTGAAAGTTGAATAGTGTATCAGTGAAAAGAAGGTTAGTGGATAGGATATTGAGCATAATTTGTGCAGAAGCAATTGTCTACAACCAACCTTATTGATAAGTGCTTTTTATGAGACAAGACTCAACGACTTTCATCTCTGATAGAACTATTTTTCTTTGTAGTATATGTCCTTGTTTTTATGGCCCGAGTTATCTTTCATGCATCTAATCAAGATTGGTTGGAATTTCACAAATACAATTGTCATTCACATCATACAAGAAAGAAAATAATTAAACATAAACTTTTGAAATAATCTTGTATATTTTTTATTCTTTTATGCAAAAATAATATATGCATAACGCTAAATATGCCCCTAGTGCATGAGTTCTCGTAATTCTTGTAATTTTCCACTGCTATTAAATTACAGAGCCATCGTAAAAAGTCTATGGAAATTGAAGAAGCAAAAGAGAGTTGTAAAATATCTGGAAGTCTTCCAACAAATGACCGCAGATATGTGTAGATTCCTCTTTAAGTTTGACAATCGTTTATCACTTACGAAGACAATCACACTAGGATGGAATTTTTTGGGAAATTGGGAGGAAAATATGGTTGTTGCGGAGATATTGAAAACCAAATGGGAGACATGCTCTTTTACAACAGCCCAAAACAAGTCCTCATGTTCATGGACATGGTCGAAATCCTTCAACGACTCATAGAAAATTTGTTAGCCTAGGCTAGCTGCTCCGCCAGCCTGGTCCACAAGCAGAGTTTGATGAAGATGTCAATGGCCCATTTAGAGAAAGTTTTACAAAATTATGTCAAACAATTATCACTGGTTCAAAACAAACTCAGAAAACCAAATTCAATGCAGGAGATTTGAGTGTGGTTAGATACAATCATGCAAATAAATGGAAAAGCCATCTCATGTCAAAAGTTGAGCTACAGAGGATGAACAATTACTGGTAGTTGTAGATCAAGCAGCAGTGATGGAAAAACAAACAAATAACCATTCTCCCTAGAAGTTCCAGCAAATGGAACAATGAAACTGGTTTTAATTTCTCCATGGATCAAATAAATTAGATGAATTACCATCAAATAGATGTGATGATGTAGTGTGGAAGATAGGACAAATCTTATTGTACCAAGTTGAGGAGGATCTGCTAGTAGGAAGTAATGAAAATAGTCATATCATTTCTCAAGGTCAGAATTCCATAAAAGATTAATAATTTGTAATTCATGTTATGCTTCTCTGACAACGGCAACGACGGCTTCCCCTCCAAAAGCAAACTGATCAGGTGGAACTCTAAGATTTTGGAACTTGTTTAAGTGGGAAGAAGCATATATAAGGAAATTTACGATAGGGTGAGGATGAAACAAATAATGATGCATTCTTAGTTCAACATTGCTACTCATAAATACCCTATTTTCTGTGGCTAGATGCCTTCTGGATGGAAAGAGATAATGATCAGGAATATGGAGGAAATGACTCGATGCATGTGGATGCACATTCATCGTATGATGAAGATAGATTTTTCTCCATAGTTGTCCGTTTGGATGAGCATGATGACCCTGTACAGGATTAGTCCTAAGATAATAGAAAACTTTTACATACCAAAGTATTTTACAATTAATTAGAATATTTCTAACAGTATCAGGATCTATATTGAGCAAAGGACTATAAAAAATTTTAGTAGGTAGAAATTTAGAAAGAAAATACTTGACATGATTTGCAATATATTGCATGTCACAAGGAAGGCTCGGTGTGTTCCATGAGTCATTTTCCATGGGATGTCCTTCAGGCCAAAGCTTGGAAAATTCAAATCTCCATAATGTGCTTGGTCTTGGGACCAGTTGTCTTAACCGAAGTCCTTTTACAGGAATGTCTTCAGGAGGAGGTTCTACATACCTCGAATGTCTCCATTGCCATTGTAGAGTGCAGAATATCATTGGTTCTTGTCTGGTGTGAAACTATGTAGTTGGAATCTCAGGATCAAAAAACTTGGATGCTACCTCTGTCATATTATAAGGAGAAACATAAATGATTCCTCTTGAAAGTAGCAGGTGTTGTGCTTCATATGAAATTTCATTGTCATTCCTTTTCAGAGATTCAAGGTAGTTCTGGCAAGTAGCAATGTTCCAGATTGAGTCAACAATCTCATGTGATAACCTAGGAATGCGAGAGGCTTTTCACCGGATTTGTATCACAAGATTTTGTTGAATCAATCTAGAACATTGCTACTTTCCAGAACTACCTTGAATCTCTGAAAAGGAATGACAATGAAATGTCATATGAAGCACAACACCTGCTACTTTCAAGAGGAATCATTTTTGTTTCTCCTTATAATATGACATAGGTAGCATCCAGGTTTGTTGATCCTGAGATTCCTACTACAGAGTTTCACACTAGACAAGAACCAATGGTATTTTGCACTCTACAATGGCAGTGGAGACATTCGAGGTATGTAGAACCTCCTCTTGAAGATGTTCATGTAGAAGGACTTCAGTTAAGACAACTGGTCCCAAGACCAAGCACATTATGGAGATTTGAATTTTTCAAGCTTTGGCCTGAAGGAAATCCCATGGAAAATGACGCATGGAATAGACCGAACCTTCCTGGTGATAGGCAGTATATTGCAAATCATTTCAAGTATTTTCTTTCTAAATTTCTGCCTACTAAAGTTTCTAATAGTCCTTTGCTCAATATAGATCTTGATACTGTCAGAAATATTCTAATTAATTGTAAAATACCTTGGTATGTAAAAGTTTCCTATTATCTTAGGACTAATCTTTTACAAGGTCATCATGCTCATCCAAATGGACAACTATGGAGAAAAATCTATCTTCATCATACGATGAATGTGCATCCACCTGCACCGGGTCATTTCCTCCATATTCCTGATCATTATCTTTTTCCATCCAAAAAACATCTAGACACAGAAAATGATGGAACATCATCCTTATCCAGATTATGGTACAAGCAGAACACCCGTGACATTCACTTTGTTGAAAGACAAGACTGGGAAGATTCCCCCAGCTCATTGGATAATGATAATAGTCCTAGAGTCCATTTCAATCCTTAAAGCTATGATGACAGGCTTGTTGTCATCTTTTTAATAAAGCTTGAAGTGACTCCTCTTTAGTCATTTCGAAAGCATGGTGAACCTCCCCACTATCTAAAGGTGTCATGTTGAGTAGCATGTACTCAATTGTCTTTTCCCACTTTTCTCTTAGTGGAAATCTTCGTGTTTACATAGGTTGCCGGTTTCTGGTCTCTAGGTTGCCCATTAATCCGGTGAAAAGCCTCTCGCATTCCTATATAAGGATATGTTGAGACTCATTCACTACATCGAAGATTTGGGATTGTTTATGTGAGTCAGTAGGAAAAATATATAAGATTTTTGTGCTATTTATTAGACAATATGTAGAGACTCTTGTAAATGTTTATAACGCACTTGAGTTATATAGAATGGTATCAGAGTTGGTTCTCTATGTAAAAGAGTTTATCTGAAATCAATAAAATTTGCAAGATTTTGTCTCAAAGATCTGTTGTATGTTCTCTCTTTCTTCATCTTTGAACTAAGTTCATACCTCGTAAACTAGGCAAAAATGTGAGCCTCCCGCTTTGTAAGTCACCGTGGATGTGCACATTTTTAGGTTGAAGGTCGATACCGTAAGCTCTGCTATTGCTAAAGAGTTTCTTAACAGTACCAGATATGGAGTTTGGAGATCATGCTAGTCTTTCTAAAGAACATGTAGATCAAGATCTTGTAAGTTTATCTGACATCTTTCCTATCAATTCTGCTATAGATGTACAACAGGAATCAGATCCATTACCGACATGGAAATTGCCTAAGATCCCCTATAACCAAGTGTATGATAAGTTAATTGCTTTTCATTTAATTGCTGCTACTACATTAAAAACCTAAAAGTCTGTTATACAAGTATCACAAATGTCTAGCCATGAATATAATATTCCTTTAATAGAACCTGTTGATATCCAATCCATAAAGAAGTAAAAGACCTTCAAGTTTGCCTATATAGGTTGTGTACAAATAGGTATCACTCCTTTGTTTCGTCGCGGATTAAATGCCTCTGTATTATGTTGTCTTATGGATTTACGCTTTGAAAGCTTTAAAGATTCACTCTTAGTTGCTATAAAAACTGGTTTGCATAATGACCCCATCTCTTTCGAGGTCTATCCTAATTATCCAGTTAGCCTGCAAAAAGAAGACTTGCTTAAGCAAGTCCTGCGTCTACACCTTGTTACTATAGGTCTGCATATGAACCCTGGTGCTTGCCCTTCAACTATTCATTATAAAATTATCTATCGTCTTGTCAATACAATGCATCTAGTCATTAAGCATGGTATTTCCAAAGGCAGTAGTGTGGTGAGTCATACTAGTATAGAGAGTCAAAAGATAGATCCTGAGCTGATTTCATGGTCTCAGATAAAAGTTCCCAAAAGAATGGACCTTATCCAAAAAAATTATTGACAAAAATCAACCTAAGTTAGAAAGTGCTACAGCGATGAATGAATCTAAGTCTAATGTTACTTTGTCTTTCAGATCTAAGAAACCCGTGTCTGAATTGTCCAGATCTAGTTCGTTTAGATCTGATACCTCTGTTTTCTCGTTGGCTGAACCTTCGAGAAAATTTGTAAAAGAACAAACTTACATTTGTAGTCATAATAGTTTAGTTCATGATCCCAATACAAGATTATTTATGGTGTAAAGATTGTGAGTAGATTATAAACAAAATTATGTCCCCTCTAATGGTCCGACCATTAGCATGGCTTCCAGAGAAACTAATATTTCTCATTTTCCATCACTTGACAGCAGTGAAGTCTTGTCACCAGATGAAACCCAAAAAGCTATTTTCTGGTATCAAAGATCTGTTGATAGACATATTCATCCCTCTGAGTCCTCAAAAATGTTAAACTGGACCAACAAAGCCATCAAATCTGTCCATGATAGACTTTAGTCCCAAGAATCTATCTTAGCTGAAATAGAAAAGACATTAAAATCCATTGAACTTCATCAGAAAGGAGATGTATCCTCTGCTCTTAGATTGCTGAATACTAAGATTGATGATGTTAGTTATCATATGAAGAAAATAGATAAAAATCTTGAAAATACATCTAGATATGTATCCACATGTCCTGATATTCCCAAAATGGTAACTAGAGAAGTCATTGATGTTGTCCAACCCATCATCAGTCAGTTTGAAGATGTTAAGAAAGATATTTCCTCTAAGTTAGGTACTACCCACAAACTTGTACAAAATAGTTTGCATCAATTGCATGAGTCCACCACTGAGTTGAGTCATAAAGTTGATCATGTCCAAGAAGCTGTTATTCCTATACCTACAATAGTTCCTCAAATAGAACAGATCCTGGATAATACAAAAAACCCAGAAGAAATAGAACCAAATTGGTCCCAAAAAGTATCTCTGGAAAGAAGTTGCTGATCTTTCAGGATCTTCAACCAGACATAAGATTGTTCTACTGGAACATAGTCCATTGTTCATCACAGAAAAAAAGAATCCACATAAAGGATCAATCAGTATGGCAAAGCTTCTTCTAGAAGAAGATGAAAATATGTTTTTAGGATAACCATCCGGAGCATCAACATCAGAGCCATTACATAACACTGCAAGAACTCAAACCTTGCAACCTAATTGGTATAAGTTAAATTGTTCTACTCCAGATCAAGTAAAATAATTAATACATTGAATGATTGGATGGGCTAATTCTCAACTTTTGTTGTATAGAAAAGATCCACATCAAATAGTTGAAATTATAGCTAATGGATTTGTTGGCATAGTAAAAGAATGGTGGGATGCTAACCCACAACAGAAATATATCCTCACAGGAGGATATGCTTCATTGATAGCTGCTCTTATTCAATAATTTCTTGGAACTCTTGATAATGATAAGCTTAAGAATACTTCTTTATTCTTAAGAGCAAGATTATGTGATATGAGTAGGATTAAAGAATATCAATGTTATATGCAGAATTTATATTACAATTCTAGTAATATTAATGATCCTACTATGAGACTACGTTATATAGAATCTTTTCCTGTTTTCTTTACTACAGAATATAAGAAAGCCTTGCATGGAAGAATCACAGAAGAATTAAGTCTGGGTGCTCTAAATTAGATAATAGATGAGACGAATGCTTGTCTCTATCAAGAGAAAAAGGATCGAAAGGAAGCTGTTAAGGCCCAAAAAGCCTTAGGAAGTAAATTTTGTTAGATGATAGATATTGACCCATTTGGTTGTCAGCCCCTGAACAAGTTCCATCACAAAAAGCCTTGTCATGAATGTTCTTCTTTTTCAAAGGGGAAGAGTTACCGTAAGCATAAGAAACAATATAAGTTTTCCAGAGATAAACATTCAAGAGAAGTCCCATATAGAAAGTCATACTTTAGAAAGAAGAAGTATATGGGGAAAAAGAGAAAATTTATACCTACTTGCTTTATCTGTAAAGGAAAACACTATGCAAGTGATTGCCTGAAAAAGGATACAGATAAAGGTAAGGCAAAGATAAATGCACTTACAGCAAAAGGAATAACAGATCAAGATTATTGTTTAGTCTTTGATTCTGATTGTTATTCTTCAGATATTTCATATGTTTCTTCTGATGAAGACTTCCAAGTCAATATTATAGAACATTCTGAATCTGATTCAGATAGTACTGAATCTGGATATGATTCTTTACCTTCATTTGTAAATATGATTGCCAGTTTTCCTCATCCTATGATGCCTGTATCTTCTGAGATTCTTCTCAAACAACTAGAGTTAAGGCAAAGTGAATTTGAAGACTGTCCCCCATGGGATACTGCAAAGAAGATTTTTCTTTCAAAAAAGGTCAGAGAACTTGAAAGAAAATATTCACAGTTCAAGTCAGGTCTGAGAATGAAGCCAGAGAAAAAAGAGAAGATGAGGAAGAAAGACAAAGATGGTCTCTTCAACAAAGATCATCATCTGCTTCAAGACCTCCTATACAAGGACGTGTATGATAAAGACAAACCCTCATACAGAGGGAAGAAGTCGTGGCAAAGGAGGAAGATACTCTCCACTAAGAAGGAGCTTTCCATTTCTATTCCCAGAAGAAGATCCAGATAATGAGTTTTAGGTAACTACTTCTAACACAGATGTTGTTATTCCAATTCCTGAAACAATGAGATTATGGAGAAGGAATAGAATAGATTTTCTTCAAAAGGTTATTGCTAAAGCCACAAATGAGTATAAGTGCCTTGTTGAAGAAGAAGACAGATAAAAAAGAAGCTGAAGGCGAAGAACAATTTGAAGAAGCTTATCAACAAATACTGCATCAAGATGCAGAACCCTTTTATCTCAGCTGAAGAATTCAACACAAAGGTATGTACTATAAAATGAGCTCAAAATCCTTTTATCACAATCACATTCTGCATTCCAAATATCAAGCCATATTTTATTGATGCAATGATTGATACTGGAGCCGACATAAGTCTGCTTAGGTCTAGAGCCATACCACCTGATTGTTGGACTGAGACTTACCTAAAAATAAAATTTGATAAGAAAGAGGTGATTTTTAGATTCACAACATATGTTCCTGTTCGTATAGAAGGGTATGAAAGAACATTGCAGTTCTATCAGCATGACATGCTTTCATATGATTGCCTGATAGGAGTAGATGCATTGCAAGAATGTGGTACTTTCAGTCTCAATAAAGATTTCATATCTTTATCCAACCTTGATGTTCAGATACCCAGAAAGTATTCATTCAGAACAATAATCCCTTTACCAGAACACAAGAAGGAATCTAATCATGAATGGATTCATAAGTCCATTGCTTTGTGTAAAAGCAATATTGATGATATTATTACAAAGATTAAAAATGATCTTTGCTCAGAAAATCCTCATGCTCTCATTGATAGAAGAAAGCATATTTGTTCACTTGATTTACAGCTGATAAAATATGATAAAGGGAATGATATCATTCCTAAATTCAAAGCACATCATAAGGGCATGATCCCTTTAGAAAGAAAAGAATGCCATGACGAAATCAGAAAATTAATTCAAGGAGGTTTTATTAAAGAATCTAATTCTCCTTAGGCATGTGCAACATTCTATGTAAATAAGAGGAGTGAACAAATCCGTCAAAAAAGAGACTTATTGTAGATTATAAGCCTCTAAACAAGTTCGTAACTGCAGTTCAACATCCTATTCCGGCCAAGGATGACCTTCTTTCAACAAAATCAAAGGATCTAAGGTATATAGCAAGTTTGATCTGAAGAGTGGATTTTGGCAGATATTCCTGAAACCAGAAGACACATACAAAACAACAGTTGCTGTCCTCGGAGGACAATATGAATGGCAAGTTCTTCCCTTTGGATTGAAGACTGCACCATCCATCTTCTAGAAGAAAATGGATTCTATCTTTGGTGAGTTATCTGACTTCTTAATAGTCTATATTGATGACATATTGATATTCTCCAAGTCACCCAAAGATCATATAGATCATCTTGAGAAATTCTATGAGACAGTATACAAGAATGGTTTATGTCTCTCTCCTACCAAAATGGAGATTTTTAAAGATGAGATGAATTTCTTAGGAATCAAGATTAAAGATGGATCTATAGAAATGCAAGCTCATATTGTTTCCAAGATTCAGGATTTCTCATATTAGATTCAGTTACAAAGATTTCTAAGTTGCATTAATTATATTGCTGGTTTCTACAAGAATATTGCTGCAAACAGGATTCTGCTTAATAAAAGATTGAGAAAGAATTCACCCAGCTGGTCAGAAGAAATGACTCAGGCTGTGAAGAGAATAAAAATGCAAGTTCAAAATCTCCCTACTATGTCCTTACCTGGACAAGGATTAAAGATTATAGAAATGGATGCCAGTGAGCAGTATTGGGGAGCTGTCTTGAAAGAAAAGACAGATAATGGAAAAGAGAAAGTTTGCAAATACACATCTAGTTCTTTTCAAGGTTCAGAGTTGAAGTATCATTCTACTCATAAGGAAATCTTGGCTGCTAAGAAGGCCATAAAAGCCTTCCTATTTTTCATTAAGAATGAACATTTTATTCTACGCTTTGAATTAAAGGATTTCAAAGCCAGATTAAACAATGGTGATCCTGCAAATAAAATTGCATTCAATAGGCTTCAACGCTGGGGAATGTGGTTTGACAACTTCAGTTTTGAAGTTAAATATATCAAAGGGAAAGATAATTCTCTTGCTGATTTTGCTAGCAGAGAATTAAATCATTCAGGAAATGTAAATATTACTCAGGTATCACATGAGTTTGTTGAATCAATCTGGAACATTGCTACTTGCCATAACTACCTTGAATCTCTGAAAAGGAATGACAATGAAATTTCATATGAAGCACAACACTTGCTACTTTCAAGAGGAATCATTTATGTTTCTCCTTATAATATGACAGAGGTAGCATCAAGGTTTGTTGATCTTGAGATTCTAACTACAGAGTTTCACACCAGACAAGAACCAATGGTATTCTACACTCTACAATGGCAGTGGAGACATTCGAGGTATGTAGAACCTCCTCCTGAAGACGTTCCTATAGAAGGACTTCGGTTAAGACAATTGGTCCCAAGACCAAGCACATTATGGAGATTTGAATTTTCCAAGCTTTGGCCTGAAGGACATTCCATGGAAAATGATGCATGGAACAAACCAAGCCTTCCTGGTGATAGGCAATATATTGCAAATCATTTCAAGTATTTTCTTTCTAAATTTCTGCCTACTAAAGTTTTTGATAGTCCTTTACTCAATATAGATCTTGATACTGTCAAAAATATTCTAATTAATTGTAAAATACTTTGGTATGTAAAAGTTTCCTATTATCTTAGGACTAATCCTTTACAAGGTCATCATGCTCATCCAAACGGACAACTATGGAGAAAAATCTATCTTCATCATAAGATGAATGTGCATCCACCTGCACTGGGTCATTTCCTCCATATTCTTGATCATTATCTCTTTCCATCCAGAAGGTATCCAGCCACAGAAAATGATGGAATATCATCCTTATCCAGATTATGGTACGAGTGAAACACCCGTGACATTCACTTTGCTAAAAGACAAGATTGGGAAGATTCCTCCAGCTCATCGGATAATGATAACAGTCCTAGAGTCCGTTTCAGTCCTTAAAACTATGATGACAGGCTTGTTGTCATCTTTTTAATAAAACTCGAAGTGACTCCTCTTTTGTCATTTCGAAAGCATGGTGGACCTCCCCACTATCTAAAGGTGTCATGTTCAGTGGCATGTACTCAATTGTCTTTTCCCACTTTTCTCTTAGTGGTAATCTTCGTGTTTACCTAGGTTACCGGTTTCTGGTCTCTAGGTTGCCCATTAATCCGGTGAAAAGCCTCTCACATTCCTATATAAGGATATGTTGAGACTCATTCACTACATTGGAGATTTGGGATTGTTTATGTGAGTCAGTAGGAAAAATATATAAGATTTGTGTGCTAGATATCAGACAATATCTAGAGACTCTTGTAAATGTTTGTAAAGCACTTGAGTTATATAGAATCATTATTGTGTTTGTTATAAATGAGTCGTACATCTTCGAAGACGAAAGTTTTTCATTACCCAGTTTAATACCCGCCCTAATGCCGCCATACCCTGGCATATTTGTGAAATGGTCATCAATCCACTCTCCAGTGGTCTGATAAGGAACACTATTATTATACAACATTAAAAACTGCATTTTCCCAAGGGATAGATCCTTAGCATAACAGAGATGTCTGGGTGTAGGATTTGCAGAACTCTTCTAAGAAGTTAGTTTCAAGCCTTTCCACATCTTCATTCTCGGCAACAATGTATCTCCTGGATATCTAAAACTCTTCCAAATAGTCTCTGAAACTCTCCCTAACATTATGAAATTACCGGACTCCAACATCAATGCACGGGACACTTTCACAGTATTATCAAATGACCAGAATATATTTCTTTGAAAATCAAGAAATCTGAGATGACCGTCCATGGAAAATTTCAGGAGAGGACTCTCTCTCTCTTAAAGGAGAGGAGCCAATAGCCTAGCATGGACCAATAATGGTGAGTGTAGATGTACAATTAATGACTAGTACATGTGCATTTGTCACTTAAAATTTGAAAGAAAAGTAGCCAATAAAATGAGTCACATCAAATAATCACCCAATCACATTATACCAAATACGTGGAAAAAAATGCATGGCATAATGCCCTACTAATGGTCCTCTCTCTCTTTTTTTTATGGAAAACTACTTGAATTAAATACTTTTAAAAACCACTTTCACAAAAATATTTAGATTAAAAATAAAATATCTATTAAAGGGTTATTTTTCTTCAAAATTTATGGTATTTATATGAGTGTTGTACACCTCTCAACTTACCGTGCACATCAAGTGGCTCCTCTCCCTTAACCACCTATACAACTGTCTTCTAAAAGATTTGGACAAACCAGATGTCAATGTACTAGTCATTGGTTCCATTCGGATTGACAAATCCCATTTCAAACCTACCCCTTATTGGGACTAGTCTAATTATAAATTATAAGCTTTGTCATCATATAGTTTGAACTCAACAAGAGTATATTTCCTTGAGCATACACAACATGTACAAACTATGTAGGGCCGTCGCTTTAGCCAATGAGAAAATCAAAATATATTAATGCTCACTTTTATTAAATATATTTATCAAGATTGCATCACAACCCTTGCTTAATGAACATTATTTAATAGAAACCTATTTATTAATTTTTACACTTTGAATTTTTTGAATAAAGTATGTGTAATTTTTTACTCATGTTTTGGATCATAATCCATGTATAAAACAAACAACAACAAAAATACACAATTTATCCAAAAATTTATAAGAAAGCATTAAATATCTTAATCCTTATCCTTGAAAAGCAAATTCCTAGAAACAAGTTGTTATTCTTATTAATGATTCTCTACCAAACCTAATTTCAATAGAGATTTTCTTAACACCTTTAGACGTCCTTAAAAATTTCATTGACATGTGATCGTCACCTACCATCAAATTTTGTCTGTGCCAATGGGACCTACTTGTAAGATTGGTCACACACACACACACATATCTTTGATGGCTGACAATGCTTGTGCAAGGGACTTATAAAAGGTTTACAACAAAATAATATTTTATTTTGTTTCAATTTAGTAACCAGTTTTATAAATCATCGCCAAGTCTACATTTATACTAAAATTTAAGTCTATCTATCGCAACCTAAAATTGGAGGTTTTAAAAAATTGTCAACAATCAATTCATCCCAGGCCATATAGCCATTTATAATTTTTTGGCTTAAAAAATAGAAAACCCTGGAGCTCAATAAGGGGAAAAAATTGTCAAATCACCCGTTCTCACCAATCAAAATTCCAATAAATTAATTTATGTGAAATTATATTTATGTAAATATGTCAATTCAAAGTTTATACATTAAAACACTTAACTTGAGTAGAAAAATTCTTGTATATGATTGGTTCACAGTAATATTATTAATTGGATGACATGAAATGTATATTATTACCTTTGGCAGCCAAAATATTGGTTAGGCCGATATTTAAGATGTTCATTAAAATTAAATTTTCATAATGATTAAAATTATATGATTGATTTCAAGTTATTTTTAATGTATGTGTTGTCTCTTTAACATAGGAAATATATGGAATAGTGTAAAGAGAAAACTTCATTATCATAAATTAGTATTTTGATTATATCTTGTCACATATTATAGATTCAATGTTTAATGAAATGAGTTGGTAAGAGCTCTAGCAAGACACATCCACATCTAGCAAGGTATCAACAAGGAAAGAGACACTTCTTATTTAAGGGTATTAAGCTCTTGAGACCTAAAACCATAAAAGTTATTGAAATAAAATTTAAACATCTTCAAAAATTTCTGAACAAAACAAAAAATAATCAATAAAGCATTTAAATAATGTTTATCAGCTAATAAGTGGATGACGAAGCTTTAAATGAGACCTCTCATTATATAAGCTTCGCGAAGTCAAAATGAAAGAAATTGCAACCATGCTGATTTTAAAAGCTTGCAGAATTTTAAATAAAATTATAACATTACTTTGAAAATTCACATTCAAATCACTCATATAAGGAGAGCTTTTGGGAAGGAGATAAATTAATATAGTGAAAAAATGTCAAATAGTAAACAAAACTTGGTTGAACCTCAATATGCATTAACCTATATATTTATGTGTATGGTTGACTCAAAAATGTGGATGGATGATATTTATACTTATGTTTCAGTTGAGTGTTGAATAAATGAAGTCCATGAGACGAAGTCACAACCAAGCATTATATGAGATCAATCGTATCTCATGCGAAAACAATCACTTGAGAAAAGGGTTGTCATATTAATCTTGTAAATTGTTCATTTTCTTATTCATGTTAAAATTTCTACACTATAAGTTATGCACTCCATGATGTAGTGTCATTCTATCTCCATAACCCAATATTTAGAAATTAGGCATATTATTTTTCACTGCTCACACCTAATATGATGTCGTCTATTTTCCCACTCTTTTTTAGGTTTTATGCACTCACCAATTTCACACCTAAGATGATGCAAGCTAATACTTACTAAGCCATTAAAATATGTATACTTTATAAAATTTAACTTTTTTTCCTTGCATATGCAAATATGTTTGAGCTAACACTAATAGATAACAATCCAACAACACGTAGACAACCGACATTCATTTTAGCTGGATAGTTCACAATTGTCCTATAGTTGAAGCTTAGCGATTAATAATATAAAATATGGTAGAATGTAAGTTGATCTTGAAGCATGAATTATTATAATAAGCTTAGAATCATGGGCATGATGGGTCCCACCAACTTCAACTTTAAGTTGCACTTGTAGTATACAAATCCCACTTGAGCAACATAATGGAGACACTGATAGGGGAAGTGAAATAAAATGTAGTAGTTAATGACCAAGAAGACAAAACAATGAGAAGAGGTGGCATTAGGAAGGAGGAGGTAGTATTGTTCATGTAGTACACACTAAGAACACATTGTAGTG
Source organism: Taxus chinensis (assembly GCA_019776745.2). Taxonomy (NCBI): domain Eukaryota; kingdom Viridiplantae; phylum Streptophyta; class Pinopsida; order Cupressales; family Taxaceae; genus Taxus; species Taxus chinensis. The sequence continues at coordinate 498,696,888 of CM034155.1, read as the reverse complement.
ATTGAAGACCTTCTTCTTTCATTTTGATATGAATAAAAGGGACAAAAATTAATTTGGTGAAACACTAGAAAGAAACGGAGGGGATATGCGAATTTTTTTGAGATGGTGAATATGCGAAATAGCTATGAAAGTGATTATTTGATGACCAATATACCCAATGTCTGTAGCTTTGGGCACTATTAACCCTTGTGCTTTGTGGATTGTGAGATCCCAAGCCATTTTCAAGGCTACTTGTATGCAACTTCCTGTGTCAATCAAGAAGACTAACACATTAGGGAAGAAGTGGATATTCCAGGTGGCTTGTGGTTAAAGAAGATGAGAGAGAACCAAGTGTATGGTTATTCTCAAAAACTTTATAGGGAGATTATCGAAATTAGATGCACTAAATGTTGATTCATTAAATGTTATTTTCTATATATATTATATGTATGTATGTAATGACATGAATGTTAGTGTATTTTAGAAATGTGAATGTTGCAACCCACCAATAGCTGCGGTTATAGTCTAATTTAAAGGTTTCATTAAAAATCACACGAAGAAACCAGTCTAAATATGATTAGTATCAATCATGTGTTGATTTTTTTTTTAAGAGGATGTTAAACTAATGGAAAACATTAGGATGGACTCCTACATACTTTCCATATCTTGTGAGCTTATCATGAATGTCACCCTTTCACCAACTTGGCTACTGCTAGCACTATTATCGTCAAGGTCTAAACATGTGACCATGAATTTATCCTATTATTGTCCCATTTCCTGTTCAAACTCCTGCTTTTGTTCACCTTCCTCCTATCCAAGAATTTTTTTGTGGACTTAAACTTCTACTAATAGATAGTTTGTTGTGAGAAACAGAAGAATAAGAGTATTTAGAAGAACTATTTATAGGATTCTTCAATTTCACGTTGGTTTTTTCTCCCATATATATGTTGCGGTCATAATGAGGAATTTCTTGCATGTGAAAATGGAAAATGTTTTGAATTGTGGAAAAGTAATTGACCTTGACATCAATAGTCCATATCCTATACATTGTCATTCTTCCTTCTAATGATAAATGACAAAAAATAGATTCATTATTATTGTGGCTACTCATGATACTAGTTGTCATTCATATATTGACATGGAATCGTGTGGAGTTATTTATGATACAAGACTTGAAATTGTATGGCAGTGTCATTCTAATGTGGGACTAAAACCAGCTGGCAAGATTTTCAAGACTAAAACTGGTATCTACCTAGAATTTCAATAAGATGAATACTTTATCAACTTTTTTGGTTAAGAGAGATAACAACATGCGTTGGGGCTCATCTTTGGCCTTACAAAATTTCACTAAATTTGGTGAAGAAAGAAGCAACAACTTATCAGGGCATTCATCATTAAACAATCACAATATTATTGGTGAAAGACTTGTGACTTTGTGCCTTCAATTATATTTCTAATGAAGCCTCTCACACATGGCACAAGGCATACACAACATGAGTGTATTTGAAGGGGATACAATAGGGGATGCCAAGGGAGATGGTTAAAGCTTCCAACAACTCAAATTCGTCTCCACCATCTTTCAAAGACCATAGAAACACATGATTCTCAAGAGAACACATTCATGTGTAATCATTACCATTGTTATGTCTTATGCATATTTGGTTAAATGAGAGTATAAACAACAATTAGGGATGATCTTTTAGAACTCCACATAATTTCAAAAAATCTAGTGAAGAAAGAATTGGCAAATTGTCAAGGAATTCATCACTAGATAGTTCGACAAATTTGTTAGTGAAAGGCTTGTGAATTTGCATATTTGATTATGATTCTAATGAATCCTCTCACATGTGACACAAGGTACGTACAATGCAAGTGCATTCAAAGGGGATACGCCAATAAAACACAAGGGAGATGGTTAGCCTAGTTGGAATCCACAACAACTTAAATACCTCACTGCAATCTCTTGAAGACTATGTAAACTCATAATCCTGAAGAGAATAAATAAAAGTGTAAACATATAAACAATAGTGGAGAGGTTTTCTAGACATATGTTCACTTAAACAATAAGAAAGCAATCTTCAACATCCGTAAGAAAAACAATTTCAATTTCATTTAATTGAAAATCTTTCAATCTTTATAGAACAAATAAAAAAATATCGAAGTATAAAAGAATCAAAAATCTATTTTTGAGGACAAAACCTAGTTTTAGGGTAGAGTGGGACTCTTTATTACTTCTTGGTTTCCATATTTTGATCTCAACAATATGATGGTATCCAAAATTTGTCAGTTTAGGTTCAATTCCCAAACCTGCCTCTTCCTTTTTGGCACCCTTTAATGTTTGAATATACTGAAAACCACTTTAGGTAGATTCATAAAGTATGATCTTGAGAGAACTCAACAGGGCATTTTTACATATGCACATATTTGTGTGGAGATCGACCTCAGTAAAGGTCTTCCCAATAGAATATTGTCAAAACATGATAGTTTCAATTGGATTCAACACTTGGACTATAAAAATACTTCCTACATATGCCGACACTGTCATGAAACAAGACACCTTCAAAAAAAATTCCACAAGATAAAAGACAACCTAAAAAGAAGAAAGTACAATCCTTTAAATCTAAAAGTTGGCATCCCTATGGGCCTCCTCTGTCGAAGGGAAAAGAACATGAAAATGTAATAGATTTTCCTACTTCTTAGGTAGAGAATGAAATTAAATAAGGAATCATGTCAACAAAAAATGATGGTGTAGAGGTTATTGAAGAAGAGGGGAATGTTGGAGATTCACATTAAAATTTATCCTCCATCTCCATCATCACTACATTAACATTCAATAACTCTTGAGAGAGCTCATCCTCGCACGACGGCTCCAAAATGAGGCCTCTAAAAAACCGATCACTGGGCATGTCCATGTGGAATTGATGATGTTTAACACCAATAATTTCACATTTCATCAGAGTCATACAACACCACCAAAGAGGCATGTATTTTAGATATTTTGAGCATGAAAAATGAGTCACCCTACCAACTAGGCTCATGTGCAATGATTATGTGTACGGAAAAAAGATGTGTGACATATATCCTATGAAGAATTCTCTAGTATTCACTACTAGGAGCAAAGGTGTTGCCCCTCCCGAACATGAGTTGTTAAGCCAACTCATGTAATATGTGTGTGAAATGAGGGCATCTCAACAACTCTCTAGTCACCTCCTTACTTAATGCCCCTCATTGATGATGTCATTAATGAGGAACATGCATGTATCCAACATTTTCTTGGAAAATATTTTGTCATTGATCTTCGATTGTTGCCACATGCAGAGGAAAATCTGTTTAAGTACTCCAACCAAACACAAGGTTGTTCCTTTGTGTATTACATTTTCCATTCTAAACTTGCCATGTGGATGAATGTAAAAATGTCACATGTCATCCATGTTTTATGAGCCCATTGCACTATCAATCTTCTGACAGATGTTAGCAGTGGGTACCCTTGCTCCTTCAGAGTAAATGCCTATCGATGTGATTTAGTTTAAAGCCTTAAGAGGCTAAGATTTCATAGCCTTTTTAAGACTCGAGCACCATTTATTAAGCTTGCATAAATATCACTTGGTATTAAAGTGAATTAAAACTCAAGTATAAAGTTAAACGTTACAAGTTAGTCTTGAGTTTGATAATAAAAATAATTAGTTTATATAGCCAGAAATTATTATGTTGTCACAACTTAAGATTTTTACAGCTACAAGCAATTAAACATAAGAGGGCGACTTCGAGGACGACATCATTTCTATTGGCATAAAGACCATAATATATTGGGGTTAGCATAAGATTAAATTTTAAAAACGATTTTCAGATGCATTGACATATCTCACTTTAAGTATGAAGGAATATATTTAAAAGTAAATTTAGACAGTTTTTTAATATGTACATGTCCATGGAACTCATGTCTCCAACTATGTATTTGTACACTGAAAACAAATTGTAGCAGATAACATTGTTCCAATCACAAGATCAAAGGAATAAAATTTTAGTAGAAAAATCTTAACAATTTTGTTTGCTAATGAGATCAGGGTTTTTATTCCGAGTAAGAAGAGGTGAATTCGCATGGAAAACATTAGTCATTCAAACATAGTCCAAAACTAAGAAGATAATAGCTCAGTTGAAAATGAAAATGATGGATATGTACCTGACTCCAAATTGAAGAGGATTCTGCTGACGGTAGCTTTGAGGAGAATTACAAGATTATCTGGATTCCCATATTGGAGAAGATCTGCCGCTGTATGTCTCTTTCCATTGTTGTCAAATATGGAAGCACTGATCTTGGTACCCTCTACATGGTCCAGAGTATATCCATGGTAAGGGAGCACTCCAGCTTCCAAAAGACCATCCTTGACAGCAGAACTCCAACGAGAAATCTTGTCTGGTTTGAAGACAATCAACTTCTCCACCCATTCATACGATTCATTCACAAGTTTCTCATCCCATTCCATCTTCCGAATGTATTCCTGGCTCGCCCTGCTGTAGAAGCCAGCGTTGATGGCTGTTCCACCTCCTAGAACTTTTGCCCTTATCAACTGCACTCCCTCTTCTGTGACAAACCTCTCAGCTACGTGGGGGTAATTCTTGTCTTCCAACAAAATCTTGAAAAAACCACTGGAATCCTCAACGTCTGGATTTCCATAAGGAGAGTCCCCCCTCTCCAAAACCAGAACAGAGTAATGTTGTGACAGAGTTGCTGCTAAAGGACACCCTGCCGTTCCTCCTCCAACGATAATGTAATCATATGTTCTTGAAGCTGCCTTTTCAGCATCTGTTGTCATAAACGAATATGGGTACTCTGCCAAACAACAACAGAATACATCCCCAATCAGATCTCATTACAATAAGTCAAAAATTAAGTTCTTAAACCACATGAGTTTGTTATTTAGGTGTGGATTTATAATTATAAATTAATTGATCTGAAATTAAACCTCGGCCTGTAAAAGGTTGTGTTGTTATCTCCATTTTCCTTTACCAGGATTCTATGAAAATCTAAATAAAAGTAACAACAGTTGGCCCATTTTTTGGCAGCCCCTTCTAATGCCCTTTTTAGGTAGTTCGCTTTGTTTTTTAGTTTACAAGGAATCTATAGCATATAGGACTAATTTATAGCAGAAAGTATTTAACTGTACTTTAGATATGAAGCGTACATAATCTATCCTTACAAGATCATATGGGACTAATTTATAGCAGAAAGTATTTAACTGCACTCTAAATATGAAGCCTACATAATCTATCCTTACAAGATTTAAACTTTTTTTAAGCTCTTTCAAAATCACCAAACATTATGTGAAAATTACAATAAAATAAGTTATTACCCACTATTTTAATCTCCATTAATTGCATGTCTGCTGTTACCCCTATTACAATGCCCATTGATTGTAGGTCAAGGGTTTCAATCAATGACACAGACAATCGATAGCCCAACAACTAAAATTGATCTAAAAATTTGTATTACATCTATTTTCAGAAAAGGGAAACAAATGTTTTGGGAAAATCAACTTACCCACATCAAGTGTTGCTGCCTCTGAAGAGTATAGGTGTGGATTGTTGGTCAAGATTAGCAGGCATGAAATCACAAGGATCAGTGGAATCTCCATATTCACTGATCAGTCCAACTCCCCTGTTCTGATTTGAAATTGAGAGAGATTAAGTTCTTCCAGTCATGAAGTGCATGCATTCAATGGTTTTTTCAAGATGATCAGGAAGTTTGATTAGGTACCCGTCCTATTGTTGCAGTTGTGTTTGGACTTAAATTATCCATACCTTTTAAGTCAATTTTTTTAATTTTAAAACAGTTTCTTTTTCGGGTAGTTAATGTATTTACACCTAATAAAGACAAATAAGGGCAGGCTTGAAAAAGTGTGGTTCCCACTGCCCAGTTTGTGGCCATTGACTAGTTGCAGACATGTAGGACGACATTATACAGTGCATAACTACATTTTATTTTTCTGTAAGAACAGACGACTCACGAGTCACGAGTATTAAATCCGTGCAATTTGGAATTTAGCCCGTGAACATGTATTCATTAATGTTACATGCCTTATCGACTTGAGAAATTCCGAGCCAATTTAATTTTAACCAGATATCTACTGCAGGACGAACTTAGAAGGTTCAACCCCGGCTCTTCCCACTCTTTAAATAAAAATTATGTTCTTACAAATGGAAGCTTGTGCGGTTAAAACTTATGTTTTTCTAATGTACATGGGACTAGATTGTTTTAGTTTAGTGGTATTTTTTAAAATTTTATTATAAGGTTTTTTTAAAAAATAAACATTTTTTACCCCTATTTTATCATTTAATTAATTAATTTTTTTAATTTTCTTAAATAATTAATAAAAACGGTCAGTGCATTTATTATTATGGGCCTGAAAAATAAGTGTGAGATAAATTTGTAGATAATTTTCACATACCCTAATTCATTGTTTAAAATTTTCTCTCAATAACACCTCATTGGATCTCAGCTACAATTCAATGTGAGTTGACATGATATCAATGGGCGTAAATGAGTAAACATGTATATTTGTTTTAAGAACTCTCTAGAAGCCTATTTCTAGATAATTCCACAAGAATAGTTGTAAGCAGGGGAGGTAAACACAATCGCAAGGAGGGTTATCCCAAAACACACCTAGTTACCTCGTTTGTCCCTTCCATAGCCCCTTCCCCTACCTAAGAGAAAACGCCCCCTCATAAGCCCACAATCACCAATGGGACTCTTGGTCTTGCTTTTGATATGTGATAATACTGATAGCCCTCTCAAACACCTCATATCCTTACAGCTCCAATATTGCTCCTCCAATGCTAAAATGTTCAATACTAACCCAGCAAGCTTGGGCACCTAATAGTCTATGTCCTCCCTAGACCACCCAATGAAGATAACAACCCCTCTCTTGTAAGTTGTCAAAGTCTCTATCAACATTTAGTTGCACCAAAAGCTTAGGCAACACAACAGAGAACAAAGATTTACCCATGCTTTCATGTACCCTGCTCAACAAGCTCCATGGTCTGAATTTTGTAAATATGTTTGAAAACTTTTTGTTTCTAACATTTTTAGGAAATTCCCTTTTATTCAATGATTTTAAAAGAGATCTAAGTAAATACACAATTAATGATGAAAATATTATGAATTGGTTGATTTCTTTCAAATCCCAATGCTTAGTGTTCTCATATGCAGGTGTGTTGCATCATCCACGTCAACATGGTAAGGGGAAAGGTGCCTATCGTTGAGCACCCTATGTTCAATGACGTCCTGATCAAATTTATGACCAGAAGGGACTCCAATTTTTGTTGGCATGTCAATAATTTCATCTCAAATTTTTAAAAGTATAGTTGCCACCTTGGCACCATATTAGTCGCCATGTGTTGGGCCCACAACACAAAACCTATAAATAATTAAAATTGCATAGTGAACCAACAAATAATTATTCTCGTGTGAAAAGCTACATGTAGCCATGTGCAACGCAGACATAATACCTTCAAATCCAAAAAAATCACATTCAAGTCACTTCACATCATCCCTTACTGCTCCACCAGTGCCCACCATCAATCTGCACTATGCATCAATACCGCATTCAATGCAGCCATTTATTGCCTTCATTTTCATTGGCATTGCGTATTTGGGGATGAGAAGATGAACATTCCTGACCCTTTCCACCTTGCAACAAAGCCGAAGACATGTGCTTACCAACAGCCACCCGACCCTTTCCACCTTGCAATGGAGCCGAAGACTAGACAAAACCAACTTCAAATTGCCAAGTGGGTCACGAGGTAAGCCCATTTCCATAGTTTTTTTTGGATATTTTATGTTCAAGTTTCATGCAATGAGTGCATTGGTAAGAAATACCAGTTTTACAAACGTATATTCATTCTATATTGAGTTGTTTTTGTGCATGTTTTTGTTTAATCTTTCGTTCAAGATGAACTTTGTTGATTCATCTTATTTTGGTCCTTTGTACAATTTAATGCACAAGGTTATTTTTTTTACTTCACCATTTGCCAAACACTTTGCTAATACGATTTAGTAAATGTCCAAAAAAAGGTTGTTCAAGCATATGTCTTATAGTTTCAAAATGAGTGTTGTTATTGAATATACCTTATTGTTATTGAATATACACTTACACTTTTGGATATATTTTTCAGTTTAGTTATCGTATCAATTGACTAACATGGTTTCTTTAGGCCTTTGTTTTATTCATGCATGCATGCTTTACTATTTTTTTGTTTTATTTCAGTGATATCTTTTATTTCCCCCCTCGCCACAAATACAACTAATATGTAGTAAATGTACAAAAATGATTTTTTTCATGGATGTGTCCTTCGGTTTTTAAAAACAATGTTGTTGTTGAACATACAGTGTGATTATTGAATATACACTTACATTTTTGGATCTACTTTTCAATTTAGTTACTGTAGCAATTGAGTAACAGGGTTTCTTCAAGCCTTTGTTTTTTCATACATGCACGTTTTACTATTTCTTTAAGTGTATATTCACTTATTTAAATGCATTTTTTAATCCTCTATTCCCCACGAACTCTACGAATATGATGTAGTAAATGTTTGAAAAATAGGGGTTTTTCATGCATTTGTCTTACAATTTCAAATTTCAGTGTTGTTATTGAATATACAATGGTATTATTGAATATACAATGTTGTTATTGAATATACATTGTTGTTATTAAATATAACAAATGAAGAATATCTTAATATATATAAGTGATGTGTTTTTTCTCAAGCTTTTAAAACCCGAATATAGATAAGTGTTGTGTTTGTTTGTGAAATTAATATTTGAATATCCATTGTTAACTTTATATTGACTAGTTGAATATACACTAGAACTACTAACATACATTGAATATAAGGTTTTAACTTTGTCATTTTATACTACACATGCAAGCTTTTAATGTGCATTGAAATTATTGAATATACATAAAATATGTTAGAGTTAGTTCAATACATGTTCTTATTTCATTGCTAATATTGATTAAATACATATATGGATAGGGTGCTTATTATCCCAATTTTGCCCCCCCCGGAAAAATTGATCAAACACAACCCCACACAAAAGAAAATCAGAAGGGTCGGTTCATCCTGCGAGCCCACATTTCAAATCTGACAATCGATTCCCAAATATGAAGTGCATGAGGGCTCAACAATAAAGGAGGCCAAACGTAAAGGAGGAAATCAGGTTCATAGGAGAAGATTGAATAAAAAGTGCTCGAAGTTGTTGGATCTTTGCATATGAGTCGACTTGAGGGAAAAGAAACGGACTCGCAGAAGGCATCCATGTGTCAATTGGTGTAATTCCAAAGGTCATAAAAACAGGATCTCCAAATGTGTGCCATAGGCCCTCCACATGTCCAGAGTTGCTCAAATGAGACAAAGTTGGCCATTGAAAGTAGTTCCAATGTCACTAAGTATAAACGGAGAAGCCTGCCACGTGCCTCATCTCGGCACAACTTCAGAAGCCAAGAATCAAGAGTGGACATTCCTAAATGAGCACGAAGCTTCACCACGTGGTTCAGAGGTCAAAAAGGTGACAGAGCTATTTGTTGAATCGAATAAGTATAAAAGGGCCGATTGAATCCTCCACATGTCTCAATAGTGTAATGCTAAAAGGTCAAAATCCACAGAGGAGTAGTTTCCAAACAAGAGCAAGCCCTCCACGTGTCTCAGGTCAGATCTAAAAATTTTGAAACGGGACGTTGAAAATTCTAGAGGAGCCAGCGGAAGGTGCCACGTGTCTCATTCAGCGCAATTTAGAAAGGATGTGGCCCAAAGGAAATACCTTAAACTAGTGCCAGCCCTCCATGTGTCCAAGGTCTGAAAAAATGGGACACCAGCCATTGAAATCAACTAAGTATAAGGATAGGTTGAAGGAAGCCTCCACGTGCCTCATCAATGCAATTTCAAAGGTTAAAATCAAAGAGGTGGTCCCCAAACTGAGTGCATGGGCTCATCCACGTGGTCAGAAGTCAAAAAAGAGGACAACCAGCCATTTAGCTAAGCAGTAAGGTGAGGCAGCAGAAGGAGCCATGCATCAGCTCGGTGCACTCTTTCAAGGGGAGGAATCCAAAAAGCAGGTCCCAAACATGTGCCAGAAGTCCACGTGTCTCCATTGGTCAGGCATAAGGTCTCCACCAACAGAAAGGGGTCTTAGGTAAAATTCAAAGGAAAAAAAGCAGGTCCCCAAACATGTGATGCCACCTCATGTGTCTCGTTCAAGAAACTTCAAGAGTGTAAAGGAGGGGGTAAAACCTTAAGAATGTGTGGGGCCACCCATGTAGATATGGGTGAGTAGACTCTAAATCCAAATCACCTTCAGACAACTATATCTTTCAACTGGAAGCTTAGAATTGAGCGGGAAGGGAATTTTTGGAAAGATCTCAGTGCTTGCTACTCACCTGTGCCACCATTAATGATCTGGACTGCCATTTTTGAGGCTGTCAAGTCTCTCACCTATTGCCATGATGAAGAATAGACTCCTTTCTTTCCTAGCAAGGAACAACACATAGAGGCATGGGTCTTGTAGTGAATCCCATCATTGTTACACATAGATTTCAATGCTTTCTGGAGTGGTTGGAGTAGGTGGATTCAATGCATTGCAGGGTGGTTGAAGCAGGATTCAAATTTTCCCTCTCTCCTTCTCTCATTCTTCTATATATTATAAAGGAGGGGCATATTTCTAAAGGTTGGTCATATTTTCTCTCCTGCCCCCCCTCTCTTTTCTTCCTTAGGGTAGAATGTGGAGTCTAAGCCTCCTCTCTTGGCTCTGTAATGGAATTTTCTTTCCTCTTTCCCACTGATGATGTACTATGTGAACTCATGGAGAAATAAAATTTGTTTTGTGATGCATTTTGTCCATCCTTTGCTTATTTTATTGTCTCTTCTTTCCTCTCATCATTGCAGGGTATACTGTGCATACTTCTAATGTCTATTGTAGGTTCTGGGAGTTGTGTTTAATGGGTTTGAAGTGGTGTTCTATGTGAACTCTATCTTTGGTCTATGATGCATCTATCCATCCTCTCCATTGCTCACCTCTCTCCACTTCAGGAAGCTAAGATTGTGACCAGCAACCCCCTTTTCTTGGTGTATCACCTTTTTAGTGTAGGCTATCTTTTTTTCATGCACTCTCTCTCCCTTGTCTCTTGAAAGGTTAGATTAGGATTAGATAGTTTACATTTCCTTCTGTTAGGCAGGTAGTTTAGCAGCGTTAGGATCAAGAAGAAGAAGCCAAATTTGCTCACACTGAATGCCCCACTCTCAAGGCCATTCAGGGGGTGCTGTAAGTCCCAGCTTTGGCATTAGAGAGACTGAGGTCCATCTTTATGCATTATCACACAAAAAATCTTAAGATGCCCACACTCATGCCCGATGGGATCTGAGGTTATATTTTTCATTCCAGGGGGTCTCATTATGATTTTGTAGACCACATCAATAGTTTTGGCATGCTCGGTGGGACAGGTCTGAAGCACCTTACCACTTCACTTCATTAGGTTTGATGTGCTCTTGGTGAAGATCTCAGCCTTTAGAGGCACTTTCAAGCACATCTGACAACTCCATCTGGTCAACAACCCATCCTCTAAGTTGTAGACCTTCTCCCATCCATTTTCATCCATTTTTCTTTCCACATCTTTCATCTTCTTCCATCCCATGAAGTTGTGCAATCATGAAATCATTTCCCTCTTGAAACTCACACTTGCAGCAACCACAGTGCATTCATCCTCCAATGTATTTCATGACTCCTCCAGATCAACATTATGATCAGATTAACAACCATTATGCTTACTCATATGAGTAGGTTCAAAACTAGTTTGGCCATAGAGCTTATCAAGAGTAAGGCTATGCATATGATGGTGACAGTTATGTGGAGAATGTTGATCTACTAGAGAAGATTCAAAAAATGGAGGCTAACATGGTGCATTCCAGGGCTACATCACAAATGAAAGCATTCAGGATTGGTTATAGGGAACTTTGTCCATGGGTCGGCCCTTTTCCAAGACATTATAGCCCGCAGGAGAAGCTTGACTTCATGGTTGAGATGCTTGCCTCAACTTACACAATGGACCAAGGAGATAGAGGCGTATGAGCTTGGTGCTGAGAAACCTTGTCAATGGGTAAGTCCTACACATCATCATAGTTTTATTTTCCTCTTCCCCAATTAGCACCATCTCAACCTAGGAGCTTTAATTTCCAAGCTTCCCATCTGCTGCCCCAAGTGTTGATTCCCTTCTCCATCTTCTAATCTTCCTTCTCACCTCATTTCCTCTTCCCTCTTTCCTTCCAAATTCAAGTCCCCTCCACAAGAGCCAAAAGCAATACCTTCCCCTCCACCACAAATAAACAAACAACTAGTGGAGACCCCACCCACCACTCCTCCTACTCTCCCAAGTCCATGTCAGGGAGAGACTCCAAAAACCAATCAAGGAGAGTAGAAGGAAGGAGAGCCAAACAGAGAAGAAATGATCAAAAGTTTAGTAATCTTGGCTCTCAGGTTTGGGATTACAAAATACCCTTATAGTTAAACCTTGGATGGTTAAGACCAAGTTCATGAGTTTGCAGTAGAACAAGAACAAGAACAAGAGGGTCAGAATCACAAGTGTGTGGAAGAGGATTTTGATCTAAGTTAACAGTTAGAGAGAGGAAGAAACAACCAGCTCCAAGTCCCATGCTGAATGAGTGTTCATAATGGCAACTTGGAAGAGATCAAATCATTGAGATTGAGGTCACTTGATGAAGAAAGCATTATTGAAGATTTTTTTCTTTCATTTGAAGGCCCTGATTTGATTGATGAATCCATGATGGAGGAGACTTTTCAAGAAGACCTTGCTGCCCCAAATAGTCCTCTAGAGTAGTGAATCAAAGATTTTGATTTGAAAAATTTCATGCTAGAGGAAGAGGCTATCCAAGAGCAATTCATTCTTCAAGAAACAATGGAGGAGGGAAAAGAGTACGAAGATACCATCTCTTCCACACCATCCACCCAAGAAGGTCCTGTAGGAAGACTCCATCAGTGGAGTTGAAATTCAGAGCAAGGGGCATATTCAAAGGACCAGACCATGCCCAATCAGGTACTTGGCTTCATTAGAGCCAAGGGAGAAGCCAAAACTAGTCATGCCCACTTCAGGGCATGAGGATGAGTATCAAAGCACCAAGGGTCACCATCAACACCTCCAGGAGTCTAATGCCAATCAGCTTGAGGAGGTATTTTTTATTGATGTTGATACCTTGATGATTTGGGTGGAAGATCAGCCTCTTGTTGGTTTCTCACTCATAATAAGAGCCATGTTCAGCGCCAAATCATATACATGGCCACATTTTTTAAAGAAGGGAATATATTTCTCCCTTCTTGTAGCAGGATTTGTTTAGCTTTTCTTTGTTAGGGTTAGTGTAGGAGTAGGAGTAGATTTGCTTTCAGTAGAACAAGTGCTTTTGCACACTCTGCATGTCTTATTTGAGGCATGTAAGATTTAATATTTGTATATAATTTTTTTTTATATTGCTCCAGAAGTATAATGTGCCAGAACCTTTAGTATTTACAGCAAGGAGACCCATAGTTACTTGTAACAGTTGGTAATTTCAAAATGAAGAAAATACCGAGCAACTAAAATTAGGTTTTGAGGTGGTCCCTTTCAAAAATAGGTGAAAGCCCTAGGTCAATACAATTTTCTATTCTCAGAACCTCATTTTCAAGAATTTCTTATGGAAATTGAGAGTGCAGACAACGGGGCAGGCTCAGGGTCACCAAGTGCAAGCAGTCGGGCTCACAGTTTCAGGGACAAGATCAGTACCAGGCTATCATTCATGACTCCATGCCCAATGGATACTTCCAAGGCTACTGGTCTCTTCATCTAGCAAGAAGATGTCCCTGTGAGTCACCAAACTATTATCCCAATTTTTCCCCCTCAGAAAAATTGATCAAACATAACCCTGCACAAGAAGAAAATTGGAAGGGATAGTTCAGTCCTGCGAGCCCAACTTCCAAATCCAACAAAATCGAAGGGGTAGGGCTCGATTGGATAAGGAAAAGGCTCAATGGAAAGTTCAAAAGAGATCAAATCTTGACAAAGGCCAAAGATCAGAAGAAAGGGAGAAAATTTTAGAAGGTTCACATATGAGTCAAAATCAAAGCCAATCCAAAAGGATCTCTAAATGAAAGCCTCCACCTAGTCCAAACCTAACGAGGCAATTAGGTATTACTCAAGGCCCTAAATTAGCTAACTAAGACAAACTTCATCAAGGACAGAAGTCTGCCACATGCGCTCACGTGGTCAGAGTTAAATCCAAGGGAAGGGTCCAAAGAAGGGTCTCCAAATGTGTGCTAGCCCTCCATGTGTCTAGGGTCTAGAGAGGGAACTCATTGACAGTTGAAAAGTCACAGACCTTGGGAAGGCCTCACATGTCCTTAACGGCACAACTTCAAGGGCAGGAATTCTAAGGCAGTAGTCTCTAAACAAGCACCAGGCTTTCCACGTGGTCAAAGTAAAAAAAAGGGGCAAAGCCAACTGTCAAATCAGATAAGTATAGGCTAGAACTGACGGAAGTATCCATGTGTCTCATCGGCACACCTTCAAAGGGTAAAAGAAAAAGGTGGTTCCCTAGACAAGTGCTATCTCTCCACATGTCTAGGGTCCAATAGGGGACATAAATGGGTCAAAATCCTGAAAATTAGCTAATTATAATTGAGTGAGATGAAGCCTCAATGTGTCTTAGCTCGGTGTGATTTCAGAGTTAAAATCCAGAGGCGAGTCCCCAAACAAGTGCGAAGCTTCTATGTGCCTCATCAGCAGAAGCCAAAAGAGATTCCCTAAACTAGAACCCTCCACATGTCCTAGGTCTGAAAAGGGTACACCAGGCACCGTTTAAAATTCAAAGGACAGACCAATGGAAGTCCTCTTCATGTGCCTCTTTCAAGAGGCAACTCCAAAATTAAAATCTGGGGGCTGGTCCCCAAACATGAGTGTAATCTCTCCACATGTCTCAAGTCAGGCACAATGTGTCCACAAACAAAAGGGGCTTAGGTAGAATTCAAAATAAAATAGAGTAGGCCCACAGACAATGCCACATGTCATTTTAGTGCACAAATTCAAGAGTGTAAAGAGGGGGTGAAAAAATCTTAAGACATGCGTGGGGCCCATGTAGGACTATGGGCTGAGTAGATCCCAAACCCAAAGCACCTTCAAACGACCATATATTTTGACCCAGGAAGCTCAAATTTAGGTGAGAAGGGAAGTTTTGGAAAGATCTTTTCATCAACTTCTCACCTACCACAATCAATGTTTCATTCCACCATTTTCGAGGTTGTCAAGTCTCTCACCTACCACCATAATGAATAATAAACCTCCTTATTGCCTAGCAAGGAACAACACATGAAGGCATGGCCTTTATCAGAGAACCCATCATTGTTGTAGGTGAATTTCAATGCTTCCATTGGTGGTTGCAATAGGTGGATTCAATTCTCTTCAAGGGGTGGTTAGAGAAGGGTTCAAATTCTTCCCTCTCCCCTTCTCTCATTCTTCTATATATTGTAAAGGAGGGGCATTATTCTAAAGGTTTGTCATTGTTTCTCTTCTACCCCCCCTCTCTTTCTCCCCTTGGGTTGAATGTGGAGTTTAAGCCTCCTCCCATGGCTCTGTAATGGCATTTTATTGCCTCTTGCCTACTGATGATGTACTGTGTGAACTCATGGAGCAAGAAAATATGTTTTTTGATGCATTTTGTCCATCCTTACTTTATTGTCTCTTCTTGGCTCTGATTGTTGTAGGGTATACTGTGCATACTTACGATGTCTATTGCAGGTTTTGGGAGTTATGTGTAATGGGTTTGAAGTGGTGTTATGTATGAACTCTATCTTTGGTCTTGTTGTCGCCCTCAAAATTCCTCTCTTTTGATGTCAAGTTTTAAAATTTTTTAGTCCATTCCTTGGAGTATTGGATCGCATCGAGCCTGGCATTGTTTGCAGTTTTCCCATTCATGGAGAAAAATTTGAAAGTCAGGCGTAATGGTGAAGTTTCTTCCCTTCTTTCTTCCCGTAGTCAGGAATGACAGGAGTATCTTCCCCATTAAATTTTGGCCCTAGCATCCACAGGTAGTACGAGGACATCTCTGATTAGATACAACATTGCCATGTTTCAAGCGATAACGGAAGCCTCCACGCGTCCAAACAACGCAACTACAAGGGAAGGGCCCAAGGGAAAATCCTTAAATAAGCGTAGGCTTTCCGCATGTCCTAGGTTCAAAATGAAGGCAAAACAAGCTCAAATTTACTAAGTATGGAAGGTTCAGCAGACAACACCACGTGCCTCATTGATGCAACTTCAAGAGTCAAATTCAAGGTAGTTCTCAAACTTGTGCTAGTCCTCCACGTGTCCCAGGTCCAAAAAAAAGAAAGAGCCAATTGTTTAAATTGTCTAAGAAAGAGCCAGAAATATCCACGTGCCTTAATAGCGTAATTTCAGAAGTGAAATCAAAGGGTCAATCTCCAAATGAGCACCACATCACCATGTGGTTAAAGTCAATGGAGAGATAGAGTTGGTTGTTGAAAATTCCAAGACCGGAAAAAGGAGCCACACGTCATCTCGGTGCAATTTCAAGAGGTGTTTCCAAAACAGAAACTCAAATGAGTGCCAACTTTCCACGTGTCTAAGGGTCAACATAAGTCAAGAAAGAAATAGTCCCGAATCAGCTAAGTATAAAGGAACAAGCAGAGCTCCCCACATGTCAGCTTGGCTCAACTTCAAAGGCATAAAATGCAAAAGATGTCCACAGGCCCGTTCGAATCAATTTCTTCCACGTGGGTGGCCCAAATTTAAATTTGTAAAAGCAAATCGAATGGCCCATGTTTTAATTGGCGAAATAATGTAATGGCCGTATATTTAAAAACCTGGTTTTTCTGCCATTATCTTTTCTTTGCAAATGAAGAATTTGAAAGGGTGCAAATGATCAGAATAAGTTATATATGTTTCTTGCTTGCTCTAGGAAGTTGTAACCATCTCTTGCGAGCTATTTCAGGGGCTTTCAAAGCCATTGTAAGGGGTTGGGAATTTTGATATTTTGGAACTGTAATTTCTAATTGGAAGAAATCAATACAAGAGTTTTCTCCTTTTTCATTTGTTTTCTCTTTCCTTCTTACTCTGATTTGTGAATCATTTAATCCTTGCATGCTTAGAAACTTTGTGTTCTAGTTTATACAATCTCAAGAACTTTGGGTCTGCGGATTGTGCCCGTTATAAACATGAATGGTTCTACTCTATATCTCATTTGATCAATAAATATAAGGGTTTTCTCTGCCATCTCTTTTCCCTGAAATTATTGTCTTCTTCTTCCTCCCTCCTCTCTTCAAGTCTTCTATCCTCATGTATTGATAACTTTCTAGGCATAAAACACATTTCAAGATATGGGGAAACCACCATTGAATGAAATATTGTGTATTTGTACATAGGTTTTGCCCCTACTTTCAATAAGGGAACCTTTCCCATTAAAGAGGGGGGACTTGCTTGTCCCTTAACTATGGTTTCATTCCAAGTGTAAATATGAAACCCAACAATTTTTGGTGAATCCACTGGGGATTTGTTCAACAAATTTCCTTTCTTAAAAGAACAACTAATTTGATCATTTCTTTGATCTGACGACTCTAAGATATACTCATGGTAGAAGGGATCTTGGAATTGAAGATCCCAAATTTCAACTCTTGGATCAAAAAGGTTTTCAACTTCCTCCAACGAGAAGAAATAGAAGAGCTCATTTCGCAAGTACACCTCTTGTTGAAGACAGAGCTTCTGGTAGTAGCATTCCTCAAGCATAACTTAGCCCTAATCTCTGTGCCCTAGTTATTACTAGTGTCTCAGTTCCACTTAAAGAAATCTTTCCAAGGATGGAAACACCTTAGCCTTGGGGACAAAGAGTTCGGCCTCTGGCTCTTCCTTAACCATTGCATGAGTTACCTAGGGGTAACAGGAAGAATTTTCCCAAATTTAGAGATGATGGAAAAGTACACCCTAATGAACACATTGCAGCCTTCATTTTTGCATGTGGGGTCCTTGGAGTTAAACATGAGGATGTCTCTGTTAGGGTGTTTATGGAAAACTTGCAAGATGATGCTGCAGATTGGTTTTACCATCTTCCTATTGGGACTATAATCGATTGGACTACTATGAGGACTGAATTTGAGCAACGTTTCAAACTTGCTGAAGATGTGCATGCTTTGCTAGCTCAGATTTCTCAAATCAAGAAGGATTCACATGATCCTATGAGATAATTTGTGGCTAATTTCAACAAGTTGGTTAAGAAGATTCCACTAGATACTAGGCCTATTGATCAGATTCAAAAGTGTTTCTTCTTGAATGCTCAATTGCTGGAAGTAAGCTATGCCCTGAGGAGAGAAAATATTGCAACTTTGGATGCTGATCAGAGATTGACTGTCAATGTGGAAGATGACTTGATCATGTCTGGCAAGCTAAAAAGGGAGTCTTTCAAATCCAAAGCATCTTCTTCTTCCCCTTCTCCTGGAGGTAATGTAGATCAATTGGTGTAAAATTTTGCTAATGACCTCATTGCCATCAAGAAGAAATTGGCTCAGCATGCTCCATATCAAGATGTTCCAAGGAAGAAATTTCAGCCTAGGAATCGCTTGCCCTCTTCTCAAACCAGGTTCACCATTGAAGGTCCACCCCTCAAGGTTCCTATCAATGATACTTGTGAGGTTCTTGAGCTTGATGATGAGGAAGAAAATGAGCTCTATATTGAAAAAGAAGAGGAAGCTGATGAAGAACTGGAGGATCCTGGTGGCTCTCGAGTTCATTTCCTCACCACTGAAGGTGTGGATAATGAAGATGACTATGATGATGTAGTGGCTGAGATAAATAGTGAGTCATATGCTGTTATGACCCGAGAGAATACCAACAAAAAGGAAAAAGTGGTGCAACCTAAAAAAAGATCCAAGGAGTACCCCATCACCATCCTGGTGATTGCAAGAAGAGGAGAAATTATTCCTACTACTTCCACCCGAAAGGTAAGCTCTTCTAGTCCTTCTCCCTCTACTTCTACTTCTAAGAATTCCTGTCCAATAAATGATAAAGCTGGTAGATCAAAAGATCCTCCTACTCCTAGTAGTGATTCCCCACCCACATCTAGATCTTTTGACATTATAGACCATCTTAAAAAGACCAAGATTCAGATTTTTGAGGCAGAGTTCTATCAAACCCATCCTAAATCCTTTGCCAAAATGGTTAAATTTGTAAATTCTAAATCTAAAACCCCAGCCCATTCTTCTAAAGGCCTTTTTCCCACTTCTTCTTCTCCACCTCAACACATCCTTGTGGCTGTATTCACTTCACCCAATGAGAAGATCAAACCCTTCTATGCGACTCTCCGCATAGCTGGCCACAAGCTTAGCAATTGTGTCATTGATTATGGTGCAATTGATAATGTAATACCTACAAAAGTGGCTCATGCTTTGGGTCTAACCCTAACCCACACTTATGGCTCTTGCTATTCCATGCAAAGTAGAAAAGTGCCTTTGGTTGGGAGAATCAAGGATGCACAAGTAGCTTTTGCTGCTTTACCAGAGAAGAAGGTCTTGACTACCATCTTGGTTGCTAATATCCCTCCTTCTTATGGCATGCTGATAAGTAGGAACTTTTTCAAATATGTTGGAGGTGAGATACAAATGGATTGGTCACATGCCTTAATCCCTGTCAATGGGAAGGTGAATAAGTTGTTGCCTAAGAAACAAGTAGAGTATATTGTGCAAAAGACAGATGATCCTAAAGAACAAATACTGTATGAAGACATTGGGCATGAGAACTACATGATCATGTCACAAGAGGAGACAAGTATACCAAAGGGAGTGTTGCTTGATCCTAATGGCATGTGGACTTTGGAGTTTGATGGAAGATGCTCTTTAGCTGGTTTTGGATCTGGTGTAGTGATCATTTCTCCTGGGGGTAAGGTTAATCATTTCTCCTTCAAATTTTAGTTTGAAAATACCAACAATATTACCGAGTATGAGGCCCTTATTCTTGGGTTGAGAATGGTGAAGGAAATGGGAGTGAAGAACCTTCTTGCTCGTGGAGATGTAGAGCTAATTGTAAAACAAGTTAGAGACCTTTATCAGGTAAATAACAGAAGGTTGAAACACTATAGGAATCTGGTCTGGGATTCCATTGAATTCCTTTTTACTTTTTCCATTGAAGTTGTGCCAAGGGAAAGGAACATTAGGGCTGACTCTCTAGCTGTTTTAGGGTCCTTGTTGATTTCTCACCCTAATTTCCCTCAGAAAAAATTCACCATTGAGCCGATCCATAGACCCAGTGTGCCTGACAATGTAAATAATTGGCAAGTTTTCAATGATGACCAACATTTTATTTCTTTCTTGGAGCTCAGAGACAACTTTGATCAGCTGTACTTTGAAGGAAGTGATAATCTACCTAGAGAGTGTGTGTCATCAAATGAAGAGGGTGTTAAAGAAGAGATGGATCAAATTGAAAGGAAACAAAATTCCTAAAGGGCTGGTGAGTTTGAAGGATATTTTTGATAAACATGATAGATATATGAAGTCTAAAGTTTCCCAAGGATCCTGGAAATCTGTTGAGATTGAGAAAGTGAATATTGGGAGTCTTGATGATCCCAAAATGGTCAACATTGGAAAATGCTGCACTCATGAAGAGAAAACAAAGGTGGTGAATTTATTGAAGAGGTATGTTGATGTTATGGATTACTCTTATGATGATCTTAAGGATTTTCAGCCTAAAGAAATGCAACATTTCATTCTTCTTAATCCTGGGATCAAACCCTTCAAAAAGAAGCAAAGGCAATATAATCCAAAGATAGCTGATACAATTTTCCAAGAAATAAAAAAGCTTCTGAAGGCTAGGATCATCTTCCACATCCTCCATTCAATATGGATTGCTAATATAGTGCCTGTCAGGAAGAAGAATAGTGAGATTCGTATCTGTCTGGACTTCAAAAATCTTAATTAGGGTTATTTAAAGGACAACTACCCTCTACCCATGATGGACCAAGTATTGCAAGTTGTCACATGCTCAGAGATGCTATCTATGTTAGATGGTTTCTCAGGGTACAATCAAGTAGAGGTGAATAATGTAGATCAACATAAAATTCCTTTACAACTCCTTGGGGCACCTTTGCATACAAGACGATGCCATTTGGTCTCATCAATGCTAGTGCTACTTTATAGAGGGCCATGGACTTGGATTTTGGAAGTTTGAAAGGGAAATGCATTGTTGTGTATTTGGATGACTTGATAGTGTATTCTAAAGCTAGAACATATCACTTCCAACACCTTGAAACAATATTGTAGAACTGTAGAGAGCATGGAATTTCTTTAAACCCTAATAAGTCTATGTTTTGTGTCATAGAAGGGAATTTTTCGGGACACATTATTTCAAAGAAAGGGATCAAGATTGATCCAGAGAGAGTTCAGGCCATCCAGTAAATTCCTCTTCCATTAAGTAAGAAAGGTTTCCATTATTTCTTTGGTAAGATCAATTTACTAAGGAGATTCATCCCCGATTTTGTAGAACTTACTATAAGCATTGCTCACATGATGCAAGGGAAGAAAATTTTTGGTTGGTCCTCTGAAGGAAAGAAATCATTTGAGAACATTAAATAGGATATTGCAAAGACTCCAATCTTGGTGTGCCTTGAATTTAGCAAATATTTCATTATCTATTGTTATGCCACTGAAAACACCCTAGCTGATGTGTTAGCCTAGAAGAATACTGAAGATCATGAGCTCCCAATTGCATTCATGAGTTATGTCTTGAAAACTCATGAGATGAAGTACACCATGACGGAGAAACATGCTTTTGTAGTTGTTAAAGTTGTCAAGCAGTTTAGGTTTTACATCTTTAATTCTCATTGTGTGGTACTAGTGCCTAATACAACAATCAAATCCATCCTTACTCATCAAGAATTCGGAACCAAGAGAGGTAATTGGGTAGAAAATGTGGAAGAGTATGATCTTTACATCATTCCAACAAAGTTTGTTTAGGGTAAGGGTCTGTGTGAAAAAATTTCTGAGGGATTCGCCAAGGAGTTGTCCAAAGATGGAGTTGATGTCCCTATTGTTCTGTTCCTCAGCTCAATAGATGTATGGTATGCTGACATTGCTCACTTTCTGAACTATGGAGAGTGTCCATCTCACTTGAGTGCTAAAGAGAAGAGAGCCATCAAACTAAGGTCTGCACAATATGTGTAATGGGAGAATGCTTTGTTCAAACGAGGGATAGATGGATGGTTTTTGAAGTGTGTAGACAAGGAGCAACAAAAGAAGCTGTTATCTACTTTTCATGACTAGGCTTGTGGAGGTCATTTATCCTCTGCTGTAACAACTCATAAAAGACTTCGTGTTGGTTATTATTGGCCCACTCTATTTAGAGATGCATCAAAATGGGTTGGTAAATGTGAAGCATGACAAAAATTTGTTGGAAGACCTAAGTTGGTTGTTTTTCCACTAAAGCTAGTAGTGATTGATGAGCCCTTTCAATAGTGGGGATTGGATTTCATTGGAACTCTTAACCCACCTTCCAGTGTTAGACATACTCATGTGTTGACTGAAAATGCTTCCAAATTTTCTTCTACTGAGATTATGGACTTATGCTATGGGTATGGGATCTCACTTGCTCATTATTCATATTACTACCCCTAAGGGAATGAACATGCATAATCAACAAAAAAGAACTTGGTGAACATAGTTAGAAAGCTTGTAAATGATTCTCAGAAGAAGCTATAGGATGAACTTTGGGCTGATAGAATTACACCCAAGAGAGGAATTGGAATGTTTCCTTTCCAAGTGGTGTATGGTGTAGAAGCTCAACTGCCAGTCATGATGGAATTTGCAGCCTTACATCTAATGAAAACCATTGAAGATTCAAGTTTCAGTAGCTCTTTAGACAAGAGAATTTTGTACCTTCATAAGCTTGATGAGGATAGATTACAAGTGGTTGACAGGGTAGTAGCTCATCAGTTGAAAGTGAAGGCTTTGTTTGAGAAGAAAGCCAAAACTAGAGTTTTCCAACTGGGAGACATTGTGCTGCTTTGGGACAAAGGACATGAGCCATGAGGAAGCCATGGTAAGTTTGATTCTCTTTGGCTTAGTCCTTTTAGAATTAGAAATTTTGCTAGAGAGAACTCTTTTTATCTAGATTACATGGATGGATCTCCTCTCCCACTTCCTTATAGTGGGGCTAAGGTTTCACACAGAATGTTTCCGTTCTTAGAATAGAGTTGCTTCTATCCTTTCATTCTCTTGAGAAACAGATAAGGGTTAGGGCTAGGAGGAATACCTGTTGAGTGTTGGGAGGGTGTGTGCGTACCGTAGAGAGAGATCAGATCGATTGTGAAGAACTCCTTTTTGTCTGGGAAGGACTACCTACAAGTAAGAATGCAAGACCACCAGATTATAGTTAGACAATAAATGAGGGAACTACCTTGGGCCCAGGAAATATTAGACTTCCTTTCGAAGGTGGTCAGTTCCCCTTTTAATACGAATTAACACAAATGATAACAAAGAAGTTATTGCAAAATTACACTTTAGTTACCTTGTTAAAAATCAATAGAGGAAAGGCTGGTTTTGGTTTGAGTCATAGTGACCGATGCCGATCACTATATAACCGACTGTGGTTATAACACCGGTACCGGTTGCTGATAACTGATATTGGTAGGGGCAGTGATTTAGGGGCTTTCAATGAAGGTTGGCTGTAAGGTGGTTATGGTGTTTATAAGGTTGGTAAATGATTAGGGGTAGGCAATAGGGTGATGGAGAAGACTCAGAGAGTGTGGGAGCTGTTCTTGGGGCAATGTAAGGGTAGAGGAATGAAAGTTAGATGTAGGGTGCTACCGGGTAGTAGATCTAGGAGTGAGCTTATAATTACTATGAATCAGAAGTTCAAGAAATGTTATTTAAAAACGTACAAGACACTACTTACTAGTTCCTGATGAAGATACAGGTCCAAGGACTGTGATGATGAAGGCAAGGCTCTGGTGGGATGATCCGAAAATCAAAAGTGAGCCATCTTCTCTCCCAATGCTTGGATGAGTGTCACTGTGCTCTAGTTACTCAGTTGCAGTCTTGGGCTCGATGTCCTTCTTTGCAAACTCTTCTCTTTTCTTCACTTGTCTCTGCTCTGCCAAGTGAATTCTGGATCTTTCAAATGAATTCTGATCCTTTGTTTTTGGTTGGGGGAGGTCATTTACAGGGAACCGATGGCGGTTACGTAACCGACGGTGGTCGAGTAGGAACCGATGTCGGTTAAGTCAAAGTGGGATATTTTTAGTAAAATAGCCAACTTTCCCTCCTTTTTCTCCCGAGGGATTAGTTGTGGGCTTGGTCAAGTCATTATTAGGTTGGTTTTGGTGTGGGTGAGGAGTAATTAGTCATGGGTGTGGATGTAGACCAAGTTATAGGTCTTAATTAGGTTAGTTTAGGGTTAGGGCTAGGTCATGATGAGGTGGCAAAATGAGGTGGTAGGTTTGGAGATGTGGATTTATTAATTATAAGATAATTAATAAATAATTGTGTAAGGTTTAGGTGGTGAGGTTAGGTTGCGAAATGAAATGCGGGGCACAGGGTGTCGTAAGACACAAATTTGGTGTCTACATTAGCCCCTTGTTGTCGTGTAGCTTGTCTTGTAAAGCTGCACTGACAATAATAAGAAGTGGTTACTCCCGTTAAGGGTATAGGTAATCCCCCTCAAATCTATCACAGATTGAGGCGATGTGAAATCAGGGATAGGGTTGATAAAGGGTGAATGATGATGAGATGATGGTAAGATGGGTGGGGTAAGTTCAAGGAAGCAGACGCACATTGAAATGCAGTAGTGCGACCAGGGTACACGATTTGAAGAGCAAACAAGCAATACATAGGCAAAGGTCGATAGTTTATCCAAACAAGGTTGATATAATCCTGGTATCCAAGGCATAGGAAGTAGCTCCAGGGGATATAACGGGTAAGGTACAAGAACGTTTAGGCATGTTCGGCAGTACCAAATGGTTGGTTTGGTTGAGATAAACGTCACGGTCTCGGTCTAGGAAAAGTTGGTCGACTGATCAAGTCAAGTATCCTAATCATGCTAAAACACGAACAGGTGAGCTCGATTGAACAAAAGGCTACATGATGGGTGGATAAAATTGTAATTTACGGGTCTTGGTTGAGGTACTTAATTGGTGCGGCCTTGGGTCAGGCCAATTGATTGGTGAGGGCCTTGGGTCGGGCCTGATTGGTTGGGTGCGGCCTTGGGTTGGGCCGATTGATTAGTTGTGGCCGTGGGTCCAGCCTGATTGGTTGGGTGCGGCCTTGGGTCGGGCCGGATTGGTTGGTTGCGACCTTGGGTCTGGGCCTTGGGTTGGGCCTTGGGTCGGACCAAATGGTTGGTTGCGGGCCTTGGGTCCGGCCTGATTGGGTTGCGGCCTTGGGTCAGGCCTGATTGGTTGGTTGCGGCCTTGGGTCGGGCCGGATTGGTTGGTTGCGGCCTTGGGTCGGGCCTGATTGGTTGGTTGCGGCCTTGGGTCGGGCCAGATTGGTTGGTTGCAGCTGTGGGTCAAGCCAAATGGTTGGTTGCGGCCTTGGGTTAAGCCGTGGTTGGTTGCGGCCAAATGGTTGGTTGGGGCGAGCCTTTGGTTTCGGCAGTGGGTCGGGCCAAATGGTTGGTTGCGGCCTTGGGTCGGGCCTAATTGGTTGGTTGCGTCCTTGGGTCGGGCCTGGTTGGTTGGTTGCGGCCTTCGAGGGTTGGTTGCGGCCTTGGGTCAGGCCAAATGTTTGGTTGTGGCCGTGGGTCGAGCCTATTGAAGTCAAAATAAGGCTAGTCAGCAAAGCCAGGGGTAGGTGATGCGGGAAAAAGTGGAGATTGGTGGATAAAGGCGGGAGTTAGGTGAAGGAAGTAGGTAACTGATATTGGTTATGTGTGACCGATATCGGTTACAAGACCGATACCGGTATTCTAGGGCACGAAATAACCGGTATCGGTTATAGGTCAAAACCTATAAAAAGAAAAATACGGCATGTCATTGTCACTTTGTGAATTTGAGTGCCTAATTTTGTCTTGTCTGAGGTGTGAAGTGATTTTGTTGAGTTTGTGGGCTGAGTTGGCACTAGTTGAGTGGAGGAGTGAGTGATTGGTAGATCCCAACGATTAGGAGGCAGAGTTTGATTGGTTGAGGACCCAGCTGAGGAGATTTGGAGCCATGGCACAGCCCGGAGGAGCAGGAGGTGCTGGAGGAGCTGGACCACTGCCACCTATCCCACCACGACAATGTGTAGTTGTACCGGTAGGCTCTGAACCCCTACTTATGTGAAGTTAACAATGTTAACTAAAATGTGGGTTTTGGGGTAGGAATCCAAAATTTAATAAAATAATGAATAAATGAAGTTAAATTGTAAAATGGAATGGGTAGGTATGTTAGTTAGGCCAAAACGGCAGGGTGGGTAAGTTTTGAGGTATTTCTTGTGGGTAAATGGGTAGAAATAGGTAAAAAGGGATTTTGCGGGCCGTTTCGGGTTCGGCCCCGAAATTGGACAGTGACCGATGTCGGTCACTAGGCGACCGACATCGGTCACCGAATAATTGTATAGCTTACTGTGTGATAGACCGGCGTCGGTCATATGTCGACCGGCGTCGGTACATACAATGTGCTTGGGGGACCGATGGCGGTCGAGGGTGACCGGTACCGGTCATCATGGGTAGGAGTTAGGTTTGTGAACGTTGTGGTGTTTGTTTGTTGTTAGAGTTTTGTTTTTTTTTGTTTTTTGTTTGGTTGGGTGAAGGGGGAGGAGGTAGAGTTGATAGGAAAGGTGATTGGGGTGGGGGGGAATTGGGTTGTTGGGGGCTGGTTCAGGTAGGATAGATTATGTGTTGTGTATGAAGTAGGAGGTGTTAAATTGGCAGGGGTATAGTTAGATGGCTAGAGTAGATTGGGGTGGTTGGTAGGGTGTGAGATAAGTAAAGGGGATATCGTAGATGTATAGGGTAAGATAGGTGGGTGTAGATGTGTGTTATAGAGTCGGGTTGTGGTTGGGTGGGTAAGTGGGTATAGATGGGTTAAGGTAGTTGTGTTTGTAAAGGGTAGGCCTGATGAAGTGGGTTGTTTTTGCAGGCACACCAGCAGCTAACGATGCGGGATCGGATGCCACCTCTATTGGGGTGGATGCGGCCACATGTGACTGCAGCGCAGTGGGCCATCATGTGAGAGGTTGGACTCGGCGGAGTCCAGAGGTATAGGGATGTGGATAGGGACCACAGCCTGATGGTTGCCCTCATCGAGAGATGGGATCTGGCAACCAATGTCTTCCATCTCCCTACTGGAGAGATGACTATCACATTAGAGGATGTGTATCGCATCCTGAGACTGCCGATCATAGGTGAGGCAGTGTTCCAGGTGGATGCGGAGACAGCGATGGATGGCATCCTCCATGTATTCAGGGATGCACCCCCATTACTTACCTATCACAGCGCGAGCATTGCCTACGGCGATATGTATCGCGCACACTGACAGGAGACACGGCTTGCCGTGTTGATGATGATTGGTATCACCTGCTTCGCCCTCCCTGACTCAGAGGGAGGCCGCTTCCCATGGGATTTGATGGGAGTTTTGCATGAGATGGTGGAGGAGCATACATGCTATGCCTGGGCACCAGTGTATCTGGTGCAGCTATACAGAGAGCTCTGGGGTTATCACCGTATGAGGTGATTTGGTATATGTTCGACATTTTTGTTACACTGCTGGGCCTACGAGCATATCATCTGTATATGACCAGTAGGGTTGCCTCAGTAGCTAGGGCCACAGATAGTGTACAGATATGGATTTCAGAGGTGGTTGGGGGTTGTGGGCCAGCCACGAGTGGTGATTGCAGGGCGAGATGTGGCATACTACCGTCACATGTTAGAGGGCTTGACCGCACTTGATATTATATGGAGGCCCTACAGAGGCCATCAGCCCCGAGGAGGAGCCCAAGCACAGCTGCGCTGGATCCAGTATAGCTTCTGGATAGCTGGACGGAGGCCGGGGAGTATGAGCGGATACCCCTAGAGAGGGTACGACGTCAGTTGGGCTTACGACAGGATGAGCCACCTCCCTTCCCACAGTACCGGAGGGAGGATGTGGAGGCACCACTGCCTGCACCGTAGCCAATTGACCTAGACTAGGGAGCAGAGAGACCAGCTGATGATACAGTGGATGATGCCGGAGTGATAGGTGCATTTTTGGTTTGGTGGGTAGGGCAGAGAGCAGCCAGGAGAGCACAGCCCGCACAGCCAGATTTGGCGGCTGTTATAGCGGAGAGGGACCGTCTCTTGGGACAGGTGCAGTTATTACAGGGGCAGCTTGCTGCTACACAGGCACAGATTGGGGTGCTACAGGGGCAGTTAGCCCAGGCACAGGTACAGGCTCAGGCACAGCCGCAGGCACCGGCACAGCCACAGGCCACAGGCACAGGCATCGCCTCAGGCACAGGCACAGGTACAGGCACTGCCTCAGGTACAGGGTGGACAGGTCAGGGGCCACTTCTATTAGGAGTCGAGGGACCAGCCCCACCAGCCATGGTGGCACGGGCCTGCTATATGGAGGCAAGAGCGGAGGCCTGGTATTATCAGGATGTGCTAGATGGTACCGGGGCTGACTATCAGCCATATGCAGCGCACAGAGCCGAGACGTCCCGGAGTCAGAGATCACAGGGGGCCGCAGCCACAGCTGGTGGGTCGGTTACAGGGAGGAGGTGAGAGCCAGCACAGAGACCAGCAGGGGGATGGGCCGAGGGTGGTGGAGAGAGCTGAGACATCCTAGGAGCGGATATGGGTTTTTGTTATTGGATATAGACACCGGTCTGTGAACCGAGTATGTATATAGAGGCCTGCGTGCCCACATAGGATTTATTTATTCATTTTTGTTGTATATACCGGCCTGCGAGCCGAGTACATTTTGTATAGTTGATACCGGCCTGCGAGCCGAGTATATTTTTGACATGAGAGACCGGCCTGCGAGTCGAGTCGAGATTTTGACAGAGACAGCGGCCTGCGTGCCGGCTTTGTATTTTTAGATCACAGAGGCCCCATGCAGGGCAGTTTTATATTTTGACATTGAGTTGATGATGATATATATAGATGAGTTTGATCCACATGGTGTGTAAAAAAATGTTTGATTTGATGCATATATTAGAATGTCTCATGTGTTTTGTCGATGGTATTGAAATTTAATGTATATAGATGATGTTGATGAAATTTTGATGATATGTATATGTGTTGATGGTATTTTGATGATAAATATTGATAACGATGTCGTTATGCAGGGAAAAGAGGCGGGTGCCACCAAAAATTTGCAAAAAATGAAAGAAAAGGCCTAGGTTTAAGCAAAAGAAGACATGTGACCGATATCGGTTAGCTAACCGATGTCGGTAGATATATGACCAATACCGGTTAGGTAACCGATATCGGTTATGCCAAAACGAGTTTTTCTAAAAATAGAAAAGCTTGGGAGGCAACTTAAGTTCTTATTTTTAGAGTCATGCAACAAGTTAAATACGAGAATGCGACACTGTTGACGACTTATACAGGTAATTGCATGGTAGAATTGAGTGATAAGGAGGAAAGAGACAGGTAAAGTGATTGTGGGCTGAGATTAAGAAGGCAGAAAGGCAAGTTATATTGAAGAGGGTGGTGAACATGGCTGAACAAAGAGAAGCATCCAGCGGGCAGAGAGGAGAAAGAAGACAGGTTCCACCTCAAACTGCTGGATCCCCTGAGGTATAATTTGTTTTTGGTTAGAATTAGATTTTACATGGTTAAAAATGTAATGTGGTAAGGTAAATGGGTAGAAAGGTGATTAGGCAAGAGTTTGGGGTGGGGTGAGTGTTGTAGGGGTAGGCAAGCAGGGATGTTTGAGATATGTGTCGTAGGTACAGAGAGGGGTAAACGAGCGAAATAAGCTTATATGTAGGTGTTGTTTTTAAGCAGGCTGGTGTAGAATTGACAGTGACCGATATCGGTTTAGAGATAACCGGTATCGGTTAGGTAAATGGTATCGGTTATCTATAACCGATATCGGTTACTGTATGAAATTCCAGAATGTGAGAAAAAATACTTGGGGATTTGATTTATTGAATGGTTGTTTGTTGATTTGATGTATGCAGGCAGAGGTAGGGTTGAGGATGAATGATAGGGTGCCATCTTTGTTGTCACGGGTCCGAGTGGATGTAACACCAGCTAAGTGGGCATTGATAAACCGTGTGGGGTTAAGTAGAATCCACTATTATTCATGAATCGCGTGAAATCATGCTATGTTGTAGGCGTTGATTGAGAGATGGAATCCAGAAAAGAATACCTTCTATCTGCCAACAAGGGAGATGACAGTGACGTTGGAAGATGTGTTTCAAATTTTGAGGCTCCCAATTACAGGAAGACCAGTGTATCAGGCAGGGCCTAGCACGGTGCAGGGAGCAATAACAACAGTATTTGGTCCAGCTGCATGAGATTTGACACAGCGAGGTTTGACATTCACTTATGGTATAATGTTTGCAGCACACCCTGAGGCAACAAGGTTGGCAGTGGTATTAATGATAGCGGTGGGGTATTATGCATTACCGAGGGCAGATGGGGGAAGATTTCCAAAAGCATTGATGTGTATTATTTGGGAAATGATAGAAAGGAGCGTGACTTTCGCATGGGCACCCGCATATCTGGTGGAGCTATATAGGGGTTTATGGGCCTGCAGGTGAAATCACAGGACTACACTGGATTGTGCATACTTATTACATTGTTGGGCCTATGAGCACATTGTTTGTGTGTGACCAATAGGCCGACCCATCCAGTCAGGAGAGACAGGAGTGCAGAGGTTGGGATTCAGGCGATGGGTCCAGACAGAGCAAGAGGTGAGATCCTAGGCCGTGACAGATGACGTCGAGTATTATAGGTAGGTGTGGGAGATGGTGACGATTGTGGATATCCGTTGGAGGCCTTACGGGAACTATATGGTGACAGAGAACATAGCTGAGGATTTGAGGGGTGTAGAGTGATTAAGGTGGATCGCGGGACACAGGCCAGGTGAGTACGAGAGGATTCCTCTAGATCGCGTGCGGCGACAATTTGGATTTGTTCAGGATATACCCATGGCTTATAGACCATACATGAGGATTGACGCCGAGGCATCATTCTCACCTCCCCAGCCGACACCTCCAGAAGGACCAGAAGAGATAGCAGCTGATCGCAGGGTAATGGATGCAGGAGTGACAGAGGCTTATAGATTATGGTGGGTAGCAGAGCTGCGAGGTTCACGTGAGAGGGCCGATCATCCTGACATAGCTGTGATTACAACGGAGAGAGATCACCTGTAGGGTTTAGTTCACCAGCTTCAAACGCAGGTGAATGAGACAACGGGATTGTTAGCGGTTGCGCAGTCATGAGTGGAGAGACTAGAGGCGAGATTCCTCCACGCGAGAGGGCGTATTCATATGTTACAGGAGAGATTGGTAGGATCAGTGGGAGGAACCAATAGCAGTGGCACCTTTGAGGATGGAGAGGCCAGGTGAGCGGTGTCGACGATCACGATCATCACCTGGTTCGGGATGAGGTGCGCAAGGGTCTAAGTGAATTTCATAGAGGTAGAAGAATAAATAAGGATGCCGACCTGCGCGTCGATGATAGAGAAGATGTATTTGTTTAACATCTAAATAAAACTGAATATGTATGTTGATTTGAGTTATGATAATAATAAGAATGTTTGTGTTTTGAATGTTTGATCTGAAAAAGGATAAAGATGAGTGTTATCAAATAGAAATACGCAAAAATATTTATATTTACAACACATGATAGGTTATGGTAGGGGATGGTCGAGCTAACCTTGGGAGACCCCATGTCTCCTAAGTGCTGCCTACATAGCCCATTGCACAAAGCAAGGAGGGGCCTCAGACTGATGTAGTTCTCCCTTAGGACCAGGGAGAGGTGAATTCAGGCAATTTGGTTGTGGTTAGGCAATTTGTTGGTTGGTAAAAATATTGATATTGGTAGGGTAATGTTGTTGGTGTTGGTAAGGTATTGGTGGTATTAGTGTAGGTATAGGTGAAGTGAAGGTTAGCTTACCCAAGTATTAGGGAACTGTGTCCTGATTAAGGTCAACACATAATCCTAGATTTGGGTAAAAGAGGGAAAAGTGTCCCATAGTTGGAAAGAGCTAAACAAACCACGTATTATCGGAGGATGAGCTTGAATCCCTAGGTACCTTGCATAGGCGAGAAGTCAATAGGTGAAAAGAGTTGTATAATCATAATATATCAGATATACGTCACGTCCCTTGAGTTTTGTTGCTTTGACGAATGGTGAGGTGAGGTGGCTGGTAGAGCTAGGGTGCAGAGAACTTGTTATAAGGTGATTATTCTGACGAAAGAGAACCAAACCTGAATAGACAAGTCCATGACTCAAAAGTGCTTTAGAGTAATGCTTTTATTTTTTTATTTTATTTTTTTCTGAATATAGACTGATCGATGCGGGAAGTCTATATGGGATACGCGTGTTTTTGTTCTTGAGCTCTTCATGAAGCTGATCAATGTGAGAAGCTTCTGATAGAGGATGACTTTGTATAGCTGTCCTTCAAGGGAGCAGTCTATTTATAGTAGCAGATGCAGCTTTTGTGTATAGCTGTCCTTCGGGGGAGCAGTCTATTTATAATAGCAGATGTGGCTTTGACATAGCTGTCCTTCGAGGGAGTAGTCTATGTATAAATTTGAGGTCTAGACGTTTTTGGCATGAAGCATCTAGTTTTGTAGGAAGTTTGACTCAAGAATATCCCAGAATTGTATAATTGAGAACATGTTATTTTGATACTTTTAAGTCATGGACCAGACTAAAAAAGGGGAAGGCATCTTTAAGAGGAGGTGATGACCAAACCACGTGAGCTTGATTCTATTTTGAGATGCATGAAACAAGGTGTATGAGGTGGTAAATGAGCTCAAGGGACGAGTGCAAGGTAGATAAAAAGTGATATAACACTAAATTCAACAGTAGAATGGTCGAAGATGCAAGGCATTAAGGGGTTCAGGCTCAGGTTTACCATTGAGCGAAGCTAAACGGTAAGTGCTTGATCCGTAAGTGTGAGTGATAATGTAAGGCCCAATCCAATTTGGAGCAAATTTTCCACGTTTGCTCTTTTCTAGTTTGGTTACATGTTGATTCTCTTTGAGGACAAGATCACCAACCTTAAAGGTACGCTCATGAAGTTGCTTATCATAAGCACGCTTGATGCGCTTTTGATAGATTTGAAGGTGGTCAAGAGCTGTAAGACGACGCTCATCAAGAAGCTCCAATTGGGCTAACCGCTCTTGGCGGAAATCATCATTGGTGAGAATATCCTGGAGAGATATTCTTAGGGAGGGTATTTGTATTTCGAGAGGCAAGACAGCCTCGGTACCATATACCAAAGAAAATGGGGTGGCATTAGTGGAAGTACGAATGCTGGTATGATAAGCCCAAAGGGCAAAGGGGATGTGATCAGGCCAATTGCTTCCAAAATCGTTAACGACTTTCATGAGAATTTTGGTTAGGGTTTTGTTAGAAGATTCAGCTTGACCATTTGCTTATGGATAATAAGGTGATGAGAAACTAAGTTTGATACCAAAGTTGTCACAAAGGTCTTGTAACAACTTATTTTTGAAAGATTTTCCATTATCTGTTATCAGGCGATGAGGAACACCAAAACGACAGATAATGTGATGGTTAATGAATTCTACGATTTTTTCTTTTTTGGTTGAAATGAGTGGAATGGCCTCCACCCATTTAGTGTAATATTCGGTTGCTGTGATTATCCAACGGTGACATTGCGAAGAGGGCGTGTGAATCTCACCAATAAGGTCTAAAACCCATTGTGAGAAAGGCCAAAGATCTCGTGTGACCTGTAGCGGATGGCTAGGGGTATGTTGAAGGTTGGCATGTTGTTGACACATAACACAATGCTTAACATATTCATAGCACTCGTTATTAAGAGTAGGCCAATAATAGCCTAGGCAAAGGATCCATTTGGCCATGGCAAGGCCACTAAAATGTCCACCATAAATGCTGTCATGGACTTGTTGGATGGTATAGGTGACCTCCACGCCAGTTAGACATCGAAGGAGGATGCCATCAAAGCCACATTTATAGAGGAGTCTCCCCATGAAGACATAACGAGATTTTTTTTTAAGAAAAGCACGTTTGCCATTACTAGTAAGGTTAGGTGGGAAAACTGAGGTTGTAAGGTAGTCGTAAAATTGGTGGTACCAAGTATCCTACGAATCAACAGATACGTTATTTACCATACAGACGTCCGGGACTGAGTAAGATGGGGCAAAGAGTTGTTGGACCAAGACACATATGTCAGAGTTAGTTGGTGAGGCAGGAATTTGGGAGGCCAAGCAAGCCATATTATCTACAAATTTATTAGTTGAGAGGGGAATGGTTTGGATAGAATAATGAGTAACTAAGGTCAAAAGTGACTGCACGTAATGTTTGTACTTTTTAAGTTCCTCATTTTTACATTGATAGATGCCCGTAACTTGATTGAACTACCAGTTGAGAGTCGCCGAAAATATTAATAGATTTTACACTTAAGTGTAATGCAACCTGGTGACCCAAAACAAGAGCATTGTATTCCACTATATTATTAGTGCAGGGGAAATCAAGCCAGAATGAAAGAGGCATAGGTTCAGCATCCAAAGGAATGAGAACAATGCTGGCCCCCTCCGCCGCGCTGGCATTTAGATCCATCGAAGAAGAGGGTCATTGGATATGACTCCTCATTGAGTGAAAAAGTGGTGACAAGTTCGTCAGGAAAAGTAAAATTGGTAAATTTTTCCCAAGGTAAAGGTGCTTCCGCGAGTTGGTCTGCGATAGTTTGTCCTTTGACTAATTTTTAGTGTACAAACTCAAGGTCGAGGTCAGCGAGGAGCATAAGCCATCGGGTGATGCGTTGGTTTAGATGAGGTTTGGTGTACATATAATGGATACGGTTTGCATTGGTGATGACAAAAGTTTTGTGGTTCAGGAGGTAGTGTTGGAGTTTGGTGGCCATGAATGATAGGGCTAAGCACAACTTTTCTACATGTGTACACCTAGTCTCCTAATCCACAAGAGTACAACTTATGTAATAAATGGCTTGTTCTCGATGCTCAGAGTCACGATGTGCGAGCATGGCTCCTACAACATGGTCGGTGGTGGAAAGGTAAAGGTAGAAAGGGCGATCGTCCTGAGGTGGGATAAGCATGGGTGGCTGTAATAGATAGGCTTTAAGAGCCTCAAAGGCTTGGTGGCACTCTTCGCTCCATTGAAATACAATGTCCTTTTTAAGGAGATGATGCAAAGGTTAACATCGATCTGAGAGTTGTGAGATGAAACACCATATAGATTGGATTTTTCCCTTCAAACTACGTAATTGTTTGAGGTTAGTAGGTGGGGGCATTTCTAGGATAGCTTTGACTTTAGCTGGATCGACCTTGATGTCATGCAAAGAGATAATAAAACTAAGGAGTTTTCCCAAAAGAACACCAAAGACACATTTCTTTGGTTGAAGATGAACATAGTATTGTAACATGTGATAAAAAATAATGGCTAAAACATCGAGATGTCCACTGCGATGTTTAGATTTTCTAAGAAGATCATCGACATAATCCTCAAGGATAGTGTGCATGATGTCATGAAAAATGTAAGTTATAGCCTGCTGATAAGTCGCACTAGCATTCTTAAGGCCAAACAGCATGACATGATAGTAGAAGGTTCCCCAAGGAGTTATGAAGGCAGTTTTATGTTGATCGGCTGGGGCTACCAAAATTTGATTGTATCCCGAGAAGCCATCCATGAGGGAAATTATCTCATGGCCTGCAGTGAGATCAACAATTTGATCAATACTAGGTAGGGGGAAGTCATCTTTTGGGCAAGTGAGGTTAAGGTCTCATAAATCTGTACATATCCAAAGTCCACCCATTGCTTTAGTGACAGGTACGATGTTAGAAATCCATTGAGGATAGTTAATAGGTAAGATGAATGAAATAGAAAGGAGTCGTTGAAGATCTTCTTTAACCAATAGGGTAATGCATGGATGAATTTTTCTCAGTTTTTGTTTAACTAGTTTAGAGTCAGGATTTCAGAGTAATGTTATGGATAGCAATGTCAGGATCGATTCCTGGCATGTTAGCATAGGACCAGGCGAAATCTTGGTTGCGAGCACGGAGGAAGGTAGTGAAGGTAGTTTTTTCTGATGCGTTAAGAGATTGTCCGATCTTCACAATGTGAGGATCGTCATTTGTGTGGATGTTGATTTCTATAGTTGACTCATTCAACATGGTTTGAGTATCAGATGGTAAGGTGCGTTGAATATAAGAGTCATCTACACCAAGGTAAGTGAGGATGGAGTCATCATCCTGACACTCAACAACATTAATTGAAGGCGAATCTTCTTCTGATCATGTTTAGATACAGAAGGGGAAGAGAAGATGGGTCTTCATTATCATGTTGATAAGTGAGAGGACCCAGGAAGATAGCGTTTATGAAAAAATAAAATGTAGGAGGGATAGATTCCGGGTCTATCGACTCTGTGGGTGACGATGGAAAAATGGGTGATGATGGTTTGGAAGGGGTGACTTCGTCGTCTTCCTAGAGATAACGGCTATGTGGTGTTGTCAGTGTAGGTGGTTCAGAGAATCCAAGACCATGATGATCTTTGTGTTTACGTGTAGTCACGAGAATGATCGTATGTCATCCTTGTTCATAAAGACCAAAACTGAAGCCCTTCTAAGCACAACGCGTCAGGAAGGTGAGGGCGAAACGACAATTAGTCAGATATTGAAAATCAGATTGGAAGGGAACCACGCCAAGGCGAGGTTCAGGGGTGACAGGATGTATTGACACCCCCATATGTTAGGTTGGTGCGGTAATTAGGTGGTCCATAGGGGATTACTTCCCCCACACGATGGTCGTAGGTAGGATGCGCATGTAATTGTCTGTACTCCTGTGGGGTATGGAAAGTGATAATGTTATATAGGTGATACTCCCCCAACGTAAGGCATTGGAAAAAATCTACTAAAGGATCTGAGGTTGGGATGTTTTTCGTGGGAAAGGAAGTGGTATTTGTGGCAGCGGTTTCATTGGTTGAAGATGTAGGTGCGGTTGAGATGGATGGTTGAGGTGTGGTCGAAGTAGATGGTTAGGGTATGGTCGAAGTAGATGGTGGGGTTGGATGAATGGATGTATTGATTGGTATAAACACATCATTAGTGTGATATAACATATTGCAGGTTTTGAAGGGGGGAGCGTCTGCTTTTACAGTGTAGGACTTCCCCATCATACTTGAATTTTTATGCATCTATGTAAGGTGGAGGGAACACATCCCATAGCCCGGATCCAAGGGTGGCCTAACAACATGTTGTATTGGAATTCTCCCTCAAGGACATAGAAGAGTTCAGGTAAAGTACGTGGCCCTACATGAATGTTAAGGATCACGGTGCCTAAAGTAGAAGTAATAGCATCATTGAATGAACGTAACATGGTGGGGTTGGCACGCATGCGGCTAGAAGGGATATTCATTTGTTAGAAGGATTTGAAAGAGATGATGTTTAAGCTAGCACCCCCTTCAATCATAACATGATGTACTCAGATGTCTCAGACGTAAGTTGAGATAAAAAGAGCAGGGTTAGAGATCTTCTGTACAAAATTTGAAAATTTCATCTTCGGAGAAACTGACAGCAGCGGCTTGCTGTACAGGGACAAAAGTGGTAGTTTTTTTGGTGAGAGAAGAAACATGGTTGGGTGTTAAGATGGAGGCAATGGGCAAGGTTTCGTTAGGTAAGACCTCTATCCCTTGAATGATTTCAACGAGAGCTTGTCAATGAGATTCAGAGGTTTGAATGAGATCATACAGTGTCATTTTTTACAGGTGATTGGTGAAGCTGTTTGATCCTGGTTCAGTGGGCAAATCCATCAGAGACGGGGTAGGCAGGTCCAAAAATAACCACTCTAGGTGGTGGTGTGATCGGGATGGTAGACGGAGGAAGAGAGATCACAGGTGTGCTTTCTTTAGGTTTCCCATTGTTTTTCTACCCTTGAGGAGCAATACTAATCATGTTGATCTTGTGAACACAAGAGGAGGAAGATGGTAGGGATAAGTCATTATCTTCGAGAGGTGGGGTTGCAATAATGATAGATTTTGGTGAGGTGGGAACAGGTGGTATAGGAGAGGGGATTGAAGCTAAAGGTTTCTCTCTTCGTAAGTTGTCTTTCTTAACCTTTCTATCTGAGAGAGGTGATTGACGAAGGATGGCTTTGAAAGCTTTGCATCCTTTTACATCATGTCCTGATGTGTGGTGGTAAGCACATATTTTTGACTCATCATAATCGATAGGTCGAGGTTTAGATGGATCATAGGGTCTAAGTGGGGGTAGGGAAATGGTCGCATTTTCCACCAACATATCAAGGATCTTGGCGTAAGACCCTTTGAGTCGGGTCAAAGTCAAACGAAGATGAGGCTATTGATTGGGTGGGTTTTGGTAATGGTTGTGTATGGTTGGTTCGAATGGGTGGTGGTTTAGACAAGGGGTTTTGATAGTTAGATTTAACTAAACATGGCTTCTATCGGTGCAGAAGTTATGTTTAGCTGGTTAGATGATGAGGCCACAGATGATGTGGTGGCAGGAAACAACCATGGGGAAAGATGAGTGACTGTAAAAAAATCCTTTGACGATCAAGTTTGTTTAGGGTTGGTAGGTGGACCGGCTATTTGGTGTGACGGTGTTGATACACCCATGGATCTCTGTATGGGTGTAGAAGGTGCAGGTCATTTTAAAGAAAATGCAGGAGGTATGATGTATTGAGGCAAGGTGGAGGGGTGAGGTCCCCAATATAGAAGGTAGGTGTGATGGTGATGGTTTTAGTTATGACAGAGGCATAGATTAGAGTTGAGGAGATTGGGTCTATCTCCTAGGTGAATTGACGGCTTTATTTTTGGATAAATCTAACTGTTTAGGTGGGTGTGCCAAGCTGGGTATTGGTGACGTCCCAAGCATAGGGGAAGGTTTGGTTAGGTTAATATAGGTGGATGAGATATTTGGTAGAGATGAGGGAGGTGAAGATGAGGACATAGGCATTTTGAACTTTTGTAAATACCTTGGGTATATGGTAGAGGTGTCTGGATCGGTCATCTACATTTCAGTAGACCATGGTGTACTCAAACACTCCCATAGGACTTGTCTATCTTCCGAGGGATGAAAATCTTCATGTGGGAATAGGAACTTTGATATGGAAGAGAGGCGGGTTGTGATTCCGATCCACTGTTGGTGTGATACATGGGGTAAATAAGTCGCTGTATCAATGGGTGTTAAGAGGTCAACCGGTCACTGAAAAGATTTAGGTGATGAAGAACTAATAGGTAGGAGAGCATGTTTGAGGGGATCCGTCATGATTAAATAGTTTGGTGATGTTGGTTCGAGAGGTTTCTCTTCTAAGGATGATAGAAACAGTGGTGAGCCTTCTTCTTTTATAGCAAGAGTGATGGAGGGAGATGTTTGGGTAATAGATAAGTTAGATAACATCCGCTCACAGTCTTGCAGGGATGTGGTGTAAGAAGACTCATTCATGAGAAGAGAACTCAGGGTGGTTAATTACTTTATGGGTAAAGGAATAGCAATATTATGATCTTGTCTTGATGGTGGTGAAGTGGGTGCGTATCCTTGTGTTAGTGACGAGGCTTGATTCAGAATTTCCTCGATATAAGCTTTTGGTTAGAAGTTGAAAAATGCATGGATTTCATGAACACTCTCCTCGGCTAAGATATCTTGGTTTATGTTACCATTAGATGAGTGGTTCGGGAATGGTTTGTTGAAGATTTTCAAATTTCGGTTAGCAGGGGCATTAGGATTATCGAGGGTTACATCCCCTGCATCAACCATTTCCTACACTATATTTTTCAACATCTTGCAGTTTTCGTGACTGTGTCCCTTCACGTGATGGAAGTTACAGAAGTCATTTTCTTTGTACCAAGAAGGTATAGCGTGGGTGGAATCAAACCCGGAGTGAGGTTTAACAGGAGGCAAGGTGATAGCTCCTGCTTTGAGCAATTTTTCCAAGATCACACCATAAGTTTCTCCCAAGGGAGTGTAATTGATGGGCTTGGCTTTACACTTATAGGTGGTTTTTGGCGGGGTACTAGACGGTGCTTGGGATTTGACCATCACCGCATGTACAACTCCTTTTGATTTTGAAGTAGTCGATGCGTGAGAATTGGTAGTGTTGAGTTTGTTGGTGGAGTCTTGGGTTTTGAAATTAGGGTTTTTTTTGCACAACCTCAATTTCTCTTCCTCTAAGGCTCGAATCTCTAGTTTTTGAGCCATAATAAATGCCTCATCAAAGGTGCAGAAAGTTTGAATTTGGAGGGTGGGAGAAATGTGCTTAGTGCAGGCCCGCGTAAAGAGTTCGATGAGTTCGGCTTGAGGTAAGGAATAAGTGAGTTGGTTGATGAGGCCCCACCATCGTCCAACGAAATCTGTGATAGATTCGTCTTCAAATTGTCAGATGGCATAGAGATCGGTGATGGATACTTTCTTATCAATATTAATGGAGAAATGATCCAAGAAAGATTGGGCTAATTGGTTAAAAGAGAAGATTGAGTGCTGGGTTAAAGAACTGTACCACTCCAAGGCGGGTCCTGATAAGGACATGGGAAAGGTGTGGAGTAGTAAGGCATCGTCATGAGCAATCAGATAACAGGCATGTCTAAATGATCGCAAGTGTTGTTGAGGATCCTCCTTACTATTAAAACGAGTAAATTTTGGTAATTCCCATTGAGGAGGATATGAATGAAGGGGGACAGAAGGATGAATAGGCTCTAGAAAAACTTTCTCATATGTCAGGGTGCTACGGCTTCTTGAAACAGAAGCCTCTAGATTTTGCATCTTGTCCATCATTCGTTTGATTAAATCAGTGGTTGGGTAAGACGATGGTGCGGTTGTTGTAAACGGAGGAGGATTGGGCCAAGAGCCACTACTAGACAATGGTGGGATTAAATGTTGATAAGGTATTGATGATGAATATGTTGAGGTGACCGAATAGGGATGTCCTATATAAGATGTTGAAGCCACCAGATAAGTTTGTGGAAATGAAAAGGTGGGCGGAGCTTGAGAAGGAAAGCTCGTGTGGATAGGTGGCAGAGAGCAAGTTATGAAAGGGGCAGTCTGCGAGAGGGACGAGGTAGGAGCAGTCGGCAGTAATGATATGTGGGGCCCCAGATTAACCAAAGGAAAGACAATCTATGCCGTATGAACCCCCGAAGCCACTGAGTTGGGAGACGGGGCTAAGGATGAAGAAGGTAAGGCAGAGTTATTAGGTGGGAAAGGAGCTAAGTGAGTAGCTATACTAATAGGCATACCAACAAGGAGTTGACTGTCAGGTGTACGGTCAGGGGTACGAGACAAATAGTACTATACGGCTCTAGGATTAGCATCCAAAATTTTTGCAAAGTCTTATCTCCTACAGGGATCTTGGGAACATCACTGGTGTTCGTAGGATTCCCGATAGGATGTGAAGGGGGTGATTCAGGAAAAGGCATGTGAAACCATAGCTGCGGCTTGTTTCTGAGTGATAACAACCATGGACAAGAGTAAACAACAGGGATTCAATCTATTAGGAATAGAAACAACAACAAAATGTTGGAATTGGTAGGTTGTTGGTTTGTCGGGAACTGTGAAGGACAGTAACCGATATTGGTCTGATAACCGATGTCGATCAGACTTTAGCCGGCGTCGGTCAGTTAACTGATGTCGGTAGAATAGGACCGGTGTAAGAAGCTGTAAGAAGCTGCTGATTTGGGGTTAACAATGCTTAGTATACCTACCAAACTGTTCTGAAGTGATCACTGAAACAGTGTATGACAGAGAAACAAAACTAAAAACAAGCAAGATGCACAAGAAAATCAAGAGACTAACCCTAGGATTAGTTTTAATTATTGTGGGCTTATGCCTTAGACGCAAGATTATGTCAATCCTAAACAAAATACCTAAGGGAGATGTCAAGTTTGTTTTGGCTTATAAGGTTACCTCAATCGGGCGGAGGAATACCGTGGAAAAGGGGGGATGTTTGAGCTGTTGTGTTGATTATGATGTGATTTGGTATGTGTTGTGCAGTGAAAGTAAGATTAATTTATTGTCAATACCATGGATATCAACCCCACGTGTACGACTTGTTACTTAATCTACGTTCACTAGAATTGAAAACAACAAGCAAGAATGTGATGCACGTGTTTTAAACCCAAATCGAAAATGATATTCGATGAAGCAAAGAACATGACTTTCACTAATGCAAAGATGAGGAAGAAAGACAAATTCTTTTACCAAAATGAAAAAATATCTTGTGAATATTTAGAAGAAGAAAATAGCAAGTGTGCTCCCTATATGAAAGCAAGCAAGTAAGAAAGAAACCCGAGAAGGGTCCCACCAGGCGTGCCAAAATGTTTCACACAAAATGTTTCCGTTCTTAGAATAGAGTCTTAGAATAGAGTTGCTTCTATCCTTTCATTCTCTTGAGAAACAGATAAAGGTTAGGGATAGGAGGAATACCTATTGAGTGTAGGGAGGGTGTGCGCATACCGTAGAGAGAGATCAGATCGATTGTGAAGAAATCCTTTTTGTCTGGGAAAGACTACCTGCAAGTAAGAATACAAGACCACCAGATTTTAGTTAGGCAATAAATGAGGGAACTGCTTTGGGCCCAGGAAATATCAGACTTCCTTTCGAAGGTGGTCAGTTCTTCTTTTAATACAAATTAACACAAATGTTGACAAAGAAGTTATTGCGAAATTACAATTTAGTTACCTCGTTAAAAAGAAATAGAGGAAAGGCTGGTTTTGGTTTGAGTCATAGTGACCGATGCCGGTCACTGTATAACCGACTGCGGTTATAACACTGTTACCGGTTGATGATAACCGATATCGGTAGAGGCAGTGATTTAGGGGCTTTTAATGAAGGTTGGCTGTAAGGCGGTTATGGTGTTTATAAGGTTGGTAAATGATTAGGGGTAGGCAATAGGGTGATGGAGAAGACTCAGAGAGTGTGGGAGCTATTCTTGGGGCAATGTAAGGGTAGAGGAATGAAAGTTAGATGTAGGGTGCTATCAGGTAGTAGATCTAGGAGTGAGCTTATAAATACTATGAATCAGAAGTTTAAGAAATGGTATTTAAAAATGTACAAGACACTACTTACTAGTTCCTGATGAAGATACAGGTCCAAGGACTGTGATGACGAAGGAAAGGCTCAGGTGGGATGATCCAACAATTAAAAGTGAGCTATCTTCTCTCCCAATGCTTGGATGAGTGTCGCTGTGCTCTGGTTACTCAGTTGCAGTCTTGGGCTTGATGTCCTTCTCTGTAAACTCTTCTCTTTTCTTCACTTGTCTCTGCTCTGCCAAGTGAATTTCGGATCTTTCAAATGAATTCCGATCCTTTGTTTTTGGTTGGGGGAGGTCATTTACAGGGAACCGATGGCGGTTACGTAACCGACGGCGGTCGAGTAGGAACTGATGTCGGTTAAGTC
This sequence comes from Taxus chinensis, assembly GCA_019776745.2. Lineage (NCBI taxonomy): Eukaryota > Viridiplantae > Streptophyta > Pinopsida > Cupressales > Taxaceae > Taxus > Taxus chinensis. The sequence continues at coordinate 498,653,339 of CM034155.1, read as the reverse complement.
AAAGTGGGCTATTTTTAGTAAAATAGCCAACTTTCCCTCATTTTCTCCCGAGGGATTAGTTGTGGGCTTGGTCAAGTCATTATTAGGTTGGTTTTGGTGTGGGTGAGGAGTAATTAGTCATGGGTGTGGATGTAGACCAAGTTATAGGTCTTAATTAGGTTAGTTTAGGGTTAGGGCTAGGTCATGATGAGGTGGAAAAATGAGGTGGCAGGTTTGGAGATGTGGATTTATTAATTATAAGGTAATTAATAGATAAGTGTGTAAGGTTTAGGTGGTGAGGTTAGGTTGCGAAATGAGATGCGGGGCACAGGGTGTCGTAAGACACAAATTTGGTGTCTACAGTCGCCCTCAAAATTCCCCTATTTTGAAGTCAAGTTTCAAAATTTTTGAGTTTTTTCCTTGGAGTATTGGATCGCGTTGAGCCTCACATTATTTGTAGTTTTCCCATTCATGGAGAATAATTTAAAATTCAGGCATAATGGTGAAGTTTATTACCTTCTTTTTATTGTCTTCACGTAGTCGAGAATGATAGGCGTATCTTCCTCGTTAATTTTTGGCCCCAACAGCCATGGGTAGTACGTGGAAATATTTGATTGGATATGACATTTCCATGTTTCAAGTGACAATGGAAGCATCCATGCGTCCAAACAACGCAACTCTAGGGGCAGGGCTCAAGGGACAATCCTCAAATAAGCACAGGATTTCTACATGTCCTAGGCTCAAAATGAAGGCAGAACAAGCTCAAATTGACTAAGTATTGAAGGTTCAGTAGACGAATCCACGTGCCTCATTGGTGCAACTTGAAGAGTCAAATCCGGGGTAGTTCTCAAACTTGCGCTAGTCCTCCATGTGTCCCAGGTCCAAAAAAGAGAAAGAGCTGATCGTTAAAATTGACTAAGTATGGGTGGGTTGGCGGAAGTCTCCACGTGCCTTAACGATGTAATTTTGGAAGTGAAATCAAAGGGACAATCTCCAAATGAGTGTCAGCTCACCACATGGTTAAAGTCAATGGAGAGACAAAGTTAGCCGTTGAAAAGTCCAAGACCAGAGGAAGGAGCCATGCATCAGCTCGACGTAATTTTAGGAGGTGTTTCTAAAATGGAAACTCAAATGAGCACAAAATTTCCACATGTCTAGGGGTCAACATAAGTCAAGTAGGAAATAGGACCAAATCAGCTAAGTATAAAGGAACCAATAGAGCTCCCCACGTGTCAGCTTGGTGCAACTTCAAAGGCATAAAATGCAAAAGGCATCCGAAGGCCTGCTTGAATCAATTTCTTCCACGTGGGTGGTCCAAATTTAAAGTTGTAAAATCAAATTGAATGGATCATGTTTCAACTGGAGAAATAATGTAATGGTCGTATATTTAAAAACCTATTTTTTCTGCCATTAACATTTCTTTACGAATCAAGAATTCAAAAGGGCGCAAATGATTGGAATAAGTTGTAACTATTTCTTGATTTCTCAAGGAAGTTGTAACCGTCTCTTGCGAGCTATTTTAGGGGCTTTGTAACCGTCTAATTGAAAGAAATCAATATAAGATTTTTCTCCTTTTTCCTCTGTTTTCTCTTTCCTTCTTGCTCTGATATGTGAATCATTTAATCCTTGCATGCTTAGAAAATTTATGTTCTAGTTTATACAATTTCAAGAACCTTGGGTCTATGGATTGTGCCCATTATAAACATGAATGGTTCTACTCTATATCTCATTTGATCAATAAATATAAGGGTTTTCTCTGTCATCTCTTTTCCTTGAAAGTATTGTCTTCTTCTGCCTCCCTCCTCTCTTCAAGTCTTCTATCCTCATGTATTGATAACTTTCCAGGCATAAAAGACATTTCAAGATATCAGGAAACCATTATTGAATGAAATATTGTGAGTTTATACATAGGTTTTTCCCCTGCTTTCAATAAGAAAACCTCTCCCATTAAAGAGGAGGGACTTGCTTGTCCCCTGAATATGGTTTCATTCCAAGTGCAAATCTGAAACCCAACAGGTCTGTGATGCATCTTTCCATCCTCTTCATTTCTCACCTCTCTCCACTTCAGGAAGCTGAGATTGTGACCAGAAACCCCCTTTTCTTGGTGGTATCACCTCTGTAGTGTAGGATTTATTTATTTTCATGCTCTCCCTCCCTCCTTATCTCCTTGGCATTGTTAGATTAGGAGTAGATAGTCACATTTCCTTCCTTAGGAGTAGTTTAACATTAGGAATAGGAATAATAAGTTTTCTTTCTCCGAAGGGTCATCTCAAGTTCACAAGTCTCACATCTTGAGAGATGGTCCAATGTTATACAAATCACACTGGATGCCCCACTCAAATCCGAGGCCATTCGGGGGGTGTTGTTATTTTGCATCAACAATGGCTACATATTTAGGAGGTAAATGATATTTATATTTTTAATATTCAAAGTATTTAAAGAAGGTTTGAATATGTGAAGAATGTTAGAAAAATAGACAAAATGTTAAATATGTGAAGAATGCATACATGTGCAATGAATATGTGAATCACTTACCTTAACATTTGAGGAATATTTGAAAAAACTAAGTGTTTTCTTTGTTTATGTAGTAACTGAATACAACCCACCATGAAATAAATTAGTTCACTGACTACTTCATGCTCACAAAGTATTGCCTCTCTCATAAGAACACAAAAGAATAAGTATAAATTTAATATAAAATTGTAATTATGTCATTAAAATGTATGTTTTCAAAGGAAAAATTTACACATGTTTATTGAGTGTACATTATGTAGTGTCAATGTATGATGATAGGTTGTAGCTACACCTAAATACATTCAAACTATGCAATATTTTTGCTCCTTTCACTTTGCATTCATCCTCCATCATTTCTAACTGTGTACCAATGCCTCATTCAAAGTTTCCATTAAATACTACCATCCATTCATAGCACTTGTTAATCCCTTCCAACTTGCAATGACACCATTGGGAAATAAAAGCAACATGTCTTGAAGGGTTTCATCATTGTTTCTTGTTCTATTGTGCTCTCTATTTCAAAATGCCAAGTGAGTCATGAGGTTGACCTGGATATAATTGGTTCTTTTATTTCTTCTTTATGTTATTCATGCATTGAGCACATTCACAAGTAGCACTAGGATTCCATTTGTATTTTCAATTTGTATTACGTAATTTTAGTTTGTTAATATGCAAAAAAAAGTCTAAAATGTAAACAATGTTTTTCTATACATTGAATGTCTGTGAAAAATGTTCCTTTTTACATTGAGTGTCATTTAACATAAGGTGAATATGGTTCTTATTTTAGTATCTATTTGAATATACACCAGAATTATTGAATATACGGGTGTAATTTTGCATTTTTCAACTAAAAATGTTGATATTGGTGTTGTTTGCAATTGTGCTCATTACTCCTAGGTTTATTTTTTTTGTAGAAAACCTATACCAAAAGAAGATTTATGAAGGATTGTATTTTTGGGAGGATAGAAGATAATGTCACAATTGTGTATTTTGACACCATTAATCTATAGGAAATCATAATGCGTCTTTCTATAGGTAAGGTCATTTATGACCTTACTTAGGTAGTGAAATAGTTTCCTTTCCTAACATTATTCTTTAAAAAAATGGAAAAAAATATCACAAGATAATTCATGTTTGTACACATTACTGAAAACTCTACTTTTATATTGATACGATGGAATAAACTACAAATACTTATTTGTAATGATATGATGTAAAAAACTAAATAGTGATTGCATGTTTTCCCAAAAAAACTACATAACTAAGTTTAGATCTTATGCATAAAGGTTATAACTTCTTAAACATTGGATAATAAGATTATATTTATGGAAACCACTTAGATAATAATTGGAAGGATAGAAGATAATGTCACAATTGTGTATTTTGACACCATTAATCTACATGAAATTATAATGCTTCTTTCTATAGTTAAGGTCATTTATGACCTTACTTAGGTAGTGAACTAGTTTACTTTCCTGACATTATTCTCTAAAAAAATGGAAAAAAAATATAAGAAGATAATTCATTTTTGTACACATTACCAAAAATTCTTCTTTTATATTGATATGATGGGACAAACTAAAAATACTTATGTCTAAGGATATGATGTATAAAAGTAAATAATGCTTGCATGTTTTCCCAAAAAAACTACATAACTAAGTTTAGATCTTATGCATGAAGGTTATAACTTCTTAAACATTCTAATAAGATTATATTTATGGAAACCACTTACATAATATGGTAGCATAGTTCAATAACATGTATTTTATGCATTTTATTTTTACCAAATCTGAATTCTTCTTCATTTCCATCCATCGTTTCACTTATTTTGTTGTTTTCTATTGTTCTATTTTCCATTTGGTGTATCACTGACATGTTGGTTATGTTTGGAAATGGAATTTATAGATTGCTTGCATGTCCTAATTACATTTGGCTAATAGAATTGTCATGCATGGGACTAGAAGTAGGAGATTACATGTTTTTTGTACTTGTTGGAGAAAATTCAATATTACCTACATGAGCAAACTGCATTTGTGTTACCAAAAATTATGTTATTGTTGTTGAAGGAAACAATATTTGATTTGTAGAAGTAGATGTGTTATTGACTTGGTAATTGACCACATTTGGAAAATTCGGAGTGTACATGTTATAGAAATTCATAATAATTGGATGTTGTGAAGGAATAGGATTTTTTAGACTTCTCAATTATTTTTTCCTTTGCATTTTCTTTTCTATCCTCTCCTTTTCCTATCGTAGCTTCTCATGTTCCTTTTTTCTCATTTTCCCGTTGTTTTATCTTATCCTATTCCCTCCTCTACATATTAAGTTTTCTTACAAGTTTGTTTTTTTCCCTTTTTTCTTGTGAAATGATTATATTTTCCTTCCTCTCCTCAAGCTATTATTTATTCCTCGCTTTCATATCCTCTGGTTATTTCCTTCGTGCTTCTTATTTGTCAAGCATTTAGTTGATGTGAGAATTTGTGATTGCCTACTCAACCTTAGAGTCCGTCTCTTTGCATGTTATGATCTCTCAATTAACCTTTCAATTGGTATATTAAGAAAGTTTTGCATTGACCTACCAACTTGGTTTCATAAATTTGCATTACATGGTGTTTCTCTTGTGTCTTATATAAATGTTTGTGAGTACCCCAAATTTGCAACATCAAACTGACTAGACTATTCATTTTTTTCATGTGTTACATTTTTCATGGATGTGAGCTATTATACTTGACATGATAGGTGGGGGGATAGTATGGAAAAAGAAAATTTCTCATTAGGAAATTTGATTGGAATCCCTAAGTTCATAGAAAATTCTTTCAACCATTCAAGATGGTGAACTAGTGTTAGCATACTCATCTCATCATCGACTATGAAAGGTTCTTATGTCTAACTCAAACGACTTGGTGTTTTTTTTAACTTGAACATGAATTCCAACATGAATTCATTTCCCAATATGAATTGAACATGTTTTCATGTCTTTCTAATTTAACAATGTCACCTCCACCTTTGATTGTTGAATTACATCAACTTGTTGTTGGCATGTTGCATTACTGTGACAAAGTTGCTGCTAAAGGACACCATTTTGTACCTCCTCCAATGATAATGTAATCACATGTTCTTACAACTACCTTTTCAACATTTGTTGTCATAAATGAATATGGGTACTTTTCCAAACAACAACATATAACATCCTCAGTCATATCTACTTATAATAAGTCAAAATTTAAGTTCTTAAACCACATGATTTTAGTATGTTGGTGTGGATTTATATTTATAAGTTAATTTTAATTAAACTTAGTTAAACCTTAGCCTATAAAAGGATGTGTTCTTATCCCCATTCCCCTTTACTAGTATTCTATGAAAATCCCAATAAAAGTAACAATGGCCAATTTTTTTGGCAACCCCTCCTAATGCCCTTTTTAGGAATTGTACACTTTGTTTTTGAGTTTATAAGACATTTATAGCATACAAAACTATTTCATAATAGAAGGTACTTAATTGTACTTTAAATATGAAACACGCATAACCTACCCTTAAAGGATTCAAATGTTTTAGCTCTCTTTTAAAATCACCAAACATTATGTGGAAATTACAATAAAATGAGTTATTACCACCTATTTTAATTTCTATTAATTACATGTCAAGGGAATATTGTTACCCCTATTATAATTCCCATTTTTTGTAGGTCAAGGGTTACAATCAATGACGCAGACAATCTATAGGCCTAAATTTGTATTGCATCTATTTTTAGAAAAGGGAAACATTTTTTTTGGGAAAATTAACTTACCCAATTTAAGTGTTGTTGCCTCTGAATAATATAGGTGTGGATTGTTGGTCAAGATTAATAGCCATGAAATCACAAGGATTAATGGAATCTCCATTCTCACTGATCAGTCCAACTCCCATGTTTTGATTTGAAATTGAGAGAGATTAAGTTCTTCTAGTCACGAAGTGCATGCATTTAATGGTTTTTAAAGATGATCAGGAAGTTTGATTAGGTATTGTTGTTATAGTTGTGTGTGGAATTAAATTATCCATAGCTTTCAAGTCATAATTTTTGTATCCTTCTTGTGAATTGGGCAGTGGACTTCTTCAATACAGTATATTAGAAGTTGGGATTCACCAAATGTGTAGAAAGATGCCTCTAATAGCTGAGATCCACTAAGAAACAAACCAATATAAGGGAAAGAAAACCAATAGTGCGTTATAAGTGACTCAAACGGTCTTAGTGAGTGTGCCAAAAAATGTTGTCTCCTGAGATTATAACCCTACTAAAACTTGGTTCAACACCTCAGGGAAACATGGAAAGACCTCCAAAGTGTGGGAAAATGGTGCCTTTGAGGTCAATCTATGGAAAAGGCCGAATTCCTTCTATCCTAACTCATTATGACTAACTAACCAACACTACACTACAACTATCTAAACCTATTCTAAGTATTCTAAGGGAACATAGACGCAAGACGCAAATTATGAAATAAAGAGAGGTGATGCACCAAAATAAAATAGGGATTGATTATGGATCTAGGGACACATATATGAAAACACATGTAAAGACCTAAAACAATGTGCATAGGAATTTCGAAAAAATAAATAGAATAAGAATTATGGCCAGTAAGAGGATAGAAATATTCACATTAAACACCAATTCATTCAAGGAAAGAAATCCCACTTGCATTCAATATCAAGAACCTATATATTTAATTCCTAATAGAGTCAAGGCACATGAAATATTCACAATCTCGTCATAGAGGTCTATGCGAAAATGTTTCGATCTCAAAACGGTAGAGATATTAGACTTAGCAAAAATGTGAACCCTTTATGTGCCTTTCACACATACATTTATAGGAATTGAGAGAGGAAGATTAGGTAAAATATAACTTCCGTTGATGATTGAATTCAACCATACACCACTAGCAAGGACCAATCACCATTGATTTCATAGGCCAGCTATGGGCACCTGACATTTCTCCAATCACATGCCATCAAATTTCCAGTGCAGGAGGACAATGACATTTAACATTTAATTGTGGTTGGTGGAGTGGTTGAGAACCTAGAGTGAATTTGGCATGGATTTTTGGTCATTCACAAACTTTTGACGTTCTGCCATATTGATCTTGTCTTTCAAGTCTTCGTGTCCTATTTGAAATACTTTTGGTGACTAAAGAATTTGTTTTTGAGCTCCACATTGATCCATGAATGACCAATAACTCCTCAAATCTTTCATTCACCTGCATCATTATTGTTTTTTCTCCCGTGGATCTTATTTTACTCTGTAGAGTCTTTGTGTTCCACTGAATCTCTTTGTATTGTGTACCTTCTTTGCTGCATGGATTTATTTGTTCCTCTGAACTCAACTTTTTTGACATCTCCACACTTAAATTTATTTTTCCCTATAATGTCACATGGTCTTTTACCTTTATTTCATGGGTTACCTTTGATATATTACTTTTCTTTATTACACAACCTTCTTAACCTTGTGCAACTTATATCATGTGCTTAAATTTAATCACATCTATAATTTTCTCACTCTTCGCAATACCACATAGCAATTTTCTTTTATTTTGTGGCATATTTCCCAATGAATATGACTTTAGAAACCCGCAGAACATTGCTTTCAATATTTATTCAAAACAATGAGTTTCTTTACTCTTCCTATTTTAAAACAAAATGTGCCTAAGTTATTGACTTAAATGAAGTTGTCAAAATAACATGGTTGCTATTTTGGACAACACTTACATTATACTACCTCAAACATGTGAACATCAGAAATCGTGAGCATGGTGAACACGATGTTTTCATTTTGTAATTATTTCATCAACATAATCCTCAATGATTGTTTGAATATAATCATGAAATATATGAGTCATGACATGTTGATAAGTGGCTCGAGCCTTCTTAATGCCAAAAGGAATAATGATATAGAAAAATGTTCCGCATGGGATAGTAAAATATGCCATTTATCAATTAGAGGGGTTATTTTTTTATCTGATTATATCCCGCAAAACCATCCATGAAGGAAAGCACGTCATGAACAGTGGTGGAATCAACAATTGTGCAAATAAGTGGTAATGTAAAATTATCCTTAGTTCATGCTTAAGATATAGAAAAATGTTCCGCATGGGATAGTAAAATATGCCATTTATCAATTAGAGGGGTTATTTTTTTATCTGATTATATCCCGCAAAACCATCCATGAAGGAAAGCACGTCATGAACAGTGGTGGAATCAACAATTGTGCTAATAAGTGGAAATGGAAAATTATCCTTAGGTCATGCTTTGTTAAGGTTGTGGAATTTGGTGCAACAATGGATTTTCCCATTAGGATTCATTACCAGAACAATGTTACAAACCCATTATGGATAGTCCATAACTCAAATAAATCTAGTATCACATAGTCGTTGTATTTATTCTTTGAACAATGAGGTAATGCAAGGGTGTATCTTACAATTTTTTGTTGTATTGGTTTAAAACCCTTTTGGAGTACAATGTTATGCATGGCTATGGAAGGGTCAATGTAAGGCATGTCGTTGTAGTGCCATGTAAAGAGATCAGGAAAATACTTAATAAATTTTTGAATATTTTCCCTTTTAGTATCACCAAGAGATGCAACCAAAAGGACTAAACATGGGTCATTGGTGGTATCGAAGTTATATGGCTTGGTATCATTTTTAAGTAGTTTAGATCACTTCTCAATATATGGCTACATTAGAGTAGTGTCAAGTTTTTTTCATGTCGATACTAGTAGGGCCACTTTCACCAAAGTATGCAGTGTTTTGTAGGGATTGAGGAAATTTTTTCTTATCAAAGTAGGAAGGAAGGTGCTTGTAAGTACCCATGTATTCGAGAAGGGCCTCATCATTAATAAATTCATCTAAAATGGGTAACTCAAGAGAAGTAATATCATGAATAAGGTGTCAGTTGACCAACTACCACTTGCATTTTCAAGAAGAAATACACACCTCTTGAAGACATTAAGAGGGAATAAAACATATGTTAGAAGAGAGGGATTGGGAATTGTAGATACTCATTTTAGTAGTTCATGTCTTGTAATAACAAAAATTGTACAATGCCTTTGCACTAGCCCAAAATTATCCAACTTCGTCAATTAGGTCATCCTTAGCTATATCCCATTCATTCATTCTTACACACACATAATTTTTTCACATAACGATCATATTAACCCATTAAATCTAGTTATACCATCACGCAGTAAAATCCCAAATTTTAAAGCACTCACACATGAATCATGGACCAAAGCACTTAGAAAGGGCCATAAAATTTGTACACTATGACCCTTCCCATACGCTTTGGTCACTCTTCCTCCAACGATACTTTTCTCAATTCAAATTCCTTTGGGTTACTTCTAGTTTGTGTTATCCAAGTTTTCCAGATCGAGAACACTTACATAATTTAGTTATTCATCCATTATCCAAGATGATATCATGCAAACTTGACACCCAAAGATCCTAATGAGAAATCACTAAGATAAATCATAATAAAATCCATTCCAAGACCCGATTGAGATCCATATACTCTTTATACTGATTCTAGGGTAGTTATCCAATTAGATTTGCAAATATAAAGAACATATCATCATTCCAAGTCAAGCTAGAGAAAAGGTGCAAGTACAATCACATTATTGCAAGATTATGGTTATCTATTTGTTTGCATACATTCTAGAGATCACATGATAGGCAAGAACAATGTGAGATTTGAGTCCTTTTTGGAGTAGTGGTGATGTCAACAATGCACACAGGTGTCCACAACCAACATAACGTTTATTTTGTAGGACTCCCCAACAATATAGGGGTTTTAAGGTTCAATAAATCACACGTGGAGCATTGCAAAATATTAGAGGCCCATATTCCATACATGAGAAAAATAAGAAGTATAAAAAAACCTATAAATTTGTATAAGCAGAGGATCCAAAAAGGGACAGTGCATATAAAAAGGGCCATTATGGGGTACACTTTGGTCTGTGCTACCCAATTTGGCTGATGTAACAGTTCAATTTTTTTTTTAATAACGAGGCTTTGTCAAGTCATTTTTCAACTTGTTCCAGTCATTAGATCGACATATATCATTACATAGAATACGATATCATCTAATTCATCTTCCCCCACTCATTGCACGTGCTTTAACTATTGTTATGTATCATTCTCTATCATTGTGTATCATTGCTTGATGGTTATTCCTGATATTTATAAAATTAGCCTCATAAAATAATTGATTAGGATAATCTATCATCCGTTACAACCCCTTAAAGAATGAACCATTTAGGTTAAATCATTTGGTGAAACCAAGTCATTCACACATAGGATCCATATTTTCAAGCCCTAGGGTTTCTAATAATTCTTCATTCTTTCACATCATGGATGAAGCTCACACTGAGGCATTTACTAATGATAATTCCAGTGATCTCAATGAATACATAGTTTCTAACCCTCAAAATCTAGATCTATTCTTATATATTTCTCATAAGGAATCACATCAGCTCCTGAATTCTAATATGCTCATTTCTAATATTGTCACCTCCACAATACCAACATCTTCCATTCTTGTTTTTTCTCCACACACCTCCATGTGGGAATATAGTCTCAATGTTTCATTATTATGTCTACCACTCATTTTTATCCTCCTCTCATATCTCATATTTAACTTAGCTCTTCTTTATATTAATATTAGAACTAAAATATCTTATGCAAAAATGGCTAAAATAAAACAAGGACCTAATGAGCACCTTAGTGACTATGTTCTTCTATATAATACTAATATTATTGAAATGAAAAATTTCCTATTTGATTATGAATTGCAAGAACTATTAATACAAATCATTTTTCCTCATATCTAAGAGTTAGTCATCTTCAATACCTTTTTTTCATTTGATCGCTTATGTCATATCTTTAAGGACCATGAAGAAAAGATAATTTCCATGGGAAAACTCAAGTATCATGATCATGCTTCTAATCAATCTAGTTCTTAATTATAAATTAAATATACCTTCAAAATAAAACCTATTGATTTAATAAAATATGAAATTATTAAACCCTAGATATTGCAGAATCACAATGAAATGATAAGCAATAGAATAATATATCTAACCTAAGAAATAAGTAAGATAAAAATAAAACCCTAAGTGTAAGAGAGGGAATAAGAGAATTAGCTAATTTCACAGAGATCTTGAAGTATGCCGAGATGGAAAATTGATGGAACAGGAGGATAGAATGTTGTAATTGAACCCAAAAAATTGTAGAGTTGTCAGAAATACTAGGACTAGGAAATCTAGACTGGATCAAGGGTGCCTAGGTGATGTAGACTAGTTCTAGGTGCCCGTGATTGCGAAATACCTCATAAATTTATTTTTTTAATGTCATGAGATGTTACCTAATATTCATTGTTGATCATTGATTAAACTAAAATGTGAATATTCTAGTGTGATCTAAATGCTATAGGAGCAGTAAAATAACTGAATAAATGAAGTAATAAAATACAGAAATAATACCCAAACAATCTAAGCAATGAAATGTGAAACCCTAATGTACAAAGAGGGTTAAGAAGGGCTTATCTGATTCACAGATGTTGCGAGACTACATCACAGTGGAGATTGAATGAAAAAGAGAAGGAAATTGTCACATAGTATTTTGAGGAAGTGCAGATTTGGATTGTCTGGTTAGACTGGGGTGCTTGGAGAGGGATAGGGGTGCCCGTGGGTTCCTTGGTATGTGGAAATGGCTAGGGAACCTCCTTTACAGTGTCGTTGCATGTTTTCTTACGTTCGATTCCTGTCACATGAATGTCATTTTACTTCGCTAGATGTCACCATAAACCTACAATGAAGAATGACCTGCAAAACCCCATACAAAGCATCAAAACCCTGAAAAAATAAATATGCAAATGAAGGGGTCATACTATCCTTAGTTGTCAAATTGATGGAATTATCACTGAGCATTTCACTACATATCAGACCTAGTGTAGTTCTAGGTGTGTGTATGTGTGTGATGGTAATTGTGCCCTAGGTTTCTATTGTGTCAGTCACACTTTGTTATTAATGAGTAAGTAACTAGATGTAGAATGTAATAAATGTGTGCATAGACACAATAGACTCACCTCCTATGAAGTGTGATGTAGATAAACCAGCCTTGTGTATTTTATGATGGAGCTAGATGAATGTCAATGGAGCAATAGAATCTTTGGATGGATGCACCTTAGGTGGTGATAATAAGTGCTTAGTCCTTGGTCCCTCATTATGGTCACATAAATTTATATTTATATGGTTCTCTTGCTTTAATTTTGTAATTAACCCGAAAATTTTGACCACCAAAAATATAAGAAGTTCAAATGGCTAGAAAGTGCCCAAAAAGATAAAGGAAAGTGTAAAGAGGATTAGGGCACCTAGAGGGGACTATGGTGCCTGGGGCACCCCAATCCTGGCTAGACACCTCAGTTAGAAATAGGGAAAATGTAATATGAAGGTACAAATTGGGGAAAGTACGGGTGTAAGATCAAAATTAAGCAATAGGAAACAATGAAGAATGGCCAAAACACATGGGTTAATTATTACTCTTTTCACTTAAGAACCATATGAATAGTAATATGAGATCGGGACTAAATAATTACCTAAAGTGTGTGATTTTGTGTCTACAATCTCTTTAAGGTCATTATAAGATTGTCGAGCTCACTTGTAACCTACAAAAAATACCTTTTGTAAAACCCTAAAATACATAAAATACTCAAAAATAAAAACATACAAATGGGGGATCGTATTGACCCCAAAAGTCACCTGACTAAGTGAACTTACAATCTAAGCATTGAACTACATTTCAAACTCCATATAGTTATCGTGTGTATCTGTAAGAATCATGCCTTAGGAGGCTCTTGTGCAAGATGCATTGAATAACAAGAAATACATAGATGGAGCAATGTAATCAAATGTGTGGATGGAAAAATGAACTTCCCCTCCCATGTGTGCATGCAGAAATAGCGGTTACTTGTCCCTTGAATGAAGCTAGATGGATGCTTTGATTCTCTTGAAATGCCTTTGGATGCAACCTTAGGTGATAGTAATAGATGATTTGAGATTGGTCCCTTATTATGATCACATAGCTTTATATTTATATGATTCCCTTGTTTGAATTTCACAATTAAAAAATAAAATGCCGACCCATAAGAAAACAAGATGCCCAAAAGATAAAAGATGGCCAAAAGAGGTGAGTAAGATAAAGAGAGGTCAGGGCACCCAGAAGGATGGGGGCACTTGGGTGTTAGTGTCCTAGCTAGGTGGTGGTGTCTAGAGTGATAAAAGGTGAAACATTAAAGTATAGAATGGGTTGTAGGGTATAAGATGCTAAAAAGAAGACTTGAACAACGATAAAAGGCCAAAAATAGCTGTAAATTGATAGTTTTCTCACTTAAGAATCATATGAATAGTAGTATGTGATTAGGTCCTAGAAATGTACCCTAGTGCGTGATTTAGTGTCTAAATGTTCCCCCAATTTATGTTGTTGAGTTAATTATTGATAATACAAAGTAGATAAGAGATGTGTACCTAATAAGCATGTAGATCAATGGAGAAAGTGTGTTGAGGAGACAAGAAAAAGTGTGAAGTGATAAAATGAAGTGTGGAAGCTAGAGAAGAGGAAGTGACCCTAGGGGTGAAAGTGTATGCATTGTACTGCATTGTACCTATTTTCGTTGTTGCTTGATGTGTTCGTTGTGTGACTACTTCTTCCCATAAGAATGCACCTACAAAAGAGAAGAGCAAAAGAGTAGTCAAAGTCATGTATATGTGAAAAATGCAAATGGGAACATGTGAACCTAATCCGTGATGAGTGAAAAAGACATAAGGTGTCCTAAAAACCATTATAGAATAGTGAGTTTTTGGGTGATCTCACGCCATAGCAAAAGAAGTGTTGGGGAGAAAGGTCTAGTGTTATTCTCTAACCTTGAATCTTTCCCGACAATTTATACACCACTAAATATGGTGTGATCCCTATCTTATTCAAGTATGATCTATTTCAGATCCAATAAAAATAAAATAAAAGGAGATACAATGCATTTTGATTATTAGAGAGTATGCTCCCTACTTCTTGTGTATAAACTATTATAAATTGCATTGATATGCGAAAAACACTATAATTGCCTCTATTTCATAGGTTCCCAAGAAGGGTCAAGGGTGCCTAGGTGCTCATGTTTGTGTCTGGGAACTGGCGTCTATGCTATGCTGAGGACCTAAGTTAGAATCTGGGTCATTTCCATGATTGACGACTATTCTCTTCCAGTAATGTGTAGGTATGAATTATAGTTGTGTAGTGTTGAATGAGGTGACTAATTCACCCAATGTATGCCTCCAATTTAGGGTGCATGTGAGGTCACTAGGAGTATGCAACCCAAAGGAGAGGACTTGAAACTGATTTGAAAGTGTTGCCCTGTAGGGGAGGGAATGTGTCTGGTGAAAACCAAGGCACATGCAAACAAAGTGGCTGGAAACATGTATTAGTGAAAATAAGACGAATATGTAAATAGAAGACAAAGTGTAAGCTAGTAAGCAAGAAGACAATATATACCGTGAAAAATGGGTTTCAAACATGGGACATCGCTCACAATGTTGCATGAAAATTAGGGTCAAAGTGGAAAAAAGCATACAAGCAATGAAAAAGTAATACATAGGGAAAATCCCACAAAACAATATCATATGATAGCAATCAGTGGAAAACAATATCAAACAAGTATCAGACAACCATGGTAGAAAATAGTTCATACAAAGCAAATGCTACACATGAAGCACTCGTTAGCATGTTAGAAAGATAAAAATAATGTGAAAATGTGTATATATAGATAGAGTTGTGTTTTGGTAAGAATATAATCAGTATAAAGTGAAACAATAACACTTGTAACATGTATGAAAGTAGATGCCTCCAGGAGCCGTTATGGGACTGGTAAGAGGTATGATGCCAATCATCCATGTAGCGTGTAATAGATATTTGTAAAGTCTACATTCATAACTAGAAGGCAAGTGAACACACATGTGTATATAGAAAATATAATGACATACAATGTATCCATCTAACATAGTAAGCATAGTGTAACATACAAGCATAAGTAAACAAGAACAATGTGCAACTAGGATATGTAATATATTGTTAATGAGAATGGAATGTAAAGTGAGTGTGATAGGAGTAGTGTGCCCCCCGAGCATATGTGTATGAATGTGTATGAGATGAGGTTCATTTATAAATGACACCTCAGTAGTAAAGAATGAACCATAAAACAAGAGTGCATCATCATGAAATGGTTTTAATATATGTGCTAAATGGATATGATCAATGAAGCATAGAGTATAGAGAGTAAGTGAGTGTGATGAGGTTCATTTCAGATTTAGAACCTCAACAGTCAAGTATGAAATGTGGAAATAAAGAGTATTATGAGGAAGTGTGTTGTGTGGGAATGCAATGTTAAAAGGATGTACCGTGAGTGTGATGAGTGTGAAATTTGCAATGTGCGAGGTTCATGTATGTAGTATGCCCTCAACAGTCAAGTGTGAACTATATCAGGAGACTGCATCATCGGGTAATGATGATACAAAGTGTATCAAGATGTGTAGGATGCATGTGAAAGACTAGATGTGAGGTGAAGATTAGAAAAGTATAAATGCAAGGCACCTGATAATGCTATAATGGGGGGAAGAGTAAACATGATGCCCCCAAGTGTATGATGATGAGTTTGTTATTAGATAAAAGTGAAGCTTGAGGGTCCTCCACCTGATGCTTGTGGAGATAAAGACATGTGGCCATGCTCTACTATCAGGGATGTAAGAGACAAACGATGTATTGGTGAATGATACATATGTGCATAAGACCTAGGAGGTGATGAGCACCTATATGAAGGAGACCATGGAGGTGATGTGTGCCTTTGCAAAGGAGATTGTAGAGGTGATGAATGCCTATGTGAAGGAACTTGAGGAGGTGATGTGAACCTTTGTGAAGGAGCCCATAGAGGAGATGTATGCCTATATGAAGGAGTTGTTTGAGTAATGGACCGAGGATGATGTGATGGACTGGTGGAATGATGAGACCAAGTAGTTCGAGTGAAAATAGGAGAGCTAGGATCATATTGTGCTATAGACTTGAGAGGTCCAGGGGACCTAGATGCTATATCAATTGCAATGAAAACATCAAGAGGATGTTGCATCCATGGTGTGCATGATGGAACACCCTTGATGATGATGATTTGTTTGTTATGAATGAAACTTAGACACAAGTGATTCATATAAATGATAGCTTGAGTAGAACAAAGCCAAGGAATACCTAAGGGCATGTCACATTCTTTGATTGAAGGGGCCACAAGAAATGACATAAACATGGTAAGAGGAAAAACTGTGACTATAAGTTTGACATTACCATAATTTTTAGGCATTGGATACAAAATATGTGAGAGTGGATATTTAATAGTAACCGATAGTGTAGTAGAGCACATGCCCATGTGAAGTGATGGATCAATCATTGTATTATTGATAACATGAGGTCCAATAGAAGCCTATATATCTAATGTGTCAGAAAATAATTTGGCATGATATTCATGATCACAGAATGCAATGAATGGAGGAGATGCATCAATGTGAACAACTAGAAAATCAAGGGGCCCTAATGAAGGAGGAGGCATTGAGTGATATGTATGATTGGCTAAAGAATCAAAAACTTAATTGTCATGCTTAGGAAGAGGATTGTTAAAGATATTAAATTTGTTATTTTCATTGACTGGAAACAATGTTGAAGACTAAGGAAGATCAATAACATTATTATTGATAAGGTCTTGAATTAGATTCCCTTGTTTAAAAAATTGATTAGTAGAATGTCCCACGCATTGATGATAGTTGCATCAATTTTTTCTATAAATTCAACCTTTAGGATGAGATGGATCCATATTAAGTGGAGGTGGAAGCGTCATAGGATTTCTCTTAACAAGTTGTGGCAAGAGAATATGTGGAGCAAAAGGAAATTTAGTAAATGTACGCTTAGGTAGTTTTCATTGAAGCTTTTAAGGATTAGAGACAACCTTCACAGTAGCTCTAGATTCAATACATTTACTAGATGGCTTGAAAGTGGATTTACTTTAAAAGTCAGTAGAAGATGAATCCTACTCATGATACTTAATCTTTCCCATAGGTAGTAGTTTATTTTCACGTAGCTTAAGAGTATGATATAAATGATCAAAATATGGATATGTATCAAAAATGAAACTCTCCTGCAGAGGTGGAAAAATACTTTGTACAAATAAATCTTGAAGTTTAGAGTCCATGAGAATGTTAGACATATTAGTTAAGTTTTGTTAATATCATAAGACATAGTTTGCTAGATACTTATTAGATCCTTGTTTAATTCTCGCCAGTTGAGCATGGGATATCTTAGATCCGATATTGATAGATAAATGAGTGAGAAAATAATTGAATAAATGCGTAAATGACGTTACTGAATGGATAGGTAGATCATAGAACCAAAACATTGCATAATCTTAAGGACTTCAAGGAAATAACTTTTCTAATAGAGTATGATCATCCACATAGTCTCGATATGCCACATGAAATGCTTGAAGATGCTCTTGAGGGTCATCATAACCTTTGAAGGTGGGTAACTTGGGAGTAAAGAAATTTATGGGAAGTAGATAGGTGGAAATGGTGGGTGTAAAAGGAGTTTGAAGGAGTAGAGTGAAATCTAAAGATGGATATGCATGATAGGTATCCAATTAAAGCTGAAGAATTTGAGTCTACAAATATTGATATAAGGAAGTTAAATCAGGACTATTGGAAGAAGATATGTGTTGTGCACTAGATGCATTGGGTTGAGGGAAAAGAGTGATAGTAGTAGAAATGGAAGAAAGAACATGAAGAGGTTGAGTGGAGGCCATGAAAACTGAGGAAGAACCAACAAGAGGTGCCAAAGTAAAATCTCAAGAGTTTTTAGAAGTAATCAAAGCATGAATAATGCGTGGAAGATGAGTGAGATTGTTATGGAAAGCTTACAAAAATTGGTACGTTTGTGTAATTTCTATTAATAAAACTTGGTGTCCTCATCACATGAGTTCTCACCGTCCAATTATTTTATGTTTTCGAAAGTTTTTTTTGAGAATTAGCGAGGGGGTTATCAGACTCATCCAATGATTTAGAAACCCTACGTTAGATGGAGAAATTTTTAGGTGCTCAAAAGATCCAAACTGACCACTATCGGTGATGGGCATAAAAAGGAAGATTCAAATGAAGGGTTCAACAAATGATTTAATAAAATATGAAATTATTGAACCCTAGATATCGTAGAGCCACAAAAAAATGATAAGAAATAAAAGCACATATCTGACCTAAGCAATAAGCAAGATAAAAATAAAACCCTAAGTACAAGAGAGGGAATAAGAGACTTAGATGATTTTGCAATGATCCTGAAGTATGTCGAGTTGGAAAACTTATGGAATATAGAGCCAAAATATCAAAAACAAACCCAAAAAAATGCAAATCTTTTAGAAATATTAGGAGTAGGGTGTCTGGACTAGGTTAGGGGTTCTTAGGCACCATAAACTAGTTCTAGGTGTCTGTGACTGCGAAAAACCTAAGAATGTTTTTTTATAGTATCACAAGATGTTTTATAATATTCATTGTTGATCTCTTTTAGGTCACTATAAGATCACCGATCTCGCATGTAACCTACAAAACAAAAGACCTCCTACAAAACCCCAAAACACATGAAATCATAAAAAGAAAAAGATGCAAATGGGGAGTCAAAATGAACCCTGAGGCCACCTGAATGAGTGAAATTATGATCTAATTGCTACACTACATTTTAGGCTCCATGTAATTCTCATGTGTGTGTGAAAAAATCATGCCCTAGGATGTTCTTGTGTAAGATGCATTGAATAGAGAATAATAGCTAGATGTAGGAATGTAAGTAGATGTGTGGATGGAAAAATGAACTTCCCCTCCTATGTGTGTATGTAAAAATAGAGGTCCCTTGTCCCTTGAATGAAGCTAGATGGATGATTTGATGCTCTTGAAATGCCTTTGGATGCAACCTTAGGTGATAGTAATAGATGCTTAGAGATTGGTCCCGTACTATGATCACATAGCTTTATATTTATATGATTTCCTTATTTAAATTTTGCAATTAACAGCTAACAAGTTGACCCATAAAAAAACAAGATGCCCAAAAGAGGTGAGTAAGATAAAGAGAGATCAGGGATGCCCAAAATGATAGGGGCACCTAGGAGCTGGCGTCCTAGTTAGGTGCTAGTGTCTAGAGTGATAAAATTTGAAGTAGTAAAAGACCAATTGGGACGTGGGGTGTAAGAGGCCAAGAAGAAGACATGAACAAAGAAAAAAATACCAAAGACAATTGTTAATTGCTAGTTTTCTCAGTTAATAATCATATGAATAGTAGTATGTGATTAGGACCTATAAATGTATGCAAGTGCGTGATTTAGTGTCTACACCTACCGAGCCTCAAGTTGAGGCTAAATTCATTTTTAATGCAGTGTCCCAACTGAAAATATCCAAATTCAACCTCCTTAATGACATTTTATTAAATTTCAAATCCCACTTTCAGTAGTGTGGCAACAGGTTCATGATAGTAATTTTATCTCTCTTCCTCCACCTCTCACATTGGATTCTAGTCATCCTCAAAGAAATAACTTTGATGAGAAAACATATTGTGATTATCACTGATGCAATGGATACTCCACTTATTGATTTTTTAAGCTTAAGCACATGATCCAATAATTAATTGATCCTAATTTAATTGAATGGGATGAAAAATCTTGTAACAAAACCTACAAATGATAATGATAAGATCAATATTTTTAATGATCCACTTCCTAAGCATGGCAAGGCTACATTTGAGGAAACTATAATCATGATTATCATGCGGTTTTTCCTCCATAATATACCATTAACATGTTTGATTCCCCTCTTGCATTCTATTAGATTTCCATTATCATGTTCGATTACCCTCTTGTATTCAAATCAAGTGCAAGTATCCTACTTCCTATGGGTGTATCAACCTTCCCATCACAGTTGGGCCTCTTACTATCTTCCTAACATTCATTGTAACATACAAAATAAAACATTGTGACATGATATTACGTCTTCTTTGGCTTAAGGCCCCTAGGTTTGGCTCATGTATTAGACACTAGTGTGTCAAATTCATACACGAGTGTCAGGTCATCACTATTCAAGGTATCCCACCTCAGACCCTTTTACCTAGTGTCTCTCAAGCTTCATAGGTCCCTATCACTAGTGCCCCACTTTATCCAACTAGCATTACTCTTAGCTCACCAACCATTACAGTTACCTCTATAATATGCAAAACTCCTCTTACAGTTTTGTCACGGTTCCTAGTGTTAGTACCACATTTTCACCATCAGGTACTATCCCACATGGTGATCCTTGAAGTTTAGTTACTGTTACTCACTCTTGGTGGATATCTAGGTCTCATAGTCTACCACATAAGACTAGGACATCACATATGATTCATGGGTGGAAACCACACATCTAAATCTTCTCATTAGTTTACTTCACCTCGTACACAACCCCTTTCCTTAGATCAAATTGTTATTACACACACACACACACACACACACACACACACACACACACACACACACACACACACACACACACACACACACATCAGATCTCACATGACACATGTCCCTTTATTCATGGTCACATGCTTCCTTCAGTCATAATAGTAGATAATGGGCCCTCGCCCAACATTCTAATTGGCTAGTTCATATGATACTGACACTAGGAGTAATCCACTCTCCCCCTCATTTCCCAATGAAACAATCTATTTAAAGGTTCAAATTTACTTTTTAGGGAGTGGTTACACATCTGAACCTCACTTTACACACACACACACACACACACACACACACACACACACACACACACACACACACACACACACACACACACACACACACACACACACACACACACACACACACACACAGGGAAACCTTTCTTTCAAATATCTTCTCACATACTCTATACTTCATCAAAAATCACTAAAAATGTAAATATTCCCTTTCATAGGGGAATTCATGGATCACCCTTCCTTCTCTTAAGATAATATGTTTTCATCTATGCCCTTAGGGGGCCTAAAAATCCCAAAAACATCAATATGCTAACATATAAAAACAATTTAAATATGCTAAAAATCTAAAAAAATCCGCATTTATCTTGTTTGGTCATTTCTATTACACGCTTATATTCTTCATATTACACTTTACTTATCATATTAGCTTAATACATAGTTATACACATGTGCATTCACATGGTACATTGAGTTGAATACAAGCTATACAAAAATTGTTACATGATGTAGGATGGTTGAAATTTCTCTTTATCAGTTGTTATGCGCCAACAGGGGCATCCACCTTCCACACTTTCTTACATACATGTGATATCATTTCAATATTTGTTAATTTACTTATCTTTCCTAATTCAATCAATACATACACCGTGTCATACTATTTATTACTCTAACATGCCAATGGGTGCTTCATGTGTAGTATTTTTTTTGTAAGTCACTTCCAAATTGAGATCATTTTCATTATATGGCTTGTCTCTTGTTTTACATGCTTTCTTTATTCTTTCACATGTTTACATGAAATTTTATCTATTACTTTTCTATTGCATGTTGGAATTGAGTGCCTCAATTGTCTTGTGACATCTTGAGTGGTGTCCCATGTATGTGACATATTATTTGTCATGATTGTTATACTTGTGTGTCTTTGCGTGCTTTTACTTGCATTTACTATGTTATTTTTTAATTTCTTATCACTAACAATTTTATAGATTTTTCTATTATACTATTATGTATATGCCCTGGTATACACCATGCACACTCACATTTTCCCCTACATAAATCCTAAAACACACGTGAACATCAAGTACATGTCATCTTGTTTGGGATGCATTCAAATTTCTCTATCTCAAATACCCCAAAAAAGGGGGGAAAACATCAAATAATATTTTATCCTCACATCATATTAGAACTAGGAAACTAAATAATAGGTAAAAAATCAGACATTTGATAGGTCCATAAAATGGCTTAGAAATAGACATGGGCCAGGAAATACATAAGGAAAAAACCTTATAGTAGGGACCATAACATATGACAATATGGCCCATTTGATATGCTTTTGTCCCAGGGAAAGATTTAATAAATTTATCTGTTGGTACATGTTATCGGTAATATTTACAATATTTTTCTTAGGCTCAATCTCAAATTTCATCATACGTGTTAGATTATGGTGGCACCAAGGGTATGTGCAAGTGATTATTGCCTCAGTACATTATGCTCTCATTTTCAAATCAATTGAGTTCGTGTTCATATGTAGTGATACTTATTTTTAGGCCTTGGGAAGCATCAAGATGAATAATATCCTTATAGGATAGAATTTTCATTACTCATTTCTTATGAATGGATGCATAGAAATTGTAAATCTCTTCATATAGTTTTATTCACCATGCAAGGTGCATTTGCAATTATTTCTATTCTCTTTGGAACATTACACTTAGGGATTGATCACCACCAAGTCATTCCAATCAACTCCAGTACAAATTTCAGCACATCTCCATTATAACGGTACCAGGAGTACTCTCCCCCCTCTCAAAAAACAATCAGGTGTACACTTTCCTTTGTTTTTATTTTCAATTTACATATTTTTCATTTTCATATCAATTTTAAAAGTTTCAAGTTAAATTTCAATTTCATATACTATGGACATTAACTACACTTTTCTCTATATGTACTCATATTAGCAAAACAAGCACAATTGGAACACAGAAAAAGGCCTAGCACACGAACAAGGTGCTATGAGATAACACAAAGTGTGTCTACAAAATTCGATGACCTTTTCCTTTAAGCACACAATTTTCAATTTCGTATATAAATACTCATTTTAGTAATGCATGGCTTACAACAACACAAATTGTATAACTCCTTTGCAATAGCCCAAACTTTTCCAACTTGGTAAATTAGGTGTAGACACCTAAATTTGGTATCTATATCCTTGATCATCTACTTGTGCATATTGTATTTTATTCATCCCCTTATTGAATCAAATGCCCTCTTTAAATTTAATTAATCAATTCCTATTAATTAATTAAATTCCCATCACTTTTAAATCCTATTTAATCAACATTAATTATTTAATTTATTAATCATTCCCTAACTAAATTTCCATTTCAAAATGATTTCATTCTAAAACTACACCTATGTTTTTCCCTATGCTTTTTCTAGCCTATGTCCACTGCCAACTCACCCACACCTCATCCCTAAATAACCCCCTTCCCACCTAATGTTTTAAGGAATTCGATCAACTCCTAAAAAATAATAAATTGCACTAAAAAAAGGAAAATCCTCCCATTATGGAAACTTTCCCCATGATTGGTGGTGACCCATCCCAGTCGTCGTTGACCCTATAAAGCTATGTTCGTTATTTATTTTCTCCATCAAATGCATGTGAATCCCGAAGCTCTCTTGTAGCCTGTAGACAATCCTTCATGTTTGAACATTTTAGAACCCATTACAAACATCTCAAGCCTCCTTACATCATGCATGTGCCAATTATGATCAGCATTTTGTAATATTTTCATAATTTTACATTGTTTTAATAAGGTTTTGTCATATTATCTTGGTATTTCATGTATCTAATATTTTGCAGGTTTAGAACATCAACAATAGTAGTTGTAACTTCGTCATAAAATTCCATACTTACAGGTTACTCATCTAGCTTGCCTTTCCTCAGATTTATCCAAATCTGTCATAGTCACCGCTGTACTTGACAGCTCACCATCAACTCAGCCTTAGCAACCCTTTATTTTTGTTCCAGAACATTTTCCCATCCTTGTCTGAGCTTTGTGACCTTGCTTGTTTACTCAAACCCTCATCTAGCTCCTTTGTTACAAAAAAGTCAGCTTGTTAACAACTTCAATCCTTCCCTTTAATCCTTGATTTCTAGTGTTTTCTTGGTTTCTATTCCTTTAGACCTCCTCTATAAGTTAATTCAAGCATCCTTATACTTCTGCAGCTTCCGCATTGAATTCAGATCTTGCATGGTCTGCATATTCCTCCCACATTTCTGATCCAGTCTCCCAGGTTGCCGTTGACCCAAACTAGGTATATTTATCTTTCAGTTGTTTTAATCAGATTAATATCTAAATCAATCAATAGTGTTTTTCATATTTTGTATTCTTTTAGTCTCTGCATATTATTAGTATACTTTTCCTTGTTTACATCACTTTTTTTTAACAACGGGGGTTTACATCCACTGAGGAAGTTAATGATTCTTGGGTCTTACTTTTTGGGAAACCCTCACCCAAATCATCTAATCAAAATCATTTTCAGTCTTACTTATAGATTTCATCTGATTTGTAGCAATAAGGATCTATTAACTATTGTGCACCTATATCATCGTACATCCGAGGTAACATAAAACCTCTATCATTTCTAAGTTGTGTACTTTATTTAGTACTATACCATTAATTTGATAACGAATGAGAAAATAATACAACATTCTTGGCACGCTCGATGGGATCACCCTTTATGTGATCTCTTCAATTTATTGCTTTTTTTGTTTTCTATTAACACTGTAGTGTGAGGTTCTTCTTCATCACTTGTTTGTGTTGGGTTTTTGGCTTAGATCGCTCATCACTCAATAAGTGCAGATAAATAGGAAAAGTGTTATCTAGGTATTCCTCACATTTTTTCCTATTTTTCCTCCTTTTTGCATCGTAATTTCCCATTCCTTCTTGTGTCGTCATCGAATCTCATACTTTGTTTTGGGATTAAAAATAGTATTATTTTTTAATCCTACTTGCCCACATTGCTTCAATATGGGTTTAATCTTCTACATCCCACAATTTATCACACACAACCTTAAAACTCACAAATTAAATTAACACATCAAAACATTCCCTTACCTAGTTTTCTGATTGGGATTTCATCACCCAACAGTACACTATCTCAGACATTTCCTAGCCATAATAAACCTGAAAGTAGATGTAGTTTTCCTTCTCCTAGGCACCTGGTTATCCATCCCATTTTCTTTTCATACTTTCTTAAATAAAGTCTGTTTTATTTACTTGCTTAGGTAAAAACTATTTTCATGCTCATAGTCACTCATTTAACAACTAAGAGAATGGAAAAAAACTTTACTTCAAATAATTCCTTATTTTCAAATGGTACTTTAACAAACCACTTCAAATGATTCCTTATCTTAACAAATTTCCTCTACAACAATCACCCCATCTGTGCCCTTGATTACCTCTTTTATGA
The DNA here is from genome assembly GCA_019776745.2 of Taxus chinensis. Classification (NCBI taxonomy): domain Eukaryota; kingdom Viridiplantae; phylum Streptophyta; class Pinopsida; order Cupressales; family Taxaceae; genus Taxus; species Taxus chinensis. The sequence continues at coordinate 498,627,522 of CM034155.1, read as the reverse complement.
GCACCCAACCTCTTAAAAAAATCTCTCACCCATAACCCTTTGTTCACACTATAACTTTAGGTGAGACCAACCCATTCTTATATCATCAATCTACCCTATCTAGACCTACTACTCCACCATCCATCCAATCAGAATATTTTGGACCCTGCCTAAGGTACTTCTCAGTGATACCATGTTCCAAGAGCTTGTGGATTCCAATCCAGTGGGGAACTTTATAATTTTAAGCCCTTTATGGAAAGAAAACCAAAATTTTCACTCTAAGATTATCTCCTTAGGAGATCAACCCATATTCCTCTAGATGGATCACCACTCCAACAAATTTATCATTATCAAACCAATCCCTAAGCTACTTAGCTTACAAATAATGAGATTTCTATAGCTAACCTTGCTTCCTCTTCCACCAATCCCTTGACTCATCAGAATACCCAGATAGTCACACCTATTCCTCACAACCTCTTGTTAATCAACACTACTCTTCCCCTCACCTCTTCAATCATTATTCCCACTAGTGTCCCTAGCCACTACACCCAAACATCATATCCCCTATTTGGCCAATATTATCATCTGTTTTGGGTCACATCTGGAATTCCTATCAATACTTCTCAAATCCCTTTCATGGGTCATTTGCATTATGCAATATCTAACCCCTTTCAACAACAGTTTCAACAAACTCATACCCACATTCCAGCTCAACGCTTTCCACATCAGCATACCCACATTTCGGCTCAAAACTTTCCGCATTAGCCTACCCAATCCCAAAAATCCTATCATGTTCCCATCACCCAAAAAAATTCTTTCAACAACTACCTTTCTAATCACAACCCATGGTTTATCCCCAAAAAATTCATCAAACACAATCAAATCCATAATTTCATCAAAAAATTCATCCGGTCACTTCTCACATGCAGCCACTACCTCTCATCCCCCAACAGACTCTTTCAAATGATCCCATGCAAGCCCTCATGAGTAGGTTATTCAACATTGAGGTTTTTACTTTAGGAACCAAGGTCTCATTATCATATGAGAAATTCTGTAATGAGCCTATTCACCCATCCATACTGATTAAATCATATCCTTTATACTGGGAATTGCCAAAATTAGCTAAGTTTAAAAAACAAAGAAGATCCACAAAAACACCTTCGTGCATTTTAAAACATGCATGTTATCTTATTATGCATGATTAGGACTTGATGCTCCACACTTTCCCCATGTCCTTGGCTGGTCCTCCATTGGAATGGTATAATAGTATCCTTCAATATTCGATATTCTATTTCTTCCAACTCACATAGTTAATTCTAGAACATTTTTCAATTAACATTGTGTGAAAAATAAACCATCAATGATCTATATGTCGTCTGACATTTTGAAGAGGAATCCATTACAAATTTCATCACATGAGGACACCTCATTATAAGATAATTATCCTTTCTTCTTCCACAAGTTGATCTCATCAAGATATTCTCACATTCATGTGCGAAGCATATATCTTTGGCTTTAAAAATCCAATCGTTCCAAACCTTTAACGAGTCCTTCACCATGGCCCAAATACTTGAAACATGCACCCTTGATTAGAGCCATTGTAAATTGAAATCAAATAAACCCCAACATGAATTTACTAAACCATCCACACCAAATGATAAATCAAAAGAAACAACCAATGCTGTAGTTGTTAAATCATCTCCTACATCTACATCTAGCACATGGACTCAACAATAAGTCACTCGGTAAACACCTAACTATGATCCCCTCGAGGAGTCATACAATACAATATTTGACATATTAATGGCAGTAAAACTTATCACACTTCCTCCTATCCAACCAATTGATGATTTGAGACCAAAACCTATATGGTATCGTGAAGACCATTACTACAAGTATCACCAAGTCCGAGGCCATGACATAGAAATATGTCATAATTTTAAGGATATGGTCTAAAGAATCATTGACCAAGGTGATCTTGAAGTTGAAAATCCAAATGCTTCATCCAATCAACCACTTGACATTTTTAAACAACCTTTTCCAAATCATATACCGACGATCCAAACTACAACTTCTACTATAACCCAAACACCTAACACCAATACTATAAGCACCCTGAACACTGCCGATCAGGAACCTATCCCATCCAAAACTTCATCATTGACCACATCCATTCCCTTTGATATCCTCCCTACATCTATCTCAGTGTCTACTCTCACATCTACAACTACCAAAACCCCGTTAGCAAATATATCATTTGTGCCTTTAGAAACATTCATGAAGCAACCATTTCATCCTATTTCCACATCTGACATTGGTCCTTCATCAAATTATTTATCTACCTCATCATCTAATTCATCCATTCTAGTAGGCTTGACCACCTCTCCCATATCTATGCCACCCTTGCCCATCATACCATTTGTGGAACCTATACTGGTCTTTCCTCCCACTCTCTTACCCACATCAAGTGTTGTGGTTACATCCAAACCACCTTTTATTTTCACCCTAACTTCATAATTTGAGGAATGTTTAAAATGAATTTACCTTGTAATGACCTCAAATGTTCCTTCTATATCATCAACAAAATCCCCTCAATTCCTACCTTCCGTAGATCACCTTAGACAAATGTTGTTTCCTATACTTGAACCAACCATGGAATTAGCATCGGACCCCTCAGTTAAGGTTTTAGACAATCCTCATGAGGGTGTTTCCCAACATAAAAAATCTATAATCCTTCCCTGAGTTAAACCATCCAATCCAAAATCATCTGTTTCAGAACCAAGAACATTTCAGCTCACCAATATAAGATCATTTGACACTAAAGAACCAATCAACATCAAAATTTAATTCAAATCATCAAAACATCAATACACTCGGGTTTTACCGCAAACACCCAAAATATTTCACAAAGCATATTCTAGTACTTTAGTCGGAATATATATAGAAATCCTTCAACACTTATTGCAAACCTTTTCAATCACGCTTCCTCCTATCAAGGCCTTTAACCCAAAAGGAAAGAAACCTTTATGGTTCAATTCCAACCTTATGTACGCATTTCATTATACACATGGGCACAATACTGATAATTGTAGAGCACTCTGGGCCATTATGCATAGACTCATGGAAGAGGGAATAATTTCCCTTGGACTGAGTTAGTCCCTTCCTTACACATCTAGTCCAACATATGCTATTTTTCCTTCGGGAGATGACTCATCCATTGATAGTCCTCCTTTGTTCATAAATACAGTTCAGGTAACCACTCGATCTGGCCCACGCGAACCCAAATAAACCTCCAAGCCAAAAGATAAGAAATTTTTCATTATACCTCCTCCTAACGAGTTGGCCACATCATTGAAATGGAAGGTTTATATTTTAGTACCTCCTAAGCCTATTGAACAAAGTATTGCTAGGTAGCTTCATCAAGCCCTAGTAAAAATATAACTCTACGAGCTCATCTAAAGATTGCAAGATCATAGAAATGATCTTATTGAAGCCTTGAAGCACATTCTGACATCTGATGACAAAGATCAGCCATTCGCATCTTTTATAGGAGCACTTACTGCTTCTACTACTATACCATTCAACGAGACTAAAATTCAAGACATCCGATTGGAAGAACATGATCTTACCCTCTTTATTATGGTTAGGATCAATGATACATTCATTCGATTGTCTATGATCGATAGTGGGGAAAGAATAACTATCATTCCTTACCAAAGGAAATCTATCACTCAAACACCTGCAATTCTTTGTACCTTTAAAAATTCCATTGCTCTGCCTTGGGAACAATCGATCTCATTATCCGTGTTAGTGAGAAACTCATCCATGAGATATTCTACACCATTGAGGAAGAATTTCAATATAATGTTCTCCTCGGACAACCATGGATCCATGACATCCATTGCGTCCCCTCTACACTTCATCATTCCCTTAAATATGAACATGAGGGAAAGATCCTGACACTTCCTAGGGGTTCTCCTCCCTTCCAAGGATGTAACATGCCTTATAGACCAAGTGGCATGCTCGTCCTTAAGGATGATCCATATACATTATCCACTAGCTAAGTCATTCCCTCATCCAAACTCCCTAACAAGGACTCCATGGATAACGTAATGGACAAAATTATGATGGGGGAGTATCACCTTCTCATGCTCAACACCCTTCCTACTCCTCATTGTATTGTTAGACCAAATAAGGTGCCTATGTACCAACCAGACATCAGGGATGTTGTTCCTTTCTGTCCACAACACCTTCACACTAGTATTATTTATTGTGGTTTTGATACCCACTCTTCCCACATAAATGATATCTAACATGCCAAGGTTTATACAAGAGGCTTTAGCTTTCTTAAAAACCCATCTTTTTCCTATAGCTATCTCCATCATTGTGCCTGGGAAGGATTCGGCCTAGGATGTTATGATCATGGCTCGTATGGCCTCATTCCTAATCAATTTCACAAACCTAATGAAAAGTTTGGGTTAGGATACCGAGAGTAGTCCCCTAACCCCATTCCACCATATGATATTCTCATACACATGCCTTCTATATCTTTTCCAAATTTCTAAGATGTGGGCATACCTTCTCTACCTTCTCCATATTTTCTAACCCTCGAAGACATGGACATATTTTATCCTCATTCCCTATCTCTTTAACTCCTGAAGACACGAACATATCTTCCCTACCAGCTCTTGAAGACATAGAAATGGAGGACACCATTTCTATTGCTTCTAACTTTTTTTTAGTCTCCACCATAACTTTGGGGTTGGTCACCTATCAGTGTGACAATCAGACTAAGTCCCTTCATCTTTTCCATCTAGAGATAATAGAAGAATATTATTATACCATTGACATTCTTCAATGTATTGATGATGACACCATTCTTTCCCACATGGGGGCAGAAGATTCTTATCTTTAGAAGACCTTACCATCTGACTCACTTTCTCTTCTTAACAAAGCCACCATTGATGTTAATACGGGACTCCGCAGGAGCTTCACATTATCAAAGTGGGCCAATCCCTTGATCCACCTGAGTTAGAATATTTCACTACATTCCTTTCCCATCATAGCCAAACATTTGCATGGTCATAATTAGACATGTCATTTCTTGACCCCTCCATCATCGCCCACAATATTGTCACATATTCCAATGCTAAACTGATAAATTAGAAGCTTCTCCACATACACCCTTGTGTTTCTCTCCTTGTAAAGAGGAGTTGTAGTTCCTTCTCTCTGCTAATTGACTCTCCCCAATGGGTTTATAACATTTTTCCCATCGCTAAAGCATTAGGAAAGCTGCATATATGCACTTATTTTTAGGATCTTAATCTTGCTTACCCTAAGGATGAATTCCCTGTTCAGAACATTGATCAAATTATGGATCTTACCATAGGTCATGAGATGCATTATCTCATGGATGGTTTCCTTGGTTACAGTCAAATTATCATCACACTAGAAGATCAACACAAAACCTCCTTCATTATTCCTTGGGGGACCTTTTGCTATCATGTCATGCCCTTCAGTTTAAATAATGTTGATGCTACTTATCAATGGGCCATGACTTATATCTTCCATGATCTCATCCACAAAACCATAGAAGACTACGTTGATGATATTTTAGGAAAATCTAAGCATCAACGTGACCATATTTCTATCCTCGAAGTCCTTTTTGAGCACCTCATTCCCTTTTTCCTTCATCTTAATCCATCTAAGTGTGTATTTGGAGTCTTAACTAACAATCTCATTGAATTTATCATTTCTATTAGAGGAATAAAAGTTAACCCCATAAAAATTAAGGAAATCATTGAAATGCCTCCCCCTTCCAATCTTAAATGACTTCGTAGCCTTCAAGGTCACCTTCAATCTGTCTGTCACTTCATTTCACAACTCTCATATCATTATCAACCCCTTCATCACCCCCTTCGCAAGGACATTAAATTTAATTGGGATCACGATTGTTAAAAATATTTTGACAATCTTAAATAGTATCTTTTATCTCCACCAGTGCTCACACCTTCACACGAGGGGAAGCCATGTTATTTATACATCTCTGCCACCAATCATGTCTTAGGAGCCATGTTAGCTCATCATGATGACCAAAACCATGAGTAGGTTGTTTATTATATTAGTCGCACCTTTCATGACTATGAGACTCGCTATATTGTAGTTGAAAAACTATGTTGCGCTCTCTCTTTTTCTACTTCTAAACTTCAACATTACCTTCTTAATCATAAGATGTATGTCATTATTAGCTTTCATATCCTTAAAACATTTCATTCTAAGACATACCATAATGATCATATCACTCAATGGCTCATGTTCATGACTGCGTTTGACATTAAGTTCATTTCTCAAAAATCCATTAAGGGCCAAGATATTTTTGACCAATTAGCTAAAGGCCCTCTTCCTAATACACATTTACCTCATGAAATTTTTTTAGTAGAATCCATTAACCAATTTCATCACCAATATGGCACTCTTAAATTCACCCTCTTCTTCGATGGTTCAAAATTTTAGCAAGGGGGAGGCATTGGAATTGTTCTCATTCCTCCTTGGGAAAATCCTATTCTCCTAACATATAAACTCAATTTTGAGTATGCAAATAACATGGTGGAATATGAGGCCCTCATCTTGGGTCTTGAAACCACTGTCTTTATAGGTTTTCACATTCTTGACATCTATAGAGATTCCGAGCTTATAATCAAACAAGTCAGAAGTGGGTATCAATGTAAAAATGACACTCTTCAAAAATATCACTACATTGTTCATCTTCTTCTTGAAGCTTTTGATTCCTATACCATCCAATTTATTCCCCAGTCGACCAATTGTTTCACTTATATGATGGCGTCCCTTGAAACTCTCATCCCAAAGACAATAAAAGACTCCAAACTTCCTGCATTTTCATGATCGACATTCTCCTGAATTACCTCAGGTTAATCTTATTGAATCTGGTTCACTAGATCTTTGGTATTCTCAAATATTTGATTATCTATCGAAATCCCTTTTTCCTCTTGATCTGTCCAAAAATGCTAAGAGGTCCTTTCTTCAATGCACTCACCACTATGTGATCCTTGGTGGCATTCTTTATAAATGTGAATTTGACAGTGTTCTTCTCTTATGTCTCAAATCCCATGAAGCCTTTCGGGCCATCTTGGAAGTCCATGACGATATTTGTGGTGGAAACTTTAGTGGCTTAGCCATTGCTAAGAACATTCTTCGTCTTGGCTATTACTGGCCTTCCCTCAACCATGATTTTTATGAATATGTTAAGAAATGTGAACAAATTTAGTAGCATTCCAATCTCTTTCGTATTCCTAGTCAAGCTCTATAGTCAGCTTAGGACCTTTCGCCCTTTTCATAATGGGGCCTTGATCTTATTGGTTTTATTAATTCTCGTTCTTCACATCAACATCACTCCATCATCACTGCAACTGAGTATTTCACTAAATGGGTGGAGACAATCCAACTTACGTCAACTAAATCAGGCCTAATCATTAGTTTAATTGGTAAATGTGATAATAATAGAATGGTCACAATAAAACTAATGATTAGGATATCCTTGGATCATTCCTCCATATTATCCCCTTTCATCTCTCATTGTGAGGATTTGGAACTATGTGGTATTCCATCACTTCCTATATGTGACCTCAAATATGGGCACTGTCATCACCAATCTGGCATTATGATAATTCTTCATCGGGAACTCCTCGTGCTATGATTATTTATTAATGCACAGCCTTTAGTTTGGTGGATATAATATGGAAACAAAACAACAACATAACACAAGAATACCATCGACTATGATAAGACAGAATGATGACAAATCTGAAATACCAAAGTAAATTATAATATTAACATGAAATTGTTACAATCTCACCCATGAGGCACTTCGGGTGTTATTGAATTCACTTGCCTTTCATCAAGACTATGGGAGAAACTTTACAATTACACCTCTTGGTGGCTTCTTCAACACACCTTTAACTGATGGCTTCCTTCGCACACTTCCTACAATATTTCTCACTACTTCCTTCTATGCTAAATGAGGGGGGTGGCCTCTCTATTTATAGAACTTACAGGCTTATCCATCTTATCTCTAAGATAGGATAAGAAATCCACTCTGACGAATCATATTCCATACCTTAACTCTTATCTGTACATGTAAGCTTATCTTTTAAGATAAGATAAACCTTATCATTTTACATGGGTTCCACATTTTTAGACTTTCTACAAATAAAATACACAAAATATTTATGACCTCACTCCTTGTCCTTATTACCAATATAATATTTCTAATTCCTAATCATGTAGACCCTACTTCTCTAATTACCCAAACTTTGACATTTTCATATTACCGGACCACTTACGACAAATATTTACTTTTTACAACATTCCTATTGTACTTTGACTGTTACCGTACTCCATATTATTGGCGGCATCGTACTGGCAGCGCCGTTATCTTCTATCGGACGCTACTACTAATTACACTTAACAACATCCTATTCCTAATACATACATTAATGAAATAGAAATTATGGAGGAAAATTTTAGTGTCGACATCTTCCCCCTTCCTAGCTTCTACTCTGTCCTCGGAGTAGACTATTCTGGTGCTTGGAAAATTTTCAACTTGTCGTGGTTGACCCATTTCGTAATGGGAGTGCCATCCAATTCCTCCAGTCGGTACGTACCATTTTCATGCACAACTGCTATTTTGTAGGGCCCCATCCATTTTGGAAGAAATTTTCTCTGTCTTCTTTTTTTGTATCTGGAATCATATACTAGAACCAAGTCATTCACATGAAATGGAGACCAAAGGATCTTTTGATCAAAGTATTCCTTCTTCTTCATTTTCTTCTTATGTCTTGTATGCTTTGTTATTTCCCTCATTTCCTCTAGCAAATGAAGATGTACCAACCTTTCTTTTACTGAATCACTTTCATCCATCCTTTCATTTTTCATAAGTCTCACAGTGGGAATATCAAACTCAATAGGAAGAACTGGATCAATGCCATAGGCTAACTGAAATGGAGAGTATCATGTTGTTGACTTTGATGTTGCCCTATATGCCCACAATGCTGCGTGAATCCTTTTATCCTATTTATGTACCTGCAAGGCTGCATCTTTTGCTAGAATTTGACACAACAAAAAATTTGTTCGTTCCACCTGTCCATTTGTGCTTGGCTTGTATGTTGTTGCCTTCTCGTGCTTAATAGAAAACTTATTGACTAGGGCTTCTACCACCTCATTAATGAAGTGGCTTCCTTGATCTGTTACAATTTCTAATGGACAACCAAATCTGGTGACAATGCGTTCATATATGAACCTTGCCACTTCATCCATGGAAGCTGTTTTCAATGGCCTAGCTTCAACCCACTTGGTTAAATAATCTGTGGCAACTACAATATACTTATTTTGGCGTGAGGTAGTTGGAAGTGGACCTACAATATCTATTCCCCACTTTTCAAAGGGACCAAGTGGAAGAATGGAGATGATGAAGTCTTACGGTTACCATGTGTTTGAAAAATATCACGTCTTACAATAATTATAACAATCTTTAAAAAGAGTCGTCTAGTGATAATCTGCATCCAAGATCCTTCTTGCTGTAAGTTGTCCAGAGAAGTGCCCTCCACATGTACCATTGTGGAATTCTTCTAGCAGCTGCTTCCCTTGATCACGTCCAACTGCCCTCTTGTACTGTACATCAGGTCCTATTCGAAATAATACTCCATGCAGAATAGAATATGGACGACTGGCTTGAGTAATCTTTCTCTTAGTCTTTGCATTGGCACCATCAGGAAACTTCCAAATATCTATGTATTCACTAGGGATTGTGTCAAGGGATAACAATGCTGCATCGGGGAAATCATCATCATCACAAGATGATCCTAAACCATCATAGGCTCGAGAGAGTGCATCTGCATTGACATGCTTCTTTCCTGGCGTATCTATAATATCAAATTCAAATTCTTGTAGAAAAATTATCCATCTCGCTATCCTCCCTGATGGGTTAGGCTTATTTACAATATATTTTAGATCCTGATGATCTGTTACAACTAGAGATTTTTTCCCTAGCAAGTAATTTCTAAACTTCTTTCCAGCAAAAATGATAGCCAGAGCCTCTTTTTCAGTTACAGTATAATTTACCTCAGCACTACTCATTTGTCTGCTCCCAAAGTAAATTGGATGTTCATTCCCATTTTCATCCTTTTGGCTCAAAGTACTTCCTAGTGCTGCATCTGAGGCATCAGTGTACACAATGAATGGCTTGCTCCAGTCTGGATTCTATAAAACAGGTGAAGACACCAGGGCTTCCTTTAGTTGTCCAAAAGCTTCATGCGCCTTATTTCCTGGTTCATAAGTAACATCCTTCTTCAGGAACTGGGTTAGTGGCTGTGCAATCTTTGAGAAATTCTTGATGAACCTTCTATAGTAACCCACATGGCCTAAAAATGATCTCAACTTACTTCTATTCATAGGAAATGGTAAATCTTTGATTTTTGAAAATTTATCATGATCAGTACCAATACCATCTCTGGATACAACATGCCCTAACAAGACACCTTCAGAACATCCAAAGACACACTTTGTAGGGTTTAGTGAGGCTTGTGCTTCATCTAACCTTTGAAATGCTGTCTCCATTTGGTGCAGGTGGTCCAACTTGCTCCCATAGATCCAAAAATTATCCAGAAATACTCGAACACCCTATTCATCAAATGCTGGAATGTTGCTGGAGAATTACACAACCCAAAAGGCATAACTCTATAAGCAAACATTCCCCAAGGAGTGGTGAACGTGGTCTTCAGCAGATCTTTCTCTGCTATACGAACTTGGTTGTAGCCGCTATGTCCATCAGCAAAACTATAGCACTCCTGGCCAGCTACTTCGTCCAAGATCTGATCTGAAAATGGAAGAGGGTAATGATCCTTCTTTGTTGCCTTATTGAGCTTCCTGTAATCAATACAAATGCGTAGCTTCCCATTCTTTTTTATTGAGATCACAATGGGAGAAACCCATTTTGAATTCTCCACAGCAAATATGAATCCTACGTCAAGCAACTTATCTATTTCTTCTTTTACAGTCTTGGAAAAATTAGGATTCATTCTAGATGGCATTTGCTTTATGGGCTTAGCACCATCTACCAGCTCAATAGAATGTTCTACCCAACTTACTTGACGGAGTTCCTTATAATCAAAAGTGAATAGGTGTATGTACCTTTGAAAGAGCTGGAGGTAGGATTCCTTCTCACTCTCCATCACAGCATCACCAATATTTATTTGTTGGAGACGATCATCAACTTCTTCTTCAGATAATTTTATGGGGTCATGAGTTGGTGTGACTGGAAGGATATCCATGACTGAAACATCAACCTCACTTTCTTCATCTTCAGCGTCCACTTCACTGGTACTAGAGTAATCAGAGGATGTCCAATCATCAGTTTCATCACTTGAATCCACAGGTTCTACTTTATGATGCCGAGGGATCACATTTATCTTAACCCTCTCTCTACCACGTCCAAGTGTCATGAAACCTTCATTCCAATAGTTCCTTGCATGAAATCTCCTTAGCCATGGTCTTCCTAGCAACATTGGGTACGCAACAGTACCATTTTTCATCACCTGAAAGTCTACCACACATACAACACCCATAACAGATATTGCCACATTTGAAACTACACCTTCTGGTTTAGTTTTTCCCTTATTTAATGACCTTAACATAAGTGTTGAAGGGAGATCAATTTTTAAACCCAACATATTCATTACAGACTCGGTCATTACATTAACTGCAGCACCTCCATCAAATAAAACATCATGAATTGAAATACCATTACATAATACCTCAGCTTGTGGAGCATAGGGATCTGCCTCTGCCTCCAAAACAGGGACCTCAACCTCCTTTCTTCGTCGAGCATTGAGTCCACTTCGCAGCTCCCGCCTCTTCTCCAAAGACATGGCCAAGAGTTGACCATATGTAATGTTTGCAGGCCTTTTGGACAGATCTTCCAAGATGGAGTATGGTCCTTGCCCCTGTGAAATCAGAAAATCCTGCACACCCAACTTTCTTCTCCTATGTTTCTTACTATTTTCTCCTTTCATCTTCTTAGGATCATTTCCATCTTGATTATCTTTTTCTTTCTTTCTTTTTGTTACAAACACATCTACTTCATTATTTCTGCTCTTATCTACTACATCAAAAGAATTCACAGGTGCTTTTCCTTTATCATTATCTTTTGTACCAGATGTAGAAGCTCTATCTGGACAATTATACTTATAATGACCCTTTTTATAACAACCATAACAAACAACTTCAGAAATATTTCTTTTTGGACCTCTATCTCCTCCCCGAGAACTAAATTCTTTTCCTTGAAGAAGATTAATAGTTAACTGACCCATCTTTTTGAGCAGATCTTCATACTCAGTAGATGTACTAGGAGAAATATTTGTGCTCACCGGGAGTGGTTGTGGATTATGGACCAAAGGTGTTGGTGTAGGCTCTACTTTAGCAACAATTTCTTTCGGCTCCTCTTCCATGCTTTCTTCTTGCCTTCTTGCAATCTCCTTTGCTTGTTCAATGGTAGCTAGGAAGTCATACTTTACTCGTTGTCTGATCTCTGGCTTCATCCCAAGAATGAAGTTCTTACATAGGAGATTATCCACGCCATTCATCAACCCATCCACTAATCCTTCCTTCCGGATCTGGGCATCGAGCTTCCTCCTTAGCTCTAGAACACGAGCATGATAATCCCTTATCTTCTCCTTCTCTCCTTGGGATAGCTTTGTGATATCAATCATGAGATCTGCATATTTCTGTTGTTCACCAAATTCTTCAAGAAAACTTTCAGTTAATAAATCCCATGAATTTTTCACATTATCACCTAGTGTTTCAAACCACCTAAGTGCTGAACCATCCAAAAAGGTAGGAAAAAATTCAATCCATTGTTCCCTTCTTATGAGGCCATTACAAATACAAGATCGTTTAAACTCTTGAATGAAAGAAGAAACATCTTCATTAGATTGAGCTGAAAAAATAGGAATCTTTCCCATTTTCAAAAGTAACCACTGTGAAATACCAACCCCCAAGTACAATCAACAAGACTTATGTGCACAAATAATTGGAATCACTATACTAGAAAGTGACTTTACACATTTCTACAGTAAAATAGAAATGACCATGGTAAACTCTGGTAAAACTTGACTTACTGCAGTAAAAACTGACTTTACTGTGGTAAACACTATTCACGGTAAAAAGTGAAATTACTGCGGTAAATACTATTCATGGTAAAAAGTGAAATTACTGCGGTAAATACTATTCCCAGCAAAATAACTTTACCATGGTAACTACTAATCATGGCAAAAATGACTTTACCATGGTAACTACTATGCACAGTAAAAACAAGGCTACCCTCCAATTGATTTTTGACTAAGTGGGAATATCTCTCTAGAAAATCCACCAACAAGGAATGGTACCGGCAACGGAACCAAAATGTCATCACCAATCCGGCACTATGATAATTCTTCACTGGGGACTCCTCATGCTATGATTATTTATTAATGTACAACCTTTAGTTTGGTGGATATAATCTAGAAACAAAACAAAAACAGAACACAAGAATACCATCGACTATGATAAGAAAGAATGATGAAAAATCTGAAATACCAAAGTAAATTATAATATTAACATGAAATTGTTACAATCTCACCCATTAGGCACTTCAGGTGTTATTGAATTCACTTGCCTTTCACCAAGACTATGGGAGAAACTTTACAATTACACCTCTTGGTGGCTTCTTCAACACACCTTTAACTGATGGCTTCCTTCGCACACTTCCTACAATATTTCTCACTACTTCCTTCTATGCTAAATGAGGGGGGTGGCCTCTCTATTTATAGAACTTACAGGCTTATCCATCTTATCTCTAAGATAGGATAAGAAATCCACTCTGACGAATCATATTCCATACCTAACTCTTATCTGTACATGTAAGCTTATCTCTTAAGATAAGATAAACCTTATCATTTTACATGGGTTCCACATTTTTAGACTTTTACAAATAAATACACAAATATTTATGACCTCACTCCTTGTCCTTATTACCAATATAATATTTCTAATTCCTAATCATGTAGACCCTACTTCTCTAATTACCCAAACTTTGAAATTTTCATATTACCGGACCACTTATGACAAATATTTACTTTTTACAACATTCCTATTGTACTTTGACTGTTACCATACTCCATATTATTGGTGGCGTCGTACTGGCAGTGCCGTTATCTTCTATCGGACGCTACTACTAATTACACTTAACAACATCCTATTCCTAATACATACATTAATGAAATAGAAATTATGGAGGAAAATTTTAGTGTCGACAGCACCACGAATCGGACTATAGCATATTTCTTATCGATAGTTTATCCCCTTTGGTGAGAAATCCATAATCATTATATCTATTACCCTCTCATTCACCTATTGGAAGCATGCAAAGGGTTCATAGGTGTCTCGTGTACATCATTATCCCCTCCTAAGTGGTCTACTTAGATCGTCCCAAATCTCTCCCATGTAAAATCAAAATTCATGGATGCTTAAATAAAAAATCAAAGTTATAAAAAAAAAATGATCCCTCGATGGACAACTGTTCATACAAAAAAAAAGAAGGAAAAGAAAAACAAAAAATTAAAAACATGAAATCAAAAATAAAATAAAATAAATAGACCGATCCCTCGAAGGATGGCTACCATTTATCCTTGCCATATATATACTGTATAAAATAGACCATATCATTGAAGGATGATTACTCTTTATGAAATTTTAAGGCTTCCCGCATTGATCAAATTTCTTCTAGTAGGCTTCTGACATTAACTAGTTTGCTCTTTCCCCTTCCCAGAGTTGGCGCATAGTTTTAGGGAGCACAAATTTTTGGGAGAACCCTCTTCCTCTGTACAAGTTACATTTCAAACCCCTTTTTTCATGTCAACATTAGGTTTATGAGATCATCTCATCCATTTCTTCCTTGTGATCTTTGAAATGACTAACTATCATTGGTTATTTTCCATCCTTTACTTTTGTTGCATGTGCCTTGTGTTACTCGAATCTCCTCCTTGTTTACCTCCAACACATTTGGAGGCATATTTTCCTCATATGTTCCTATAGGTACCCACAATTATAGGGTACTACACTTTCAGAATGATGTTACACATGCCCCAATGATGATACAGGTCTCCTTGCAAGGTGTTCAGAATCCAGAAAAGCTCGCCAAGTATACGTTTGTATCCCGCATGCCCCGCTCGGCCTCCACATGCTTTGTTTTGCCATCTGCCCCCTTTTTATTGCATTTTTGTCTTTAGTGATGAAACCACTGCCCTTCCTGGGCAGTGGTCTCGTGACCGCCGCCCAGGATAGGGCAGTGGTCCCATAACCGCCGCCTTGCACAGGGCGGTGGTTCTGTACGCATTTTCTAGATTCTTCCAATGATCACGTCAAATGTAAATCTTCAATTTTACATTCTTTCTTCAACCACTTTGGCTTTCATTAATGTTTTTGGTTCCCTGGTAATAGTGTTTTTCCTTTGTTTATAGTAAAAGAGTTCAATTGGGAGTTACCCTCTGGTAATTGCATTTGCTATAAATAGCCAGCTTGTTTTCAAACAAATGGGCCATCATCTTCTCAATTCTATTTTTCAGTCTTTGAATTTCTTTCTTAGATTTCTACTAGCTTCATGTTTTTCATCAATTATTAGTTTTCCTTTGTTGCTTAGAAGTCATTCAATCTTCTTGTTTCAGTGTTGTTCTATACAATCAGTTTAGCATAGAATAGCTTCATTTCTAGATTAGAGTCCATTAAAGTTACATGTTTTGTTTTGTCACAAGGATAGATTCTACAACTCTCGGCACACTTGTGTTGTATTCCCACAGTAAATCCCACTAGGAATTACATAGTCAAGCTCTATTCACTTGTGTTATCCCTCTCCTACTCACATTGTATTCAGTCTATATCCAAAGCTTGCATTGTTTGAATACCATCTTCTATTTGATACTATCATATGCACTCTTTTATGGATTCACGAGAACAAGAAGGAATGAGGAGATCACACTGAGGGGATGAAATCACACACAACTAGATTTATCACTATTTTGTACACGCCAGGTTTGAGATATCAAATTCTAGTTACAAACGTATCAATAGAGTAGTGAAATTATTTATTTTAGTAAAAGTTCACTCTTCGCTATACCCAGGAAGCTTGGGGATTGAGCGTTTTTAAAAACCTGATCATTCCTGACTTCTGGGTAGGAGCGAGAGGGCCTTCATTCCAAATTTAATTGCTTAGATATTAGGATAAATCACACTTCCAGGAAATAGTCACACCAGGCTACTTATTTTTTTTTTTTCTATTACCGTAGTTTTCCATTGTCTAATTACTAGAGTATCTGCTCTGTAATTTCGTTAAATAACTCATCAAAAATACAATAGAAATGCTTCATGTGTAAATAGATCTTTTGTAATCAGTTTTATTAATTTTATTTAAATTTGAAACACTTGTATGACAATCCTAGACCTAGAGCAGCCGATAGAATATTATTGACCATAGTTGCCTTACCAATCTACCACCACAACATAGCTGTATAGATCAAGACCTTAGATACATGTCTTTCAAGAAAGGACAACCTACAAGCAATTAGTTGAACAACTGAGAGGGTTAAATATCAAAGACGACCAGGCATACACCTTTTTGGTCACATCTCCTAACTATAGGCTGCTTTGATAAAATACCCGAAGACTGTAATACGGATTTGAAAGAGAACAAGAATTGGTTGTACCTTTAGTATTTCCACACCCTACATTCAGGAGACCTCCTTCCTTGACATAAATGCTAACCTTACCATTCAAGTGCCAGCACCCTTTAGTACTTGATAAAATATACACTTCTGTTCTAAACCATAGATGATGAAAGTTATGATGACTGGATATTAAAGAAGGATTGATTCTTCACATGACCATTACAGGTCCACAACAACCAACAAAACGCACGTTTTGCTCCCCAAGTCCCACAACCCATGGGCCTGCAAAATCATTAAGGCATTGACACTGTTTATGATGGATATTTAGATCCTCACACTCCCCCAGATATTATCACGTAATTCTCAGTTTAAATAAGAAGCCAATCAAACTAATATTTGTTTTGGATCGACTGAAACCACCCATATTTCACTATAAATCCACTAAGCCTCCTGTCAACCATTCTCATACATATCTGGAGTATATACTAATCTCCACAAGCACTTCCAAGATACAACAACCAAAAACGATCTCAGAAGATCGCAGTGATGGGAAGCCTCCAACACTACTATATCTAACGATCCTTTACAACAACAAACCATATCAGGTTAGGAGGTCCTTCTTTGCCTTAGATTCGCAATTCCATTATTCGTATGAGGATATACGATTACCTAATTGCTTATCTGTATCCTTCATATTCAACATTCACCATCGATATCACCAGGGAAGCTGTGGGGATTGATAGTTTTTAAGAAACCGTGATTCATTCCTCACTTCTGAGGTAGGATCGAGAGTCCTTCAATTCAAAATAATTAATTGCTTAGATATTTAGGATAAAATCACAACTTCAGAGGAAAATAGTCACACCAGGCTACTTTATTTGTTTTTATTCTATTACTAGATTAGTTTTCCATTTTCTAAATATACTAGAGTAGCTGCTCTTTAATTTCGTTAAAATACGTCATCAAAAATACAAAATAGAAAATGCTTGCATAGTGTAAATAGATCTTTTGTAATCAGTTTATTAATTTTAGTTAAAATTTGAAACACTTTGTATGACAATCATAAGACCTAGAGAGCCTAGAGAATATATATTTGAACCAATAGTGCCTTAACCAAATCTACCCACAACATTAGCTGATATAGATCAAGACCTTAGGATACATGTCTTTCAAGAAATGACAAACCTACAAGCAATTAGTGAACAACTGAGAGGGTTAAATATCAAAGACGACAAGGCATACACCTTTTGGTCAAATCATCCTAACTATAGGCTGCTTTGATAAAATACCCGAATGACTGTATAAGGATTTGAAAGAGAACAAGAATTTGGTTGTGATCCTTTAGTTCCACAACCTGACATAGGAGACCTCCTCATTGACATAAATGCTACCTTACGCATTCAAGTTGCCAGAACACCTGTTAGGTACTTTGAGAAAATTATACAACTTCTAGTTCTAAACATAGAGGATGAAAAGGTGTATGATTACTGGATAGTTAGAAGAAGGGATTGATTCTTCACATGACCATTACAGGTCCACAACAACCACAAACTCACGGTTTTGATCCCCAAGTCCCACAACCCAATGGGCCTGCAAATCAGTTAAGCATTGACACTGGTTTATGAATGTTAGTATTTAGATCCTCACCACTCCCACTAGATATTATCACGTAATTCTCCGTGTTAAATATAGAAGCCAATCAAACTAATATTTTTTGGGATAGACTAGAAAACCACCCATAGTTCACTATAAATCCACTAAGCCTCCTGTCACCATTCTCATGACATTATCTGGAGATATATACGAAGCTCCCACAAGCCACTTCCCACATATCCAACAACCAAGAAACATGATCTCAGAAAAGATCGACATTGATGGGAGCCTCCGAACAACTACTATATCCGAACGATCCATTACACCAATTCAGGTTAGGAGGGCCTTCTTTGCCTTAGATTCGCAGATTCCATTATTGCGTATTGAGGATATAAGATTACCTAATTAGCTTATCTGTATCCATTCATATTCAACATTCACCAGCTATCTCAGCATGACCTCGGGAGGTCGGGTATGATGAAGAGGTACTTGTAGATTCCCATGCTCGCATGTCACTTTTCTATTGTACAATTCCTTTATATGACATAGATTCATTAATACCTATGGGTCACCATCATTAAGTTGTGTCTTATCGGATCTTATCTAATCCATATCATCATAATTCCACCCTTGTGGCCATCTATATTCTTCCTGTAGGGAATTTTTCTTCAATATTTTGCATTCACCATGTTTTATTATAATTCCACATTTGTGGCCATATTTATTCTTTCCTTTAGGAACTTAACTCAATAATTCATCTCAAAGTCCACATTCATGGCCATACTTATTTCCCCTTAGGGAATTTTAATTAATCATTAATTTCCCTATTTCACATTTGATGCCTTATTTACTCCTCCTTTAGGAATTTTTATTTCTCAATTATATCCAATTCATGCAAAAATTCCTATTTTGAGGTCATATTTATTCTCCCCATGGGGCATTCTATTTCAACATTCACTCTATCCATTTCTACTCTTGAAGTCCTCTTTTGAGGCTATACTTTTCCCCATTTAGGGCATATTTCATTTCCTCCTTTGCAACCATACTTCTCCTTTGGGGCATATTACTTCATCACCCGCTTTTTCATTTTTCCTTTTTAGCCAATTTTTTGTGTCCCATTAGACACCACATCATTCATCCTTGCTCCTTATGGACACAAACCTTTTCACTTGATTCCTCGTGTAGGAAGGATTTTGCATACCCTTTCACATATAGCTGTGCATATTTTGATGACTTGCCTATGACCCGTTGGTCATCTCAGCATGCATCCATACTATAGTGATTTTCACCCACTCATTGGTCCATAGAACGTTGTAGCCTATATCCGTTGAGACCTCTACTGATGTGATATTGGAATCACTACCATATTTTTGATTGTTATTGTGATTCCCTTTTTCCTGGGGTATCTTACCTTGGTAATCCTTTTAACCACACTTTCTTCCCCCCACCTGTTCTTCATCAAGAATATTCTTTCAAATGCATCATTGATTTCCCTTGACATCATCGATCCCTCATTTGAGGGGAAGCTTATCATCAATTATTTTTATCCTTATCCATCTCTCATCATTTTTGTCTCATGGCTTACTAATGCAAATTAATTAATTAATTAATTAATTAATTAATTAATTAATTAATTAATTAATTAATTAATTAATTAATTAATTAATTAATTAATTAATTAATTAATTAATTAATTAATTAATTAATTAATTAATTAATTAATTAATTAATTAATTAATTAATTAATTAATTAATTAATTAATTAATTAATTAATTAATTAATTAATTAATTAATTAATTAATTAATTAATTAATTAATTAATTAATTAATTAATTAATTAATTAATTAATTAATTAATTAATTAATTAATTAATTAATTAATTAATTAATTAATTAATTAATTAATTAATTAATTAATTAATTAATTAATTAATTAATTAATTAATTAATTAATTAATTAATTAATTAATTAATTAATTAATTAATTAATTAATTAATTAATTAATTAATTAATTAATTAATTAATTAATTAATTAATTAATTAATTAATTAATTAATTAATTAATTAATTAATTAATTAATTAATTAATTAATTAATCATGCCCTAACTAAATTCCCATTTCAAAATGCTTTCATTCTAAATTTACACGTATGATTTTCCCTACAATGTTTCCAAACTATCTCCACTACTAACACACTTGCACCTCATCCCTAAATAACCCCTTTCTGCCTAATGATTTAGAGCATTTGGCCAACTCCTAAAAAATAATAAATCACACCAAAAGCAGGAAAATCCTCCCATTGGGAAAACTTTTCCCATAATTGGCGGTGACCTAGTCCAATCACCATCAACCCTATAAAGCTATGTACTTTATTTATTTTTTCCATTGAATGCATGTGAATTCTGAAGCTCTCTTGCAGCCTACAGACAATCTTTCATTCCTGAACATTCTATAATCCATTATAGACCTCTCATACCTCCTTGTAGTGTGCATGCATCAATTATGATAAACCTTTTGTGAGATTGTCATAATTTTACATTGCTTTAATTAGATTTTGTCATATTATCTTGGTATTTTGTGTGTCTAATATTTTGCAGGTTTAGAACATCAACGACAATACTCACAGCTTCGTCACCAACTTACATACTTATAGGTTGCTCATCTGGCTTGCCTTTCCTCAGCTTTATCCAAATCTGTCATAGTTCTTATCGAACCTGATAGGTCATCATCAAATTGGCCTCAGTAGCCCTTAATTTTTTCTCCAAAACCTTTTCCTATCCTTGTTTGAGCTTTGTGAGCTTACCTGTTAGCTCCATCCCTCATCTAGTTCCTCTGTTACAGAAAAATCATATTGTTTAAACCCCAGTCATTGTCGACTAACATCCTAGTTTCAATACTTACCTTTAATCCTTGATTTCTGTTGTTTTCCTCATTTCTGTTCCTTTATACCTCCTCTGTAGGTTGATTCCAACATCCTCAGACTGCTGCAAATTCCAAATTGCATTCAGATCTGGCATGGTCTACATCTTCCTCCCACATTTCTAATCTAGTCTCCCAAGTCACCGTCAACCTGACTTTGCATAGTTTGGCTCTCCATCGACCCATACTAGGTATATTTATCTTTCAACTATTTTAATTAGATTGATATCTAAATAAATCAATAGTGTTTTTAGATTCTATATTCTTTTAGTCTTTGCATATTATCAATATACATTTCCTTGTTTACATCACTTTTGTTTAACAATTAGGGTTGACATCCACCGAGGAAGTTAACGCTTCTTAGGTCCGCCTTATTGGGAAACCCCCACCCAAATCATCTAATCAAAATCCTTTTTAGTATTACTTGAAAATTTCATCTAATTTGCAGTAACAAGGATCCATCATCCATTGTGTGCCCGTATCATCATACATTTGAAGTAACATAAAAACTCCAATATTTATGAGTTGTGTACTTTCTTTAGTACTAGACCATTAATTTGATAATGAATGAAAAAATACTATAGTATTAGGTCATCCTTATTTATATCCCATTCATTCTTTCTTGCAAAAATAACTCATTTTTTTCACATAAAAGTCATATTAACCCATAAAATTAGGTTATACCCTCATGCAGTATAATCCCATTTTTCAAAGAATTCAAACAACCATCCCAGACCAAAACACTCAGAAAGGGCCATATCATGCGTATGCTATGATACTTTCCTTCTTATTTCATCCCTCTTCCTCCAATGACACTTTTCTCAACTCAAATTATTTCAAGGGTCACTTATAGTCGACCTTATTTGAGTTTTTCATATCTAGAATGCATACATAAGTCAGGTATTCATCCATTATTAAGGACGATATCATGCACACTTGACACCTAAGGATCATAATGAGAAATCACTATAAAATTCATAACATGAATCCCTTGAGCTCCATATATTCTTCATACTCATTCTAGGGTAGTCATCCACTTAGATCCATAAATATAAAGAACATATCATTACTCCAATTCAAGCTAAGCAAAAGGTGCAAGTACAATCACATTCTTGCAAGATCATGATTATAAATTTGGTTGCATACATTCTAAGGATTACATGCTAGACAAGAATGATGTGTGGTTGGATCCCTCTTTGGAGTATTGGTGACTTCAACAGTGCACGGGGGTTCCCACAACCCACCTAACATTTTTTTGCAAGACTCCTTGGTATTCTAGGGTTTTTAAGGCTCAATAAATTACACAATGAGCATAAAATAGTATTAGAGGACCATATTCTAGATAGAATCGAAATAGGAAGAATAAAAAAAACTCCAAAAAGTTTCAGAAGTAAAGGATCTAAAGGGACATGAGCGTATGAAAATGGCCATAATGAGGGTACATTTTATATCGTGCCACACGCTTTGGTCTATTAAATAGTTTGGAATATAGTTTCAATAGTGATGATCGGTCAGGTCATTTCCATCCTATTTTAGTCATCTGATCATACCATATCATCACACAAATCACAATATAAGCTAAGTGATCTCCCCCTCTCATTATAAGTGCTTTACATATTGTTATATATCATTGTGTATAATTTCTTAGTGGTTATTATTAATATTTATACAATTATCCTTGGAAACTAATTGATTAGGATAATCAACCATAAGTTACTACCACCTTAAAGAATTAACCATTTAGGTTAAATTAGGAATGATGTGAATCATATCAAATCCTAGCCTTATCAATTTATTTGGGAAGGGATACTGGCTCAAGGATTCCTTGACTGTTTCTTCCAAGACCATGCCTAGAGAAAATCATGTTGTAGAAAATATTAATAACCTATACCATATGTAGTGTAATCAATGGTGTGGTTTTTGGGCCTAATAATGGGGGTATGTGGCTTCTTAGACTCAAAAATACTATAAAAAGTTAAGGGTGAAGGTTCAACCATGACATCATATAAAAATCCATCTTATAAATATTCAACTCATACATATAGAGTAGAGGGTACAAAATGCATTGCATGCAACCAAGGCTGATCTAGAAGAATATTATAATTAAGGTTATTAAGCATGATCTGATATAGAACATTAAGAGTATAAATTCCTATTGTAATTGGATAAGTGATCTCCCCATCACCCACTTAGGTGTATTTTCAAACCCATAAATGCATAAGGAAAGTGAGTTATATGTTTAGAAAAAATTGCTATTTAATGTAAAAAATAATTTTATATATGTTAAGGATAGAGACATCATCGAAAAGAGCAATTTTTACTAATACATTATGAATTTTAAATTGGATATACAATGGAAGAGAAATCTTAATAACAAATTGAGAAAGAATTGTTGATGCGTAATCACAACACCCCTGAAATGTCTGCAACTCGATTGATTGAAACTATCAGTGTGATTGCATAACATTGAGCTTTTCCCAAAGTGTGGGACCTTGCAATTGTAAATTTTTTTCGGATGAAGGGTGGTTCCTATTCCTCTATTCAGGTGCATGCATTCATATTGTAGAGGATCTACTCTAAAACCTACTCTAACTTGCCAAGGAGACAAGGTTAAGAAGATGCGTAAAAATAAATCCTAAAACTAACAAGGTGATGCACCAAAGGAATGTTGAACACCTACTTTACCATTAAACACAAACCATAAAACATGTAATACAACCACTAACATAGATAACCAAAATGAAATGAGATATCAAATGGAGATGATGAATACAGAGAGGGTTGAAAATCATCCACAGACATGCATTATTTGCTCCAAAATTTGATATAGTACACTACAATGGCCAAGAAGCACAAAATTGCATTACAGTTTTTATGGGGAGGTTCGAAATCCACAAATTCACTTGCCAAAGAGAAGAAGGGAGGGGCAAAGCAAATTTTTTCAACCTTTAGAAAAATGCCCCTCCTTACAATATGTAGGAAGAATTAGTGAAGGAGATAGAAGAAATCTGAATTCTTGCTCCAACCACCCAAGAAATGCATTGAATTTTCCTACAAAAAATGATGGGTTCCATGAAAAAACCCATGCCTCCATGTACTATTCCTTGTTGGGCAAGAAAGGAAGCCCATACCTCATTAATGGTGGTATGTGAAAAACCTGGGACACCCCAAAAATGGTGAACTGTATTTCTTCATTTTGACTAACTTAGTCTCACTTATTTAAATATATCCATTCATAGTTAGGTAGAGGACCCTGTTAGATTTTTGAAAAGTCCTCTCTTGTGTAAATCCGAGCTCCCAGTCAAAAGATATGGCCATTTGAAGGTCTGGGTGTATTCTGTGAAAAATGGCTTGAGAGCTCCAAAAGTCCGAAAGCACGCAACCTCTGAAAACCCAAAATTTAGACTTTTGGAGATTTTCATTTTAGAGATAAAACACTATTCATTTCCAAATTTAACTTGATATTTCTGAAAGTTTGAAACCTGAAAGTCTGAAAATTCAGACTTTTGGAGTTTCGGGTTTCAAAACTCTTTGCTCCATTTATCCATTTTGCTCACCAAATCTCCAAATTTATGAATCTCTGAATTTCTGAATTTCTGAATTTCTGAATTTCAAAATTTCAAAATTTCCAAATTTCTGAATTTCTGAATCTCTGAATTTCCAAATTTTCGAATCTCTGAATTTCCAAATTTCTGAATTTCCGAATCTTCGAATTTCTGAATTTTTGAAAACCTGAAATTTTAAAAATCAAAATTTCAAAAACCT
The DNA here is from genome assembly GCA_019776745.2 of Taxus chinensis. NCBI lineage: Eukaryota > Viridiplantae > Streptophyta > Pinopsida > Cupressales > Taxaceae > Taxus > Taxus chinensis. Next base: position 498,602,494 of record CM034155.1, on the reverse strand, counting down.
AAAAATACCCTTTTGAATATTAGCCCCAGATCTATCAACTGGTGAAATTTGGACCTGTTTTGAGCAAGTTAAGACCCTGAAAATTTATTTCAGAGTTTAGCTTGTGAGGTCTGAAAGTCCAAAATTGGAGTACTCACAATTTCATTTTCCCAACTCCAAAATGCAATCCTCCATGAATGAAACAACCCCGTTGGCTCCTCTGCATGCAAGGTCATGTTGCCCAATTTTACCCGAGGGGGTAAAAATTGGACCATAGGAATATCAGCTAGTGTGAATTTAATGTATTCATCATTCATTGCAATATCATCTGAGATACAATATGAGATATAGGTAGTAGAAGTATATAAATGGATGCAAGTATCCTTAAGGGTGGTTGTGAGAGTTTACATACATGCAGGGTGGGTCTCGAGATATGATAAAAAAAATCCATTATAAACATTAATGAAGTAGATCCTATGTACATGAATGTGTAAAATTAAAGAAAAAAGTTGGGGATCTCAAGGAAGAAATGGTATGGAAAATATTGGGTTCACCATATGATTTAGCCTAAATGGTTAATTATTTAAGGGGGTAGTAACCGATTGTATACTATCCTAATCAATTAGTTTCCAAGGATTATTGTAGTAATACGAGGAATAACCATTAATCAATGATAAACAATGATGAATAATGATAGATAATGAAAAAAAAATACTAACAATATAAGGGAGAATAAGACATTGTTGATATCCTGATATGTGTGTTGATCCGGGATGACCTGATGAATGAAGATGGCTATAAATGATCTAATAGAGCCTAACTACTGAAATTATGTTTTGAATAACTGTCTAGACTAAATTAAATGAGATGGACCAAAGCATACCCCTGATATGGCTCTTTCTATATGCTTTTATCCTTCTACACTCACAACTCCTGTAATATCTTAAGCCTATGTTTTTCTTCCTAATATTCTCATGTGTGCAAATTGTATTTATGATATTTTGTGATGCTCATTGTGTAGCTGATTGCACCTTCAAAACCATAGATGGTGAAGGAGTCCTACAAAACAAACATTAGGTGGGTTTTGGGCACCCGCGTACACTATCAAAATCATCACTACTTTTTAGAGGGACCATACTTCACATTGTTCTCACCTAGCATGTGATATATAAAATATATGCAACTAAATTGATAATTACGATCTCACAAAAAATTGATTATATTGAATTTTGGTTTAGCTTGCCTTGAAGTGATGATATGTTCATTGTGTTTACAAATATGAGTGGATGAATTCCCTATAATGAGTATGAAGAGTGTCTAACATCTTAAAAGAGTCTGGGGGTAACATTTCCTGGGGTAACCTTTCTTGCGATTTCTCATAGTATTTTCTTATTAGGATCTTGGGTGTCAAGTGTGTATCATTTCATTCATAATAATAGCTGAATGAATTTTTTATACATGCTTTGTGGATCTGGGAAACTTGGATAAGGATGGCTAGAACTATACTAAATATGTTTGAATTAAGAAACATGTTTTTGGACAGAGAGGGACCAAAGTGGATAGGACATGCCATAGTGTATAAATGCTATGTCCTTTTCTAAGTGCTTTAGTATATGATACATGTGCAAGTGATTTGAAAACTGGGATTGTAATATGTAGGGGTATAGCCCAATTTTATGTATTGATGCGATTCTTATGTGAACAAATGAGTTGTTTGTGAAAGAAAGAGTGGATGAGATATAATTAGGGATGGCATAATTGATCAAATCCGACAAGTGTGGACTAGTGTAAAAGTTTTGTAAAATTTATGTTGTTGAAAGAAATAAGTTACTAAAATGAGTGTCTACAATGGAGAAAGATACAATTTCTCATGTATCCTCATATAATTTACTTCAAGGTCATTAAGCATGTAGATCTACTCTCACAAAACTAGTGCAAGAAATAATGCTCCTTGATAATACGACACCTTCCCATGTGAATTAAAATTTGACTCATATTAATAATGACAACACATTTCATTCGGATATCTTATAGTATATTCAAGATTTACACAATTCTTTTCAAGATCAAATTCAATATATGAATATTGAGATCACATATCCAAAACATGAGCTACCACATCTAAAGGATTCTTCCAATGCCCATGTCCATCATGTCTCTACACATCATGACCAATATAACTCAAATCCCATTGAGGAGTAATGTGATACCCACATTATGCATAGTTCATGTTCCCATACAAGTGAAGTGCAAGTCCTACATAGAGGTACTAATATGTATGTTCCACAAGATCAATCTCGATTACTAAGTCAACGAAAACAAAAGGCATGAATTTTGTCTAAAAATAATGCTACCAGAATAAAAGGAATGTATTTTGTCTAAAAATAATTCTACCCAAACAAAAGGCATGTATTTTGTCTAAAAATAATTCTCCTCTATGGAATTTGGGCCTTTGATACTATGCAATGCTCCATGTATGAGTGATTGAACCTTCAAAACCCTATATGGTCGAAGAGTCCTACAAAACAAAATTTATGCGGGTTGTGGACACCCACGTGCACCGTCAACATCACCACTAATAAAAAAGGACTCAAATCTCACACCATTCTTGCCTAACATGTGATCTCTAGAATGTATGCAAACAAACAAATAACCTTAATCTTGCAACAATGTGATTGTACTTGCACCTTTTCTCTAGCTTAAATTGGAATGATGATATGTTCTTTATATTTGCAAATTTAAGTGGATGAATTCCCTAGAATGAGTATAAAGAGTATATGGATATCAAGGGAGTCTTGGAATGGATTTTCGTGATTTTTTCTTAGTTATTTCTCATTAGGATATTTGGGTGTCAAGTATGCATGATATCATCCTTGATAATAGATGAATACCTAATTTAAATAAGTGTTCTTGATATGGAAAACTCAGATAAGAAAAAATAGAAGTGACCCAAAGGAATTTGAATTGAGAAAAGTATCATTGGAGGAAGAGTGACCAAAGTGTATGGGATGGGTCATAATGTACAGACGTTATGGTCCTTTATAAGTGCTTTGGTTTAGGATTCATGTATGAGAGATTAAAAATTAGGATTGTACTATGTGAGGGTATAGATGGATTTTATACGTTAATATGATCATTATTTGAAAACAAGATATGTGTGTGCAAGAAAGAATTAATGGGATATAGCTAAGGATGACCTAATTGACAAAGTTGGAAAATTTTGGGCTAATGGAAAGGCATTGTATAATTTGTGTTGTTACATGACATGAATTACTAAAATGATTATCTACAAATCCGAATCCCTCTCTTCTAACATGTGTTTTATTCCCTTCCAAATGTCTTCAAGAGGTGTGTATTGCTTCTTCAACATATAAGCTATAGTTGGTTAACACACACTTATTAACGATACCACCTCTCTCAAGTTTTCCACTTTAGATGAATTTGTTAATGATGATGCCCTCCTCAAATACATGGGTACTTACAAGAACCTTCCTTTCCACTTTCATAAGAAAATTTTCCTCATTCCCTATAAACACTACATACTTTAGTGAAATTAACCCGATTAGTATCGACATGAATACACTTTACACTACTCCAATGTAACCATATATTGAGGAGTGATCGACACTACTTAACAAAAAGAACAAGCCATATAACTTCGACACCAATGATGACCCATGTTTGGTTCTTTTGGTTGCATCTCTTAGTGATACTAAGAGGGATGATATTAAGTAAGTTATTAAGTATTTTCTTGATCTCTTTGTATGACACTACAATAACATGCCCTACGTTGACCCTTTGGTAGCCATGTATAATATTGTACTATAAAAAGGTGTTAAACCTGTACAACATTTTTTTTAAAGATACACACTCACATTTCCTTATTGGTCAAAGAAGAATTACAATGACTATTAGATACTAGATTTATTCGAGTTGTGGACTATCAAAAATGGGTTTTAAGATTGTTCTGGTAATGAATCCTAATGGAAAAATTAATTTTTGCACTAAATTTTTCAACCTTAACAAAGAATGGCATAAGAATATTTTTACATTGACACTTATTAACGGATCTGTTTATTCCAACACTGATCATGACATGATTTTCTTCATGGATGGTTTTGTGGGATATGATTAGATGTTAAATTTCGTCATCCTCATGCACTAACAATATGATGGCATGTGATTGGAGAAATTTTAGGTGCCCATAAATGGCCTATGCAATCAATGGTGATTGGTCCTTGCTAGTGGTGTATTGTTGAATTAACTCATCTAAGGAAGTGATGTTTTTCCTCCTCTTCCTCTCTCAATTCCTATAAATGTATGTGTGAAAGGATAAAAAAGGGTTCACATTTTTGCTAAGTCTGAGGGCTCCACCCTTTTGAGATAGAATCTTTTTCTCATAGACCTCTATGATGTGGTTGTGAATATTTCACGCACCTAGAATCTATTAGGCTGTAAATTAATAAGTTATTGATAATGAATGCAAGTGTTATTTATTTCCTTGAATGATTTGGTGTTTAATGTGAATACTTCTATCCTCTTATTGGCCTTAATTCTTATTCTATTTATTTTTCCACAATTTTGTTCACATTGTTTTGGGTCTTTACATGTGTTTTCAGATATGTGTCACTAGAGATATAATCAATTATTATTTTAGTTTGGTGCATCAACTCTCTTTATTTCAAAATTTCCCTCTTTCAACCTTGGTCCCTTGGAATACTTAGAATATGTTGAGAGCATAGAATATATCTCAAGTGTGAAGACACATAAGTATTGGTCATGTAGGAACTAGGCGCACAATAAGGTGCAAAATCAGAGAGGAACATGAGTGTGCCAGAACAATTTGAATTCAAGACTTATCCTCTTTTTCGTGTCAAGGATATTTTTGTAGATGGAGTGTAAAACATGTAAATTCATGAAGACTTGTAGGTCACACAAATCTATTTTGGGATGTACAATAGTTCTAGCACCATGCATAGCTTTGAAATCTAATAATATGATTTCTACTTAGAGTTAACTATAAGAAATCTATTATTAGAGTAATTACATGTTTTTTTATTCTTGTGTACTACGTTGTGTGGCTATTATTAGACATGCAATCTATTTTTGAAATGTGTGTGGGCTATGAAGGGTAAGTCCCCACCCCTATATAAATGTATTGATTTGAATGGTTTTGAGAGACTGATGATTATAAAGTTATGCTATGGATTTTTTTAGCATGCATAACCATGGAAGTTAGATCTTGAATGTATGAATCTTCTATGTTTTGCAATATCTAATATAATGGACCATATTGGATGGATATTCGTGTTACATGTGACTAAATTTGGTTCTTGCATGGTAAATCTTATTATATTAATTATTTAGTCAATCTTTCATATGGTTTAGATCTATATCTTGTTTATGCCTTGTGGTTTAGTTGATGATCTGTTATGGATGTGAAATATACTTGTAATCACGCTAACATTCTAGACAAGAAAATATAAAGAGGGACTTGGTACCCTTGCACATTTTGGGTGAGCTCTCAATTTTGGTTGAGTGATGTGCCAACGTGCCTTAGTATTTATGTGAATATTCTATGTTGTATCATTGGCTCCATTTCTGAGACCTATTTCTAAGTTGTTTTTGAGAATGTTGCGTGATGAAGACATATCAATTGACCTTAGCCGGTATTGAGGAATGGTTAGTAGATCTGGAAGAAGATTATGCCCATAGATTTAACACTGGACTTGATTTTAATGCACGTGTATGGGTTGAACAAAATTTTTATGAACTTCTTATATGAAATCTTCTTTGATATCTTCCTTATAGAGCTGCACACATGGCTGGTTGCTTATGCGTCTAAGAGGAATTAGAGGTTTCACACACTTGTTTGGAAACAAGAAGAATTACAGGCCTTGTATGATGCAAATTTTATTTAGACGCACTTTTTGGATGTTTGGTTCTATGGTGTTCTGAATAGATATATTCTTGACTATGTAGTTTCACCTTACTGCTTTCCCAAAAGTTGCTGAGTTTCATTTTTTACACAGAGCCTAGACGATCATATTTGTGTAGTATTTCACTGAACAATAAAGATCCTGATTGTAACCATGGATTCAGAAAATAAGCCGATGGATAACTAAACACCACCACGCACGTGGGGGCAGGAGTAGGTTTGGTAAGGATGGTGGATCTATAAGCGGAATGGAGACATAAGCGAAGAAAGATGTCTTAAGTTCAATGAGGCGCATGGCAGGAATTTAAAGAAGCAATGTGAAGTTGCATAATAGATGGTGTTGTGGAGAGAGATGGCTCGTGAAGGATTTGGAGCTCACGTAGAAGACGTGGAGCTAGAGCATTTACATCTCCCCCATTTGGGAAAGCTATGGTAGGGAACCCTATTTAGTCTCAGATGAGAGCACGCCAGTAGAGACAACATGGGCCATGGGGATGCATCTGAATCTACCTAAAAATCTATCCCTTGTGCTTGGTTTTCTATTTTCTACGATAGTCACTAATCATCAAACTTGTGTAAACAATAGAGTTGTAATAGACATAGTTAATTTATAGTCAAGTTCAGGAGTTAATTAGGGGGCTTATTCATCTATGGTTAATTGACATCTACTTTATTTAGAGGACCAATTAGAGGTATCTTTTTTGGCACATCATTTACATAGAATGTAGGCATGGAGAACCTTGGCATCACATATAGAAGTAGTGCAAACTTGCAGACTATGGGCGTTCAATTTAGCACAACTGTAGGGGCACAAGGTAGTGCATATTCTAGATCATTACCTACTAGAGAAGGTGGATCAGGAGGATTAGGTGGCTCTGGGTGCTGGTGAGTCTAGAGGCGGCGGGAATATAAGAGGAAATACGGGCTCTGGATCTGGTGGGCAAGGTATGCACCAACCTCAATTAATTTATATGGCGATGTTTCTTTCCTTTCAGAGTATAGAGACATTAAATATGATGTAAAGCACGTGCATATGTGTGAAATACTATGGTGCATGATGGGGATTATAGCTTCAGAGTGCAAGGCTAGCTAGTTTACAACTACATTGTAGGGACGTGTGTACAACTCGTATAGGAAATTTTACCTTGATTAGAATTGTGTGGATTATACAACACCGCGAACTACTTTCTTTAAGGAATTTAATATCCTTGAGTTTGAGTAGAAAATCATAAACGTGCTCAAGGATATTAAGTAGGGCATTACTGAGAGTGTTTGGGAATATGATGCTCAGTTCAAAACTCTTCTGTCTAAGCTATTTTATGACATACATGTGAGCCAAAATGAACAGTGGTTCTTTGGAGGACTGATCATGCCTTTTAAGATGGTGCTTTCACATAAAAATTGCATAGATATATGTGAGGAAATTGAAGCATATCTACGCGCTGAGGTGGTAGGAAGTGTGGATACATGGGTGAGCCCATTCTTGGAATCTCAAATTACAGAAATGGAAAATTAGTTGGAGAAATTATCTGCTAATTCAACACATGGGACACATAGTGAATTTTTCTGTACAAATTGTGAAGTAGAGGGGTATACTAAGGATATTTTCTCTCATTAATCAGTGACTCTTTATTACTAGATTGAGAGATATGTCATTTGGACCATGGTTCAAGCTGATGCCCATTGTTGCAGTGTGTGATAAGGAAGAATGTATCTAGTTATTGTAAGATTTGTAGGTTTTCCACTCATGATACTAAAGATTACAGATTGATTGATCAAATCCATGATGTCATTGATGTCGGTGTCCGACAGACTGGCATTGCAAATAATTCTAAGGAGAAAGGTGAGCATCATGACTATGATCATAATGAAGGGTACTCTGATGGAGGTCATGGTACAAGAAGAGGATACCATGGTGGATTCAAAGCTCGAGGTTGCGGGAAGGTAGGAGTGATTTCCCTCATGGAACCTACTATACATGTGGGTTTCCTGATCACTACAAGTACAAAGATCCACATAAAATTGTGTGTTCTTTCTATAGAAAGAATTATAGCTATTAAGAGCTCCCCAAATTGTATGAACAATTAAATAATAAACATATACATGAAAACAAGGGCACGAGAATGCTTAAAGTACAACACACTGTGGAGGATCAATGGATGTCAAAGATAGCACCAGACCCTGAGTTGGTACCTGTAAAGATTACCACACACACTAAGGTTGCATGCGTAAGGGAAGCTCTATAGAAGAAGCCTACCATTACTAAGGAGGAAGTCTTGTATGCCAAGTATCTAGACCATATACATTAGAAGGAGGTATATAAAGAGACCATGGAAGTAATTTGGAATTTACAGGGTAAGATACAATGTTTGAAGGAACAGTCACAAAATTTGGAACAAAAGAAAGAAACTGATCTCCATCAGAAAAATGTTGATGATTTGAAAAAAAAATTGTAGGATGTTGTACCAAGTGGACATTATTCCTTTTTTGGGGAGCTAGTTGAAGGGAAACACTCCATGTATTAGGAATGAGCATGAGAGATAAGTATTTCATGCTAATATTCTGCTAGATAGTTTGGAGTGTGATAAGGAGATTAACCTAAATGTTGTTGTTGATGGTTGGATTTTGAGTAACATCTTGATTTCCATATGCACGAAGGTGAATGTACTTACTTTGGATTCTTGGGTTCAGATGGGTAGACCTCCATTACAACCATATTCTAATGTGTTGTTCATGGCAAAAAAAAACTAAGAAAATTCCCATTGAAGTTTTAAAATATGCATCCATTACTACATAGGGGACCTAGTTCCCCTGGGGATTTTGAGGTCTTAGCACTTATAGAAGAAAAAAATTTCCTAACCTTATCTGGTCGCCAAGTGATACTATGCAAATAACGTTGATTTGCACTTCAACAAGGGGTATATCAGTTTTGAGAATAAGGAAGAACAAGTGATTATACCTTTGACATATGGGAAATCTACACCATATGTAGTACCCTTAAGTGAGGAAGACTTGAACAAGATTTATGTGTGCACCATTAGAGATCCGGAAGTTCTTGATCCATCAAAGGAAGGATTTCACTAGTGGGATGATGCATAGTCCATAAGTGATACTACGAGTGTTGTAAGTGACAATTGGGAACACAGTATTAATTAAATGATTGGGCGTGAAGTGTGAAGTACAGTTATACGTGTCAGTAAGCCACATAGTATTAGGCATTTAGGAAACATCCAGGTACCAAAGTATACAGGTGTAGAGAATCAAGAAGTATTCTTTCTCACTATAGAATTTCAATGGGAATGTTAGGTGGAAAGAAGGAATATGTTAATTTATACTCTACGCAGGATAATAGCGTGCTAGTGGGTTGTTCACAAGGATAATATTTTGGAGTTGAGAGAAGTAAGGATTGCTTTATCTACTAGATTTCTAAAATGTAATGCACCTACCAAGATCTTTGCATTTCATGGTAACGATCTTGTTCAACACCATGTTCAACAGTGTGAGAAACTCTGGATAACAGGGCAAGAAGCTTTACCACCTTCATTATGGGTGCACAAGTTTTACTTCACCTTGCGAGGTTGTGTGTATGCATGGTACATCTATGAAGAATTAAATAGAGCAATTAGAAATTGACAGGAACTTACTAAAGGTATGGCTCAAACCTTTGACTAATTTTCTTCTAAACCTCCTATGAATGAGGCGTTGTAGGTCATGAACTGCTTAACTATGGGAGATTGTGCAAATGTTGAAGAGTTACTCTAGGAATTATTGGGAGAATTATACCTGGTGGATCACTTGGAAGAAGATTAAACAAATGTTGAATAGCTTGGGTGTACCTACCTAGAAAGAGAAAATGGTAAGATGATTTACATGGTTGACGATGAAAAGGTAGAGAAATTAGAAATTGAGCACACAGAGGGCACATGGAAAGTATTAGAAAATGCATATGAGAAGACGTGCGCCTACCCTGAGCTTATTAAGACCAAGAAAGTGAATATATGAATGGATGATGAACCTAAGGAAGCTATTATAGGAGATCACTGGTCTAATTCTAAAGTTGCTAAGATTATTGAACTGCTACACGACTTTCAAGATTTATTTCCTAGAGGATATCACAAGTCAAAATGCGTGCATGAATCATTGGGAGAGATGAAAATAAATCTAAGGGAAGGTGCATGACCATTCCAGAAGAGGCCTTATAGGATGAATATGAATTTATGCGTCAATGTAAAAGAAGAGATTGACAAAATGTTAATTTCTGGGATCAGTGTTCCAATTAAGAAGTCAGAATGGGTAAGCCCTATAGTGATCAACATCAAGAAAGATGGCATAATCATAATTTTTCTGAATTATAGGGAATTGAATGTTGCATGTGTCATAGGCCAGTTTCCCACACCATTTAGTGAGGAAATATTGGAGGGCTTTATAGGGAGTGAAATATAATCTTTCACTGATGGGTTCTTGGGATATCATCAAGGATAACAGCCAAGGATAAGGAGAAGAAAAATTTCACGACCAAGTGGGGACGTTTTGCATACATGGTTATGCCCTTTGGTTTTAAAAATGCGCCTGTAGTGTTTTCATGTATTGTGATACAAGCATTCCAGGATTTTATTCACAATTTTTTATAGGTGTATCTTGATGATTAAACAGTTTAAGGGATTGTGAAGGATCACTGTGATAATTTAAGGATGATATTTGAAAGATGTAGGTAGTTAAGCATATCCTTAAACATTAAGAAGTGTATATTTACCACACCCTTTGGAATTTTTCTAGGACATATCATCTGCAAAGAAGGCTTGCTAGTGGATCCTGCTAAGGTAGCTATGATTTTGGGCTTGGAGGAACCTACTACTAAAATCGAGGTGTGTGGATTCTTGGGGCACACAGGTTATTACAATTTTTTTATCAAGGGATACGCCAAGATCTCCACACCCTTAGAATAATTACTTAAGGGAAAAGGAAAGTTCTATTGGGGTGAGGCACATCAATATGCCTTTGAGATTATAAAGGAAAGGCTTACTACAATGTCTATTTTTCACTTTCATTCATGGTTCAAACCCTTTCACGTTCATGTAGACGCCTTTAGCATGACCATTGGTGCTATATTAGCTCATCTTGGAGAAGGGATTTTCAATCATCCTATCTGATTTGCTGGTAAAAATTTGACCCTAACAGAAAAAATTAGACAACAACCGAGCACGAAGCCTTGTTTATGATCTATGCGCTCCATAAGTTTCGATAGTATTTTCTATCTACACCTTCCATATTTTATACAAACCACATGTCATTGAAGTACTTGGTAAACAAGCCCATTTTTCAGGGGTGCATATGCCGTTGGGTAGTATTGTTTTAAGAGTTCAATTTTATAGTAGTGGTTAAGCCAAGAAAAACAAATTCTGGTCTAGACCACTTGTTAAGGATTCAATTAGTAGATGACGTGAACAAGCATTAAGGATACAATGCAAGGTGCACAATTGTTCTAGTTACACCGTGCACCCTTGGAATTGGAGGATATTGTTGTCTTTTTACAAACGGGTGTGGCGCCTGAAGGAATGAAGGTTTTAGAAAAGAAACAACTTGCTATTTGCATCATGCCTTATATGTTGATCAGTGAAGAGTTATATAAATCAGGCCATGATGAGTTTTTACACCGGTGTGTGCTTAAACAAGAAAGAGAAGCAATTATGGTAGAGGTTCATAGTGGTATTGTAGGTGGACACTATGTAGATGATGCCACCGTGCATAATATTCTACTAACTAGCCTATGGTGGGAGACGTTATACAAGGATTGTAAGGCACATTGTAAGGCATGTGACCATTGTCAATGCCTTGGAAATCCTGCACAGAGAGATGAAATTCCTTTGAGACTTATTACTAGTGTAGAGACTTTTGAGAAGTGGGCAATTGACTTTGTAGGCCCTATATCCCCAGCCGCACGTAGGACAAGATCACACTATATTATAACTTGTACATATTATCTTACAAGGTGGGTAGAAGCAACACTAACAAAGGATTTCACAATAGCTACAACAACAAGGTTCCTATGGGAAAATATTATCAGCAGGTATGGATGCCCTTTAAGTTTATCAAGTGATAGGGGTACTCATTTTCTTAATGAGACTATCCAGATACTATTGGATGAATTTATGGTTGCACACCATAGGACAACCCCCTTATCACCCTCAGGTGAATGGAACTATTGAGGGCTTTAACAAAATATTGAGCCATACCTTGACAAAAATTTGTGACGTGGGAAGGAAAGATTGGGATGATAAATTCTCTGTTGTACTTTAGGTGTACAAGACAAACTACAAGAAGTTGAAGAAAACAACACCCTTTCAATTGGTGTTTGGCACAAGGGTAGTTCTACCCATGGAATTCATGTTACCTTATTTTCATATTACATGCACAACAGGTCTAGTTGATGAGAAAGCACTGGAAGAACACATTAACAAGTTGATGAAGTTGGATGAGAGGCACACAATAACAAGATAGAATCAGAAGTAAGAAAAAGCCAGAAAGAAGGCATGTCATGACCGGAACATCAAGGCTAAGAATATTGAGGTTTGGAAAATGGTACTTTTGTATTATTCAAAATTTTTGTGCCATTTAGGAAAGCTTAAGGTGCATTGGTTAGGACCGTATGTTATAACTTATATACTTGAAATAGACGCTTGTCTAGTTGAGAGGTGTTGGATGGAACATGGTTGCTCAGTTACTTCAATTGGGAGTAGGCTAAAGCCTTACTATAAATAAGTCTTCTTGGTGTTTGTAATAAGGAAATATTTCCACTTATCTTAGGTTTCCCTTAGTGCATTTCCGTTCTATGTGTTTCCTTCATCGTTGTTATGATTTGTCAATTTAGTTCATTGTTTTGTGTAATAAGTGCACTTGCATGCTAGAAGTTGATTACAATTTTAGTTTTTTTATGCATAGAGGACCACGTATACCCTTAGTGTGGGGTGTTTTATATACAGGGTTCATTACCAAGATGAATATAGTTGACTGTCATTTGAAGATGGGTATGCATAAGGATTTGTACAAGTGCTTTTTGGAAGGGTGCAAATAGAAAAATTACCTAATTGAAGACCAGAGATGGACAAATGAATGCATAGTGTAACGCAAGGTAGGCTGCAGTAGTGGAAACTACTAAGTAGAAGGTGCAGTGGCTAAGTACTTCGGCACATGGGAGCTCACGAAAGGAGGTCTGTAGCCAAGAAGTAAAAGGCATACCTAAAGGTTATTACTGTGACATGAAGATGTAAAACACATAAAATTTAGAAAAATTATGAATTAATGATGAGATCAGTGGTAGGTGGAGGAGTAATAAATGTGATAAATTTTGCAAAAATCTATATAAGGATGCAATGCATGTTCATTTTTACCTTTGTGACTATGAATTTCTGAGTGAGCTATTTGCGAACAAGCTAGTGAGATGTTGTTGAAGTGCAGAGAGATGAGAAACCAGTGTTGTGATTAGATTTGTGCATGGGGTTGACTTACACTCCCATTAGAGAAGGGTTTGAGCAAAGTAGAAGTGTACAAGGAGGAGAAATCAAGCACTAGGGTTTAAATTGGAGCTAGGTCACATTTTTCTGAGCTAAGGCATGAAAGTTTAAGTAAAACATATCGAAATAGGTAAAAAAACACCTTTTTAGTTATTATGGAACCCAAACAAGCACTAGGAGCAGGTATAAGGGGAAAGAAACAGAAGGATGTAGATATTGAGAATGAAGATGCCCTTGAAAGTAGGTTTTATAAAATATAATACCTAGAAGAAGTGATCATGGGTCCTGATTGGGATTATCATGTCTGTCGCAACAAAGTAAGCGATTACAATAATAGAACAACCAATAACAAAGAGGAGTTGGATGCACTACTAAATAAAAATACAAATAAAAGAACAACATATGACATGCCCATTTACGACGATGCTGGAGAGAATATTTTAAGATAGGTAGGGGTTTTGCAGCTGTACGAGGTTCCATATTTTGGAAAACTTGAAAATATTTACCAGTGGCTCATGAACAATGTCCTTGAGGACTTTTTCTATTTTGCTGGGCGAGGAATGAGGATTACAACACCCTTGATTAACACTTTGACAGGTTTGAGAAGCATAATAATAGAGGTGAGTAGCGAACTAACTAAAAATGCAACAATCATAACCACCAACAAGAAGTTGGGTTATGATAAATGTCCACGTGGCATGGACATTTACAAGTTGAGGAAGTATTTGGTTGTATAGGAAACCACATACTTGTTGAGAAAATTGAATGACTAGGAGAGATGGTCATAAGTGAACACTATATGGCTACATATTGCAAAGAAAATTTCATAAGGAGATACCTATAACTTGGCATGATACATTGTTGAGATAATCATTCAGGAGGCACGTAAAGGTGAGAATATAAGCTTCGGCATATTTTACTATCTCTTGTATTTATAGAGATTGGAGTGACGGATGGGCCAAAGAACAAAATATGGGAGTACCCTACAGAGAAGAAATATCTCGTAGAGATATTTGAGAAGTATTTATGTGAGGGGACCATGAGTGGTCCATTTAAACAAAGGAAAAAGATGTGGTATGAGTGATTCCACGCACCATTTGAAGAAGAGTGGAGAATACCTAACGAGTTACCCGTGATGGTAGGAAAGTTAGCACAATTTGTATTATATCAAAATTTTTACATCATGATTTTTGTGATGAAGGATGGTACATGGAGTCCATGGTGTAAACTTTCATATGCCTTCACAACATGGTTCTTTTAGGAATTAGTTCATAGATTTGTAGATGTGCATCGACTAATATATACAATGCAGATAAGGTAGACTGAGACTACCACACTCTGTGAAAGACTTACACTTATCCAGATAAGTCTGCATATATTGAAAGATTAATTTCCAATGACATAACTATGAAGCCTGTGAGTTTGGGGATAGGTTAAAATAGAAAAAAATTGGTATACCTTCAGCTTAAGCCTAGGATGGAGAATGGAAATTATGTGGAAAATGAATTCAAACTACTAGACCCACTTAAAGGGAAGCACATAGTTGGAAATATGGCAGAAGAACAACCTACTTCACCCATTCGAGAAGAGGAAGAAGAAAAATAATTACATGAGGAAAATGGTGGTTTGGAGCACATGGGTCACAGAGAGCCAACTGATGAAAAGGAAAGTGAATGCACGAAAACTCCTCCACTATAGAAAGAAGAAAAGGAAGTATTGGAGACATGCGCGCTACAAATTGATATAAAGAAATTTTCCGAAGAGCACCAATTCAAGAAGGTGTTAAGGAGAACAAGGAATCAGAGTGCCGGTGCATCACAACCTATGAGCAGGTCACCTAGACTTTCAATGTAGAAGGAAGTTCCTGAGAAAAAGAAAAGGAAAAAGCTGAAGCTTAAGGAAAATGGGGAGGAGGAGTCTGGAGAAAGTACGCCAGGAACCCTAGTACAACCAAAAGATGTAGAGGATCCCCATGATGAGGAAATGAAGAATGATGAGGAGGAATTGAAGGGAACAAAAACATAAGTAGAAGAAGGTGAAGGCCCAATTCTGGATTCAAGCGCCTGAGTTCCTAAGGGAAAGAGAACAAGAAATGAGAAGGTGGGTGAGGACTATGTGACTCCCACATTTTTGGTATGTTGATGACACCAGTAAGATCATACACACACAATTATAGAGTACTATGGAAGGTAAGGACTTATATGACTGGGAGTTAATGGATGCAGTTATGGCCAATGCATGCACTATGAAGTAATTTTCTTGTTCCATGCAAACTCACATGGATGAGCCAATTTTTGATGTATGTGAAGAGTCCTACATATCACGCCAGATGAAAAAGGCACCACATGTCTGACACATCAATGTCAAGCCAACTTTCATGTCAGAAAAACAAGTAAGAAATGCCTTAGTAGATGTATCTATAGAGTTTACATGTAGGAACATAGACAAATTGGTAACCATAAGAGCGCTGATGGATGATAATAAGGATAGGGATGCAAAGATTAAACACCTTACAATAGAGAAGGAAAGAGAAGAGGCCAAGAAATAATCCTTGATTAGTATGGCCAAGGATATTGGAGATGACATACTTAAGGTGAGGCTACATATGGAATCCCAACTTCCAAAAAAATTTCCTTTTGTCATGCATTATCTGTGCACACTTGTGAAAATAGTCATCGATGAAGGGCCTGTGAGTATGCTTGTACCAAAATATCATGTAGAGGAAGAAGCAAGAGCAAAGACCACCATTTCTAGAAAAATTTCAAGTTATGAATCTTTATTACAGGCATCGAAGGATGAGTTGAAATAATTTGATCAAGCTTTAAACATGTACGCGATGCCAGATTCCATAATTAGGACAAGAAATCTTGAAGAAGATAATGAAGTACTGAAATAAATGAAGGATGAGACACTCAAGTGCGTAGAGAGACTTTCTCTGGTGAAACAAATATGTGAATCCCTCACAACAGCCCAAGATCCACACAAGGACAGAATAAATGAATTTGGGAAGCTTATAACACAAAAAATGGATTTCATGGAGGGAATGATGTCAGGTATGGGAAATTTTGTCCACTTTTGAAGAATGAAAAGGAACATATGACTCAAGATGAACTAGATGCCATAGTGATTGGCAGGCGTTGTAGGAAGAGGTGAAAAATGAGTATCCAGAATTGATCCTTCCAGTAGAGGAGTAGAGCACCGAGTAGTACTCCATTATTTTATTCTTTATTATTTATTCATTATTTATCATTCATTGATTCTTAGATGGATAAGATCAGCTTCCCATTACTGGGGACGACAATGCAGTTAGTGTGGGGTAACATTAAGTGCATGGAATATATCTCAAGTGTGAAGACACATAAGGCTTGGGCACACAGGAACTAGGTGCATGGGAAGGCACAAAATTAGAGAGGAATATGAGTGTGCCATAACAGTTTGAATTTAGGACTTAGCCTCTTTTGCAGGTTAAGGGTATTTTCGGAGATGGAGTGTGGAGCACGTAAAGTCATGAATACTTCCAGGTCACACAAAGCTATTTAGGGATGTGTAGTAGTTCTAGAACCATGCATAGCTTCGATCTAATAATAGGGTTTCTCCTTAGTGTTAACTATAGGAAATATATTATTAGAGTACTTGCATGTTTTTGTATTCTTTTGTATAGGTGCATGGATATTATTAGCATGTAGTCTATTTTTGAAAGGTGCATGGGCGGTGAAGGGAAAGTCCCCACCCCTATATATATATATATGTATTTATTTGCATGGTTTTGAGAGACTAATGATTGTAGTGTTATGCTACGGATTTGTTAGCACACATAACCATGGAAACTAGATCTTGAATATATGAAGCTTTTATGTTTTGCAGTATCTTATATAATGGATCAATATTGGCTGGATATTGATGTTAGATGTGATTGAATTTTGTTCTTTCATGGTAAATCTTATTATAATAATTGTTTAGTCACTCTTTCATATGGTTTAGATCTAAATCGAGTTCATGCATTGTGGTTTAAATGATTATCTATTATTTATCTGAAATATACTTGTAATCACTCTAACATTCTATACAAGTAAATCTAAAGAGAGACCTGGTACCATTGTGTTCTTTGGGTGAGTGCTCAATTTTGGTTGCGTGATGTGCCAACACACCTTAGGATTTTTGGGTATATTATAGGTTGCATCAGAATAGGAATAGATAGTTTTAGTGTAGTGCTGGTTAGTTAGTTGTAGTGAGGTAGGATAGAAGGAAGTTTTCCTTCTTCATAGATTGACCTCAAAGGCACAATTGTCCCACACTTTAGAGATTTTTCCATGTTTCCCTAAGGTGTTAAACCTAGTTTCAGAAGGGTTACAACCTTAGGATACAATAGTTTTTGGCATGCTCAGTGGGTCCATTTGAGTCACTTATAGCACGCTATTGGTTTTCTTTCCCTAATATTGGTGTGTGTCTTAGAGGATCTCAGTGATTGGAGGCATATTTCTACACATTTGGTGAATCCTAACTTCAAATATACTGTATTCAATAAGTCCACTACCCAATTCATGAGAAGGATACAAATTTTTTGACTTGAAAGGTAATGATAATTTAAGTCCACATGTAACTGCAACAACAATACCTAATCAAACTTCCTAATCATCTTAAACACCCATTGAATGTATGTACTTCATGACTAAAAGAAATTAATATCTCTCAATTTCAAATCATAACAAGGGAGTAATAAAGCTAACGAGAATGGAGAATCCATTGATATTTTTGATTTTATTCCAACTAATCTTGACCAACAATCCACACCTATACTGGTAAGAGGCATCGACACTTGAATTGGATAAGATGATTTTCCTAAAAAAATTGTTTCACTTTTCTAAAAATAGATGCAATATAAATTAGTTTTTTTCCTATGGATTGTTTGTGTCATTTATTAGAACCCTTGACCTAAAATCAATGGGAATTGTAATAAGGGTAACAACAGTCCCTTGACATGCAATTAATGGAGATCAAAATAGGGGTAATAACTCATTTTATTTTGATTTTCACATAATGTTTGGTGATTTTGAAAGAGAGATAAAATGATTGAATCTTCTAAGGGTAAGTTATGCACGTTTCATTTTTAAAGTGCAGTTGAGTAAAATTTTTGATGAAATAGTCCCATATGCTATAAATCACTTGTAAAATAAAAAATAAAGTGCACACTGCCTAAAAATGGCATTAGTAGGGGCTGCCAAAAAATGGGCTGCTGTTAATTTTATTGGTATTTTCATAAAATACTGGTAAGGGGGAATGTGGATAACAAAACAACCTTTTACAGGTTGAGGTTTAATGAATTTTAATTAAAATCAACTTATAAATATAAATCCACACTAAAATACCAAACTCATGTGCTTTAAGAACTTAATTTTTGATTTATTGTAATGAGATCTGACTGTGGATGTTTTTTGTTGTTCTTTGGCAGAGTACTCATATTCATTTACGACAACAGATGCTGAAAAGGAAGCTACAAGAACATATGATTAAATTATCATTGGAGGAGGTACAATAGGGTTTCCTTTATACAAGTGCATACACACATATGACTTTGCATAAGAATAAATAAGTTAAAATGGTAAAGGATTATTTTTATATAAAATATTGAATTTCTAGGTAGGTGTACGAGTTGAATAAAATATTTAGTGGAGAAATAAATATGAAAATTAATCTTATATGGTGATTATGCACAATATGGAATATTATGCCTAATCTAAATGCAAGATTGTAGTAAATAGATGACAAATTAAGTTTAACAATTATACTCAAGTAAAATAAGCAATGAATAATGAAACCCTAATGTGTAAATAAGGGTGAGATGCCTTAGCTAATTCACCGAGTTTCAGAAAGTACATAGATCTAGAAAATAGAGAAATGTGAAGCACTAACCATTGCACTAGAGCTCAAAAAAGTATAGATCTAGAGAAGAAGGATAGATTGGGGTACTTGTAGAGAGACATGGGCGCCTGTGGGGTGCCCTAGGCTTGTTTCTAGGTGCCTAGGTTTGTGGAAATGCTTAGAAATCAAAATTTATAGGGGCAAAAGATGTTTACTGATGCTCACCTTTTTTCATTATGGATTTGTACAAGGATCACTAGAGTCACCAGAAACTTGTAATGAAACATAGACCTGCAAAATCCTCAAATAGAAATAAAATCCTAAGAAATAAAGATGTGAAATGAGTGGTCAAAATGTACTCATCTGCCACAATGATGCACTTAAAACTGAGCATTGCACTACATCTCAGACCTAATGTAGTTCTCTCACTGTGTGTGTGTGTGTGTGTGTGTGTGTGTGTGGAATTGTGCCCTAGGTTGCTCTTGTGTTAGTTGCATGTGAATAATGAGTAAGTTGCTAGATGTAGAATGTAATAAATGTGTGCATGTAATAAAATGAACTTCCCTCCTATGAAGTGTGATGTAGAAAACCATCCCTTGTTTCCCTTATCATGGAGCTAGATAGATGCAATGGATCTCTTATATGTCTTTGATGGATGAAACCTTAGGTGGTGATAGCTAACACTTAGTGATTGGTCCTTTATTATGACCACATAACCTTTTATTTATCTGATTATTTTGTTTGAATTTCGTAATTAACCTCGAAAAGACCAACTAACAAAAAGATAAGATGATCAAACAACTAAAAATGACCCAAAAAGTGTGAGTAATATATAAAGAGGCCATGGGTGCCAAGAAGGGATGAGGGAGCCTGACGCTAGTGTCCTAGTTGGTTGTTGGTGTCCAGGATGACCAATTCTAAAGAATAAAAAGGCATCCTGAGCAAGAAAGGGTGTAAGATTGAAAGTCACAGTAGAAAGAAAAGAAAGGTGGCCAAAAACATGGGTTAATTAGTATCATTATTTTCTGAGGAGTCATATGAATAGTAGCATGTAATCAGGACTAAATAATTACCAAAAGTGTGTGATTTTGTGTCTATATTTCCCCCCAATTTATGTTGGTGAGCGGAAATATCGGTAACATAAAGTACATAGAGATGCGTACCTGATATCCATGTATATTCGTGTAATAAACATGATGAGGGAGTACACAAAGGATATAGTGATAAAATATGTGAAGTGTGGATGCTAAGGAGGAGAAAGTGTAAAATGTGATTAAAATGAACCTAATGAAAAACACATGTGTAGATGTTGTAATGTACCTAATGTCGTTGTCGATTTCATTATTGGTGTGGATGTGGATGATGTTGACTCCGCTTCCCATACAAATGGACCTACAAAAGATAAACTGACAAGTAGTCAAATACGCATGTATATGTGTAAAAAGTATGTAAAGGAGTATGTAAAATGAAAAATGTGAAAAAGTAACATGTGTGTTTGATCCGTGATGAGGAAAAGAATGTAGAAAGGATCTTGTAGATGATGTTGATGCATGAGTTTTTTGGGAGATCTCATGCCAGTGTAATCGAAGAAGTGTAGGGAGAAATATCTAGTATCATCTACCATTCTTTAACTGCTTCCCGCTGTGTAGAACACCACTGTAGATGGTGTGTATAAGTGCATGCTAAGGACTATCTACCCTATAAAATCTGATGTGTATGGAGTTATATAAATTGTGTTTAACTACCAATCATTGTATGATTTCCCCTGGTCTCAGGCATCCAGAAAAGACCGATATATTACCCCATGGTTTCAGGAATCCAAGAAAGGCTATTGTGCTAAGGACCCGAGTTTTATTTTGAGCCTTGTATAAAATTAAAAACCGTGTTATACCGGTACCATGCTGTGTAGAACGTTGTATGGGGTGACTGATTCACCCGTATGATGCACCCTCATTTAGGGTGCATATAATGTCGTTGAAGGAGTATGTGGCTAAAAAGAGGACCAACCGTTGTGCTAAAACTATACCTTGGAGGGGGAAGGGAATGTTCTTGGTAGAAACCAAGGCACACTCAAACAAGTGGCTAGGAAAAATAAATGTTAGTACAAGAAAAGAAAAACACTCATGTATAAGTTGAAATGTAAGCTAAGCAGACAATGTATAAGCTAAGACACAAGTAGAAGATAATGAAGACCACAAAAAGTGGGTTGTAAACATGGGAAATCACTCAAATTTTTTTAAGACAATTAAGACCATAGCATCCGTAAGAAGACAAGTGTGCACACAAGAAAAAGGGTAAAGCCCACAAAAGTAAACATACAATGATAAACAATATAGCAAACAATCATGGAAACAAGGAGCCCCGCATAACAAATTTTCCACATGAAGCATCCGTTAGAATGTTAGAAAGATTAAAAAGTATGTCAAAGCGTGTATAGTTTGAGAAAGTAATGTTCTATGAAATAAAATGAAATAATAACACATGTACTGTATGAAATTAGATGCCCCCAAGAGCCATTGTGGGACTGATACTAAGTACTACACCAAGCATCCATATTGTGTGTAATGGATCTGTATAATCTGCAATCACAACTAAAAAGAAAGTGAACACACATGTGGTATGGAAAGATAATGGTATATAAGATATCTAGCTAGCATGTGTAATAAAGTGTATATGTAAAATCATAAGTAAGGAAGAGTAAATGCAACCAAGATATGCAGTATGTTGTGGATGAGAAATAATGAAATGCATAGTGAATGATAGGAGAAACGTACCCCCCGAGTAGATGGGAATGTATGTAATGAGGTTCATTTATTTATGCTCCCTTAACAATATAGAATGAACTGTAAATGAGAGTGTTTCATCAATAAATGGTTTGAAATGTGTGTAGAAGAAAGGTGGTGATTTTAAGTTGTCGTGTAATGTTTAGGATGGAATACAACAAAGTAAAATTGATGAGGTAGTAGAATGTGTGATGATTTATCCTACAACATGTATCACTAAACTTGTGAGGAAGATGTCAAAAAGCATGATGATGTAGCCTAAAGCGTATATCACAAAATGTATTAGTGGAATGATAGAAAGCATGATGATGTAGCCTAAAACATATATCATGAAATATATAGATGGAAATTATATAAAGTGTGATGATGTATCCCAAAGCATATATCACGAAATATATAGATGGAAACAATAGAAGGCGTGATGATGTAGCCCAAAGTGTATATAATGATATGTATGGACAAGGTGGTTTCAAAAAATGTCGCATAGTGTGATAAAAAAGATTTATTGATTGTTTGTGAAGATCAAAGTGTAGAATGATGTAAGTGTGATGATGTGAGGGTTCAATTTTGAATGAGACCCTCAACAGTCGAGTATGAACCATTGGACTAAAGTGAGTCATCGGGTAGTGAGTGCAATGCATATAAGTGGATGAGTAAAATGTATAGTAGATGGGGTGATGAGAAAAATTTCATAGGTCAGTGATGTGTTTGAAAATATTCGCGTGTTTGAAAATCTATGTACCGATGCCTAAAAATAGTGCGTAGTGAAGGCATATGGGATCTTGCACCAAGGGCTCCACTTTCCATTTTTTATGTCAAAATTCCTTATGTAGAAGTGTTGGTAAATGGAAAATTGTACCTATTTGTCCAATATTGAAGGAATATCCTTAGGTATTGTCCATTCTTCCTCAAACGTAGTGTGTAGGCACTCATACTGAAGTTTTGTTCTTTGCTTATAGGTTTCACTCATGGATCCATCACAGGTATACTTTGTAAATCTCTATGCAAGATATTTCTTCTCCTTTGGGTATTGCCACATCTTATCTTTTGGCCCGTTGAGAACTCCAATCTCTATAAAAATAATAGACAGAAGGATCACGCAAAAAATTATCTTCTCACCTTGGTGTGCCTCTTTAACAATAGTCTTAACAATTAAAATGGCCAAATTGTAGACTATTCCTTATGTTATCTTCTTTGCAATGTGCAACCATGCCTTATTCACCTGTGACCAATGCTCCTGATTGTTTAAATTAGTAAGGATATGTGCTATCACCTGAATAATAGGGTATTTCTAAAACTTGGGGATATCCATCCTGCACCCTCCCTTCATGTAACCTAGCACTTTTCTTGTCACTTCTACACCCTCCTTTTTAGTGAGATAACTGTTGACTTCAGTCCCCAAACTCCTTAATCCTGTCATTCTCCCAATTAGGGGTGTGGTAAGCCTCATTTTTCTTCGAGAAATGTAACAAATTCTTCATGGAATTTTCTCATCAACCACTAATATAGCTTCTCTGGTTTTCCAAAGTAGGGGAGTTCATAAAGTTGCAAAACTCCAACATTTGACAATATTTTTTTCCTTTATGTCGTCATGTACAACCATATTGATCTCTATTCTCATAGATATTTTTATCACCAACAACTTAACCAATGTGAAAATAAAGCTGGATTTGTGTTACCTGTGTCCTTTTACCTGTCTGCAGGATGATCGGCGTCGATTATGTAGAATCGGCGTCGACTGGTTCAGATCGGCGTCGACTGATATAGATCGGTGTCAACTGATATAGATCGGCGTCGATCCGAGACAAAGTGCAAGAAGATTTGGGAATCGAAAAATGAAGGCAAGATTGTCAACGTCTGCTGGATCTGCAGAAGTCAGAGAGATACTGGTAAGACACCACCTGTGCTAGATGTAGGAACAGAGTCACTAGAAAATCAATGGAGACGTGATGTTGATGTGATAAGAGTAGAGTAACGGTGCTCCTCTCAGGGATTGATTTGGACAAGATTCACTCTCATTCGATAGATAATGTTCACACTTGATGCTCAAAACTCTCTCGTTCTCTCTCTTACAATCTATGTCTCTCCAGAACTGGGTTCTGGGCCTCTATTTATGATTAGTGCCGCTCCGAAAAATCGGTGTCGACCGAGTACCAGTCGGCCCCGATCACAAAACAAACTCCCGAGATGGCCAAAAGGTGCTATTTCTGGAAACTATAAAAGTGATCCCTCCACCTCAAATACGGGAAATATCCCGCTTTGGGAGGAGGAGAAATAGGGGGGGTATATGGATAGAATAGATATGGGGTAGATAAGTGGTTAGGATACATGTAAAAAGGTGTAATTAAATAGTTAATATTTAATTACTCATCGGTAAAACATAATGGGGTGAATTAAACTTAGGATAGGTGTTTAAATCACAAATTGAATAATACCCCAAGGGGATAGTGGTGATATAAATGTGCCCCAGGTTACCTGAGAGAGTAAACGCGCACGAGGGACACTAAATTGGATAACCAATTTTAGGTGTCTACAAAATGTGTGACTCCCAATCGCATCCCATAAAAACCCATTATGTATACTATATCTATGAAAATCAGATTTCAGAGGTGTCTTGTACTTTTATTTCCACTTCCTTCTACTTCCTACACCTTGTAATTTCTCTAGGTGCTCGCTTAGGTGCTATGGAAACTATAAAAGTGTGTTCTTGATTCAAGCTCTACAACTCAAATATTGTGTTCCCTAGCTCAAAATCTGCGTGCCCTAGCTTCGGACTTGAAACCTTATTACCAATTTGCCTCCCCAAATTCCTTTTTATTTCTTAAATACATCTGGTTCAGTCTCTTATGGAGAAACAACTAATCGCTCATTCACACATACGTCTTGGAACTCAGTCTCTTAGCACCGCTCTTCACACTTCTCACGCAACTTACTCTTCAACTCGATTAGATGCTTCTTCTTCACAATCGCAAAGTAAAAATGATTTCACAACACTGCATTTTATAGTTTTTGTAATTTTTTCCACATTTATTTCTCTCTACCTATCACCATACTCAACATTGAATGATGTTTCTTTCCTATCTCCATGCCAATTCTTCCGTACCCCAGTCATAAAATTTTGGCGTGCCCACTACTTCTTGGCCACAGACCTTATTTCATGTGCCTTCATACACTGAAGTACCTATCCATTGTGCCTTAATCAAAACAGTTTCCACTACTGTAACCTACCTCATGTTAAATTATGCATCCATTCATCCACATGTGGTCTCTATTCATGACCAATTTTTCTATATCTCTACCTTTAATTCAAGCACCTACATATTATCTCGCTATGCATATCCATCTTTTAGATAATGTTCAAACTTTATCCTTTTATCCTGTATATAGTCCACCCCATGATAAAATTATGGATGGTCCTCTGCACATGAATGCAATTAATAGTAATCAACTTCTAGTGTGTAAGTGTGCTTATTACACAAAACACTGAACTAAATTGAAAAAGCATAACAACGTTGAAAGGAAACAAATAAAAAGGAAATAAATTAAAGGGAACCCTAATATAATGGAAATACTACCTTATTATAAACACCAAGAATACTTATTTATAGTATGGATTCAATCGAGTCCCATTGAAGTAAATGGGAAATCATGTGCCATCCTGCACCTATAGTTGACAAGTATCTGAATCAAGTATGTAAGTCACAACATACAGTCCCAACCAATGCAATTTGAGTTTCCCAGGGTGGTGCAAAAAATTTGAATCATAAAAAATAACCATCTATCCAACTTCAATCTTTTTATCCTAGATATACTTATCATGTCATGTCTTCTTCCTGGACTTCACTGTCTTATGACTCCAATGAGTAATTGTGTGCCTTTCATCCAACTACATCAGATATATCAATTCCCTCTTCAAGTGCTTGTTCATCGTCTAGACCTCTTACACACACAATACATAGAGAAGGTAACATGAATTCCAATGGTAAAAAAAACTCTTCACTAAACACCAATATTTATCATCCCAATATTTCCTTCGAACATAAAAAATATTAGTCAATGTATGTCCCAATATCTATTTGAAAGATTTTGCAGTTCTATTCTCCTGTGGGTGATAAGGTGTTGTTTTATGGTTTTCCACCATAAACTCAACCAAGAATATCCTGATAGTCTCATTAAGAAAATGAGTACCCCTATCACTTGTCAAAATCAATGGGCATCCATACCTAATAATTATATTCTCCCATAAGAACCTTGATATTGTAGCTTGTGTGAAATCCTTTGTACATACCACTTATTCCCACCTTATAAGATAATCTGTATAAGTTATAATGTAGCACGAATTAGTATTTCTTGCAGGTGGGGAAATAGGGCCCACAAAGTTAATTGCCCATATTTTAAAAGGTTATGCACTAGAAATAGGCCTCAGAGGCATTTCATCTATATGATAAGCTTCCCAAGGTAGTGACAATGATTGCACACCTTGGCATATTATTTATAGTCTTTGTACAGTGTTTCCCACCAAAAACCAGCAAACAAGATATTACGCATCGTGGCATCCCTAGCATAATTTCCACTTGCAATCCCATCATGAGCTTCCTTCATAATAGATTTGTGCTCATGTTAAATAACACATAGGCGTAAAAATTTATCATGACCTAGTTTGTATAAATCTCTACCGATTAACATATAAGGCGTGAAGCATATGACAAGTTGTTTCTTCTCTAAATCCTTCATACCCTTAGGCACCACACCAGTATGCAAAAATACCACAATATATTCTAAGTCAGAGGGCATGTAGTTAAATCTGAATAACTATGCATCTGGAATTGTGTCCTCAATGCTCTACATGTCCTCGCTTGTGTTAATCCTTGATAAGTGGTTTGGTCTACATTTTATCTTACCTGGCTTGACCACAACTGTAAAGTCAAACTATTAAAAGAAAAGAATCCAATGGCATATGCACCCCTGCAAAATGAGCTTGTTCACCAAGTACTTAGATGCTATGTGATACTGTAAAAAAATATAATAGGATATGCCAACAAGTATTGTTGAAACTTATGGAGTGCTTAAATCAAGAAAAATGATTCACGCTCAGTATTTGTGTAATTATTTTCATCTGGGGTCAACTTCCTACTTGCAAAATAGATAGGATGATCAACAATCCCATCACCAGGTTGTGCTAACACTATGCCAATGGCCATGCCAGAGGCATTAACATGTACATGAAATGGCTTATCCCAAGAAGGAAAGCACAAAATGGGTGCATAATAAGTTTTTCCTTCAATGTTTCAAATGTTGTCTGCTACACCTCATTCCAATGAAATTTCCATTTACTTTTCAAAAATTCCTGCAAGGGTGCAGAAATCCTAGCATAAACCTTGATAAAATTCATATAATAACTTATGTTCCCCAAGAATCCATGCACCTCGCTCTGGTTAGTAGGTTCCTCTAAGCCTGAAATACCAACCTTAGCAGGGTCTACCAACAAGCCTTCTTTACAGATAATATGTCCCAACAGAGTCCCAAACAGTGTAGAAACAATGCACTTTTTGATGTTTAGAGAGATGTTCAACTACCATCACCTCTTAAACACAAGTCTTAGATTGTCACAATGATCTTTCACTATCCCATAAACTATCTAATAATCTAAGTGGACCTGCAAAAACTTGTGAATGAAGTCTTGGAATGCTTGCAAAACAATGCATGAAAAGACTGCAAGTGTGTTCTTCAATCCAAAAGGCATAATTATGTATGCAAAAATTGCCTATTCCATAGTGAATATTGTCTTTTCCTGATCTTATTTAGCAATCCTCACCCGATGATACCCATAAAATCCATCAGTTAAGGAGTAGATCTCACACCCTCTAACGCCTTCTAGAATCTCCTCTATAAATGGTGTGGGAAAGGAATCTATTACACAAGCAACATTTAACTCTCTATAATCCACACATATCCTAATCTTCAATCTTTATTTCTACTTATCACCATAAGGCTGACCCACTCTGACTCCTCAATAGGCTTAATGATTCTATATTTCAACATCTTTTCAATCTCTTCCTATACCTTGACCCGTAGATTAGGATTCATCTTGTAAGGCCTCTTCTTAACTAGGCACGCACCTTCCTTTAAATTTATCCTCATCTTTCCCAAATAGTGATGTATTCCTTTCAAATCATGATAGCCTCTAGGAAATAAGTCCTAGAAGTCACGCAGTAGATGAATTATCTTTTCAACCTCTGAGTTAGACAAATAATCACCAATGATTATCTCCTTAGGTTCTGTATCCATCCTGATGTTGACCTTATTTTTTTTCATTGGCTTATGGTATGCGCGTCGCTTCTCATCTACACTATACAAGACCTCACACGTACCAATAGTATGATCAACATCCAAATTTTTCACTTCTTCATCATAAATCATGTAGACCATTTTACCTTTTTATATTTCAAACCACGCACACCCAATTTGTTCTTCATTGCTCTCTCTCTTCTTCAAAGCACACCTCTAGATATGAATCACATAGTAATTCCTAAATGAGCTCCCTAGCCTTTGCATTGTCTCCCATAGTCAAGAAATTCATAATATATAAGGCCTCATTCATCAGAGGTTTAGTAGAAAAATAGTGAAAGGTATGAATCATACTTAAAGTCAAACTTTTTTCCAGTTCCTCATTGCTCGATTCAATTCTACATAAACATATCATGCACGTTTACAACCTCACAAGGTGAATTAGAACTCGTGCACCCATAGTGAGGATGGTAAGGCCTCCTGCCCCTTTATCCAGATTCTCTCACACTTCTGAAGATGATGCAAAGAAAAATCTTTCCCATGAAATTAACATGTCTTGGTAGGCACATTGTTCCGAAGAAATCTAGTAGAGAAGGAAATTCTCACTTCTCTCCACTCTGCAAGACCATCTTTGTGTACCATATACTAGCATGTTGCTATCCCACATAAGGTATATACAATAATATTCCTTCTCTCCACTTGGTCTATACACTGGGATTCTTAACGCACACAAATACTTCAAGATTTCCCTCGCCTGTGTACATTAGTACCTTATTACTACTTAAGCACTTAACACAACGTGGCCTACTTACCTTAGTAACATCACTTTGCATCTCACACATAACCACTTCATAAGTCCTATGCACCCAATTAGTACAGGAAATATTGGTTATATCACTCATAAACTATTCTTCATCCCATTAAATTACTCCGGGCTCAAGCATTCCAGGATACCTATTGGTATGCACGTAAATTTTGTTCAAAGATTCTTCACTCAAATGTTCCACATACGGAACATATTTTCCATTTGTCAAAGGGATTATCACGTGCTCTTCCTTGTTCTCAAAAATGATGTAACCTTTTGAAGAATATATCAACATTTTTTTCATAGAACTAAGGGAACCCAAGTAAAGCTGTAAAACTATTCTACTTCTGTAAACGCTAAGACCTCAAAGTCCCTAGTAAACTTGGCCTCTTGTATAGTAATAATAACATCTTTTAAGACTCCAATGAGTGTGGAAACCAAAATGTAGTCTTTTATTTTACCAAACAACGCAAGGCACACTGACACATCACTCAGGTAGACCTGAGCATTCACCCAAAGCATGCAAGGGTACCAAGTCCCTCTTTTATGGAAGCTTTGTGAAGGAGTTAGCATGATAAACACAAACATAGATACATTCCAGAAATCCATGTACAACATGTATTTTATTTGAGATGATTTATAATAAATATGACATACAATAATATTGGAGCGTACCACTTTTTTTACTATTGGCACTTCCATTTATATTAATTTAATAAGAAAAAGAGTTACATTAATAAGGAGTGACTAAAAAAATCATGGTCCCACTAAATGCCACAAGGGCACCAAAAAACAAGAGAAAGCCACGTGGGCTACAACAAAATGCCCAGAGGGCAAGCCAACGGTAACACAGAATGCCCAATGGGCACAAAAAGAAAGAATGAAGAACTAAAAAGGCCTGGGCCTAGAAGGAGCCGAAGAGCCAAAAAACTAGAGCTTCTACCGCCATCACAAAACAAGTAACATTGAAGGCTCAAAGCGTCCTTTCTTCTCCTTATACCTCATGACAATTGTTCAATTCCCGGGCTGGGAAGGAAAAGCTAACAGAAAATCAAGGCGAGGACAATCCTGCTCTTGATCGGACTCAAAAGATTCATACACATGAGATATTTTAACACAACTGCCAAGAAAGAAAGAATAAAGAACTAAGGGGAATCTCATCACTCATAGTCTTTGAACTTCTAGGAAGAGGAGATTCTTCAGTTCCGTACACTGTGAATGGTTTCCAACCTTAGGATGTGAAGAAATCACTTTATTATTTTTTTGAGTCTTATTGAGCAAGCAAGCCTCTTGTAGGTGGCTCATTTGATGACATAACCTGCACCGGAAGGCCGTATTCTCATAATCAAGAACCTGTATCCACTTAAAACCCTCATGAAGTAACTCCAACTTATCCGGAAGACCTTTGCTGAGGTCCACCTCAATGCAAATACGAGCATATGTGAATAACCCTTGCTTAGACCATTCATCATCTATATTGATGAAATGACCAACCGAGTTACTAATAACCGCACAAACCACATGGTGCCAAAAGGAGAGAGGAAGATTTGGGAGACGAACCCAAACTGACATTTTAGAGACTAACATAATAAAAGGATCGAAATCCAAAAACAAGGGAGTAGAAAAGTGTACCAATTTTTTTAAAAATCACATTTACACAAATATACACTTCGTTATTGACAAAAAAAATATATATAAAAAAGTGTTTTTACGTTTTATTTTTGAAACATTCGTGAAAAAATCTGTTTGGATGTTGAAAAACCATGTGATAGCTTATTGGTCACTATGTTACTTTCATTTGGGAGGATAATAAAAATATATTAATAATGAATTGCCATGACATTTACACTCCCAACTAACATCGTAACCCAAAAACAAAACCATTTTCAGAGTCACATATTTTCACTAAAGAAAGGATATTCTTTTGTATAGAAAAGCCATGCAGGCGAAGAAAATGGTCCAAGTCATTTATTTTTTTGATGTTATTTTCCCCGAAAACTGATATGCCAGCAACATGCAAACAATACCTATGCAAACAAATCAAACAAACCATTACTATTCATCATGTAACATGTATTTTATTTATGACCCACTTTATAAGATTAACAGAAAAAGGAGATAGAGGACTATACCAGTTCAAACAAAATTACGGATTAGAATAAATTTACGTTTGTTTTTTGAAAGACAATTTGCTTGATAGTTGAAAAAATATGCAATAGTTCAACTATAATACATCTGAAGTCCATCCCAACTATTAACACATGTTCCCGACTAACATGCATGCCGACAAACACCATAAAAGAAAACAAAAACCATTTACGAAAGACTTCGCCAACCATAAAAAAATGTTTAAAACATCGTATCTAGACTCATAGTGTTTCACCAAATAAGGATTTTAATTTTTTCAATACAAAAGATCTCCAAGCCAAATTAGTTAGTCGTCTATGCAAAACAGTAGAAATCTAGACACATAAAAGGAAAAATTATAACCACCTCACCCGATAGTTCAGAACAATGCAAGCATAGAAACACAAATAAATTAATTAATATATTACCTGAATGAAAACCTCGGATATGATTTCAAAGGAGAAACATCAGTCCCGTATGTGCAACTCATCACATATCCAAATATATGTAAATGCAAATCCATCAAACCATCAGTAAGTATGAACACATATTACCTAACATCAGGCACACCAACATACACTACAATAAGAAACCAAAACTGTATTTAGGACAATGATTACCAACCGAAAGACACTATTTTAGAAACATTTCTTCTAAAAACTCACAGGTTTTCACTTAAAAAAGGTTTCCGAATTTTAATACAAAATATTTTCATGCCAACATAGATAGTCGTATTTACAAAATAAAGAAAATCTAGATATATAAAAAGAAAACAAGCAGTTTTCATAACCGATAGTTCTATAAATGTATGCATGAAGAGAAACACAAACAAATGAATTGCCAGATTACATGCAAGAAAGTGTATGGTTAGAAGACAATATTTTTCCCAATTTAAGTGTGGAGTTTTAACATATAAAAATTAGTAATCGCATGTGAAATGTGCGATGTGAATGTCAAAGGGGTAATGTAAGAAGAGGTTGATTTTTAGGGACCAAAACATAAAAGGAGGAAGAGGGGTGCAAAAGAAGGGGCTGGAGGGAGGAGAAGTGATTTGGAGGGGATAATATTGGGTAGAACCATTTTGAGGATGCTAACTTTGTTACGAGGAGGAACATGTGAATCTTTTATCAAATCTTTGATGGAGAAAGGGGACACGACATGCAGGGCATTGTGACAATATGTCTTGGAGATATCTTAGAAAGAAAGGCATTGTCAATGAATGTTTGAAAGGAAAAATTGCATTGTTTGGTTGAATCTCGAAGTTAACATATGTTACAAATGATAATTTTTTACATTGGGGGTTCATTATGTTGTCGCTTTCATGCTCATATATGATTATGGTTTCTTTTTAGATTTTAAGAATGCGAATAAGGTCCCCTTGATAAACATTCATATTCAATGGTAGAATCCTAGGTGTGGGATATGATGAAAGAAGTAATGAGTATCATGATTCATCAAAAAAAAAAATAGTATCGACATTATGAATAACAATGTATTGCATTAATTTTAATCCAAATGGAGGGGTCACTTAGTCAGTGTCATTAACTTATCCATAAGTTGTGTGGCACTGTAAGCACATTGTACACAAATGAATGAAATGAAATATTCCGTTAGAAAAAATGGAGGAGTAGGATTTTTTATTATTTTAGTTTATCTTTTAAAGTGTTATATTTTTTGGTTGTATGACATTTAATATGTTTTTCATCAAAACTCAAAGTGATAAGGTACTGTATACATTCAACCACGAAGAACGTCCAATCTATATTCCGCAATTTTTTAAAAATAATATAAATAAGACTAATTGATTTTTACCCTACAAAAAATGACCTCCCTTTTTTGGTGCACAAAAGGTCCGTAGATTGTTGAAGGAGTGGAGCCTAGGATATCCATGTGAAATTTTTCCCCTTGTAAACCAAGAGAGATGACACCTTAACAACAATAATGGCGTTTCCCATCTTGAAGGCAGTGGTGTACTCCCTATTGATAGTTCCCCCATAGACATTAAAAACTCAAGTTACAATGGTATTGATATTTTCACACAAGGGCTCGTCATTTCCTACTACACAAACCACCATTACTCCTTTCTTAATGTTCTGAAAGGATCCCAAGGAGACATTGCTTTGAAAATATGAAAAAAAAGACAAACATCACATTCACTCTTTTGTTGATGACCAACATGTATGATCCCACAATGTCCTTTGATGAAATGATATCATACATGGCATCCCCCAGGTGGATTGAAAGAATCTGAGTAAATGGATCATAATACTATCAATGTCGTTGATACGTCTAAAATCTGAATAGTGGTGATCACAATATGTTGTTAGAGCCCCACGAGATTTGTACCTGTAAACATGGATTTTGACGTAAATATAAAAATTTGACATGTATATGTCCAGATGTAATATTTTACCATGTTCATTTTAGTAATCCTTATAAAAAGAGACACATTCATAAAATATGGATAATTGAATGGCACGAATAAGAAAATTCATGGAAACAAACAAAGTTAACAAAAATTTCATAAATTTCTCAAAAATTCAGAGGCGGAAAGATTCTCATTGTAAAAAAGTCTTTCGGCATAAATATTCACTTCCGAATACTCAAAAAAGCATTATTTTCTCCCACATGAAAAAGGAATTGAAATCTAATAAATAGTAGAATCTATCTATAGCGGGTGGAAATGAAATAGCTCTTGACTATTTTAAAATTAAGGAAATAGTTTTGTAAACTCTTGACCCATATTTTGTTTATTTGGACATGAGCACAATGAAGCCTTCATCCTTGACGAATACATTAATACATGAATATTATAAAATAAATTGTTAAATATGAAGTATTTTTGCAATCGATTTTAAAATTAAAAATCTATGAAATAATAAAATAAAATAAATTTGTATCGATAAATATTATCTATGAACAATCCATAAAAATTGTTATTATGTTTAACCCCACGATATAACATTCAATTATATATACTTAAATATATATTTTCACTAAAATAAATTATTATGTCATCAAAGTATGAATATTATGTACGCCGCCCACCTCTTTTTCTGCCCAATTGTGAATGACTTCAATATTGTAATAAATAAATATAAACCCTCTCAGTATAGATAACTTGTAATAGCGATGGATGAAAATATATTTCAGTCTACCATCATTTCCCTCTAATTGCCCATAGGAATTATCCTATGATTTTCTCTCTTCTACAATCCATAAATGGCCACAACAACTCTGCATGCATAACATATATTAGCAAAAAATGAAAAATCCAAAGAAAAGGAGCATAGATTGATGCTAAAATTTAAAAATAACAAAATAAAATAAAACATCATGAATGAGGTTTTGAATCTATGAATGAATGAAAGGAAAAAGAGGTCGCTAGAGACTTGACCTGATGACGTGGGGGTTTCAAGGTTTAGAAATATAAGAGATGCTCGAAAACCTACTTTTTTAATAATAATTGTTGATGGAGCACCAAGGTGAAAAATTTCCTGATTACATGGGAGATATTTTCCTCCACGTTAATTCATTTAAGTACGGAAAATTAATGAACAATTAAGGTAGCTTGAATAAAACAACTTATATAGATGGTGTTATTTCCGTCAGATCAAAATAAAAAATTATTATGTTGTCAATGTACTGTTGTTATCTACCTCTTCCACCCCCTTTGCCGCTCTCAAAGGGGACAAGCCTCACCCCAAATGTGAACACCTTTGACTTAGTTATAGTGAAGAATAGGTAAGTAACATACCATGTTTTCTTTATCGATAGTCAGTCCTACCCGAGTCCAACTTGTCTACAGATTTATCCAAATATCAATTTCTGCCCTTGGGGATTGGGATCTTTTGAAGGATTCATATAGGAAGGAGAGAAACATTGGGAGAGGAAAAGGGGTGAAGATGAAGGGGTTAGAGGGTGGAGAAGTGCTGGGATAGCGAAAATAGAAAGTAGAAATAATGTACTGAAACTCAAATGTTGAACAACATGGTGCCATATATGGAAATCCTTTGAAGGAAACCAGTATTGTTGTTGAAGACAACACAAAAACAATTTATAGATATATATGTGAATGTAATGAGTGGTAGACAAATATTACTAAAGTGAAAATGTGTTTATAGTTTTATCCGTAGAATTTAGAGACATAAAGAAGTAGATTGTAACTATTATCCAAAGGTTACAACATCATCTGAAGTTCTCCCCATCAACAATTGTGATGACATCGTTATTAAACTATCACCGAAAAAAATGAGACATGTGTGGGTTGTTGTTGATTTTGATTGGACGAAGGAAATTAATCGCCTGCATGGGCCACACCTTTTCCATGGATGAGATTATTCATGTCCATATAAATTGATCTATTCTCTATCTTTTTCCACCATCAGTTCCATGTTGCGAAATGCATAAGTTTCTTGTTTTTGTTTATGGAGTGGATTTATTAAAGGGGTTGGTATCCCTATTCATTGTGGATGTTGGAGCCATATTTATATCAAAACTAACATCGAAGAAACTAAAGCTAATGTTGTGTTCCCTGACAGTGCCCATTTTTGGCAACTGACTCCAAGTTGGGGATGATTTGAATCACTACAATCTTAGTGATCTCGCCAAGAAATATTGTGAAAAATTCTTGCAGAAGATGGGACAAAGGAAATTGGTGGTGATGTCATTTTTTTTATTAATTATAGGAAAGTGATTCATATTTCCTTATAATGACTTAATGAAGGAATTTGATAAATACCTTATAAGTGAAATGAATTTGTATTTTTATTATTCAATATATTCTTTAAAGTTTCATATTTTATTACATGCTAGAAAATGAGAAGTCTAACTAAAATTTTATAATTATTCTTCATATATATTATATTATCACATTTATTACAAAGTTCTGTTTTGTCACATAGCTACACAAGTTTATTAACATTCATTTATTGTGGAAATTCAAGAAGAAGTTAATAAAAGATGCAAATTGTATTTGTACGTGCTTCCCAAAATTGACACAGAATTATACATTGTTAATATAAATTGGAAAAAGTAACGAATGCTTTGTTGTAGATTAAATAAAGAAAAAGGACGCGATTTTGGTGCAATTAAAAAAATTGAGCAGTATCTCGATGGATAAAAACAATCGATGAACACCTTTCCAAACGTGTTATGGAAGAAAACCCTGAGTATTTTAAGAGTATAGGAAGATCGAAGGAATTATAGAAAAACGTTAACTAAAAATTTCTCCAAAATTTCAAAACAAAATTCCACCTCCTGTTGAAATTTCAGGTAAAATATATAATTTGTAAGTCCCGTAATATTTTCTGTATGAACGGCTCCCACCACTTTCTTCTGCGGAGCGATGGAAGAGCCTTCTGAACTGGGGGATCTTATTGAAAATACGTCTCCGTTAGATGAAGTAAGTTAAAATTTACCGTCAGATGGTTATCCTCAATCAAGTTTAGGCTCACGCTTCTTTTTGGAGGGCGTAGGCGAAGTGGAAGCACTCCAATTCATAGTTACTATATTATTCGCAGTAGTCACCTGAGTGCAAGAAATGTGTAGAATTTATCTTCATATCAAGCTTTGCTATATTTTATTTCATGGCATCAAGGATTTTAATTGAACAATTTTTTATTTCGATAAATAAGACACATGTACATGAATGGAATGTTGGAAATCAAAAAGGTTTGAATATAATACCTACATGTCACACACCCAGTCCATGGATCAAATTGTTCCTACCCAAATAATATTTTATATTTTTTCTCCATTTAAGCATTTCAATCTCACAAATTAGAGGATAAATAAGACAAACATATGAATGAAATGTTAGAAATCAAAAGTTCTGAATTAAATACCTACATATCCCACACCCATTCCATGGAAAAATTGTTCCTACCTAAATTAATCTACTATTTTTGCTCCATGTAATCATTTCAATATCACAAAGAGGACTAAATAAAAAAATCAGGAAACTCTAGATCAAAGAAAACACAAAAATAATGAAAATCCAAATACATATGATAAATTAAATCACGTCCATTCACTTTTGAGGCCACCCTGTTCAATATGCACCACCATAATATTTTTTTATTGAATGACTACGACTAGCAATCGAACACTAAGTATACGATG
Source organism: Taxus chinensis (assembly GCA_019776745.2). Taxonomy (NCBI): domain Eukaryota; kingdom Viridiplantae; phylum Streptophyta; class Pinopsida; order Cupressales; family Taxaceae; genus Taxus; species Taxus chinensis. The sequence continues at coordinate 498,565,081 of CM034155.1, read as the reverse complement.
AAAACGTTGAAAGGATCTATGGAAGAAGTCAAAGTGAAGGGAGAGAAATAATGGGAGAGGAGGGGAGGTGAAGAAGATGAGGTTTGAGGAGGGAGAAGTGCAAGAGCCGGGAAAGTAGAATGGAGAAGCAGTTTGAAAGTGAATCCTTTGAGAACAACATGGACCAACGCTTGCTTCATGTAGAAATTTGTAGGCTCACTTTTTTAGTTTTAAGCTTAAGTAATTGTAGGGAAGAAGGAGATGAATGAATGATCATAGACTATTGAGCTTTCCCAACCAATGGTCGCAGGAGAAACATTATTTTCCACTCAGTTTTTTTCCATCTTCAAGTTTGTCAATTGAATGACATTAAATTTGGTAGTGAAGGTGAAGATATGAATGGAATGGTGGAAATTAAATGATGGAGATCACATATTTGAAAGCCCCAAACCTATTCAAAATCTTTGGTTCTTCTAGTGTATAGAGTATCTATTATTTTCACTCCAATTCATAGCTATTATATTGTCCGTAGTAGTCACCTGAGTGTAAGCAATGTGTATAATTTACCTTCATATAAAGCTTTGCTATATTTTATTTCATGGCATCAAGGATTTCAATTGGAAATTTTTTATTTCGATAAATAAGACACATGTACATGAATGGAATGTTGGAAATTAAAAGGTTTGAATTTAATACCTACATGTCACACACCCATTCCATGGATCAAATTGTTCCTAACCAAATAATATTTAATATTTTTTCTCCATTTAAGCATTTCAATCTCGCAAAGAGGATAAATAAGACAGACGCATGAATGAAATGTTAGAAATCAAAAGGTTTGGATTAAATACCTACATATCCCACACCCATTCCATGGATAAAATTGTTCCTACCCAAATTATATCTACTATTTTTGCTCCATGTAATCATTTCAATCTCACAAAGAGGACAAAATAAAATAAATCAGGAAACTTGAAAAGGTTAAGGGTTCAAAACCCAAAAAAAATGTTTGTGTCTTGTAGAAAATTGTAGCCTCTTTTACCGGTTATAAACTCAAGTAATTATACAAATGACCATGAATACGTGAGCTCCTCGAGAGATTGGATATAATAGCATAGGTAGATATTTTTTTAGCGTTAATGGTTTCGATAGGCTGATGTTTAATTTATTGGATAAGGAAAAGAAATGAACTAAATTCTAGAAATAAAAAGGTGGGAAATAAGTACCCACATATCCCACACCTACTTCACAGATTAGATTGTTCTTACCAAAATAATATATTCTATTCATGCTCCAATTTATTGTCTCAATCTTGTTTGCATTATTCACATGCGAGTGATTAATGCTTTAAGGGACCTATAACGAGTAAAATTCAGAAGATTGAAGGTACGTGACCCAACCAAACTTCTTGCTGCATGTATAACTTAGAAGGCATCATTTTTAGTTTTAAGATGGAGTATTTGTAGGGAGGAAGGAGATGAGTGAATGATCATTGACAATTGAGCCTGCCCAAGAGATGGTCATACGAGAGAAATAATTTGCCACTAATAATTATTTTTCAGCTTCAAGGTCGTCAATTTAATAACATTTAATTTGGTAATTAAGGTTAATATATGAATGGAATTTTGGAAATTAAATGATGTACATTGAATAATTTTATGCCCCATACCTATTAAAAATATCAAACTCTTCTAGCATAAAGAGTATATATTATTTGCACTCTAGTTCATAATTTTGATCTTGTTTGCACTAGTCATGTGAGTGCAACCAACTTGTACAATTTATCTTCATATCAAGATATTTGCTATTATTTTTTCCATGAAATCAATATTTTCAATTTGACATTTGTTGTTTCGATAAATAAGACACATACATGAGTGAAATGCTAGATATCAAAAGGTTTGACTTAAACGCCTACATGCCCCACACCCATTCCATGAATGAAATTGTTCCTACCCAAATAGTATTTGTTATTTGTGCTCCATTTAAGAATTTCAATATCATAAAGAGGATAAATAAATCACACACATTATATCTATTGTTTTTGCTCCATTTAATTATTTCAATTTCACAAAGAGGAAAAAATAAAAAATCAGTAAACTCAAAAAGGTTAAGGGTTTGAAATCCAACCAAAGTGTTTGTTTCTTACAGAAATTTGTATCCTCCTTTACGAGTTGTATGCTCAAGTAATTATGTAAACGAATATCAATAAGTGAGGCCCTAGAGCGAGTGGCTATACCGACGAAAAGTATATTTTTTAGGTGTTAAGGGTTTCAATTGAGAAATCTTTAATTTGTTGGATAAGGAAAAGATGCTAATGGAATTCTAGAAATAGAAAGGTTGGAACTAAATACTCACATGTCCAAAAACTACTCCACATAATATATTGTTTCTATCTAAATAATATCTTCTATTCATCCCTCACTTTATCGTCTCCATCTTGCTTGCATTATTCACATGAGTGTGATTGGTGCTTAAAGGGACCAAAAGAAAGAGGAAAATTCAAGAGGTAAAAGGTAAGAGATCTAACCACACCGCTTGTGTCATGTAGAATTTTTAAGGGCCCTTTCTTAATTTTAAGCTTGAGTAATTGCAAGAAAGAAGTATATGAATGAATGATCATCAATAATTGAGACTACCCAAAAGATGGTCGTATGAAAGAAATTATTTTCCACTCTTATTTTTTTTGCAGCTTCAAGGTCGATATTTAATTTGGTAGGTAAGGTGAAGATATGAATGGAATGTTGGAAATTAAATGATGGAAATTGCATACCTGTATGCCCTGTACCTATGAAAAAGCTCATATTATTCTAGCGCAAAGAGTATCTATTATTTGCGCTCAACTTAAAAGTTTTGATATTGTTCGTACTAGTCACATGAGCACAAATGATGTGTAGAATTTATCTTCATATCAAGCTTTGTGATTTTTATTTCATGGCATCAACGTTTTCAACTGGAAATTTTTTATTTTCATAAATTATTCACATACATGAATGGAATGTTGGAAATTCAAAAGGTTTTAATTAAATACCTACATGTCCCACACCTATTCCATGGATCAAATTGTTTTTACCAAAGTAATATTTTCTATTTGTGCCCTAGTTAAGCATTCTAATCTCATAAAGAGGATAAATAAGACACAAACATGAATGGAATGTTGGAAATCAAAATGTATGAATTAAATACCTATATATCCCACACCCATTCCATAGATCAAATTGTTCCTATCCACATAATGTCAACTATTTGTGCTCCATTTAATCATTTAAATTTTACAAAGAGGAAAAAATAAAAAATTGAAAAATTCAAAAATGTTAAGCATTTGAAACCCACCCAAAGTGCTTGTCTTGTAGAAATATGTAGCCTCTTTTACCATTTGTAGTCTCAAGTAGTTATACAAACAACCATCAAGAAGCGAGGCACTCAAGTGAGTGGATATACCAGCGAAAGGAAAATGGTATTCATCAATCAAGTTTGTTATTTATCTGTTTCATGCCTGTTGGTTTTTAAATAGGACTTTTTAGAAGAGCAACAGTTAGGGGACAAAAAGTCCCTCCTCTTTAATGGGAGAGGTTCCCTTATTCTGAAACGAACTTATTTACAAATACACAGAACATTATTTTATGGTCAAACTTGGATATTACGAAAGTGTTTTCCACAAGGATCATCAGTTACGCCAGGACTGAGGAAGGGGAATAAGAAGATGAGCAGAATAGCAACATTCAGAATTATAGATAGCAGAATAATTCTTCGTGTATGCGAAGCTTCAAAGGATTTAAGACAAGATCATTTGCATTAGCTGAATGGGATTAAATTTAAAGACACAAAGTTTCGTAAATAACCTTCTTCAGATTTGTTAATCAAGGACACAAAGTTCCTTCTTGGTTGTACAAGATCACTGTACTTGCAAAACTGAACAGTATGCAATCAGAGAGACTAAACGAGTTAGGAACAAAATGATCTTCACAATATTAAAGGAAAACACAGAGACAACAATCAGATAGACAAAGAATGGAAAGCCCTTTTGTATTGATTTCTTTAAGATCTATTTACACTTTCAGCAAAATCCAAGTTCTCCCTCCTTAAAATGGCGTGAAAAGACCATTATATAGCTTACAAGACAGTTACTCTTCATAACTGTTTCTTTTAACTAAAGAATAGTTAGGGAATGCTAATCGCAATACCTTAACTGATTACAAAGAATACTAAAAGAAAGGGAAGAAGAGAAAAGAAAGGAGAAGGAGACAGGTGTCCAGTTCTGAGAAGGACCCACTGTCTTCAGAAACCGCTGCTTGAATATTTCTAACGTCTCAGCTCTGTCTCTACCACGTGGAACTGACGTTTCATCTTGAGGATGACAATGAGTGTCCTTGAAAACTGATGCAACCAGCGTCTGGAGAGCTTCATCCTTCTGCCAGCTGTCCTTGAAATTTGATCTTCGGATTGATAACATCAGAGCCGCAACTTAAATTCATATTTTGAAAAACAACATATTCAGGTCGAGCGGGAAAAACTAAGTGTGAATGACACTTGGTACGCTTAGGACAGGTGAGACGCGAATGCGCGAAACACGCGGCTCGGCCGGTTCGGGTGAAACAGGGAGAAGACGCACAAATGTATTTGGGACAAATGGGATGAGAATGTGCGAAGTATGCGATTCGGGTGTTTCGGCCGAAATTGGAACAGCGGGCCCGTTTGGACTTGGGACATTCGGGACAGGGACAGGTGAGACGCGAATGCGTGAAACACGCGGCTCGGCCGGTTCGGGTAAAACAGGGAGAAGACGCACAAATGTATTTGGGACAAATGGGACGAGAATGTGCGAAGTACGTGATTTGGGTGTTTCGGCTGAAATTGGAACAGCGGGCCCGTTTGGACTTGGGACATTCGGGACAAAAAGTTTCAAAGTACGCGACTCGACCGGCTCAGCCGAAGTTGGGAAAGCTCGCACTTTTTCAAATGGGGCAGTTGGGACAAAATTGCGTGAAGGACGCGGTCCGGGCGAACCGGCCGAAAATGGAACAGAGCAATTTGGAACTCGGGACAGTTGGGGCAAAATCGGGTGAATCGGCCGAAAATGGAACAACAGGTCCGTTCGAACTTGGGACATTTGGGACGAAAAGTTCTGGAGTACGCGGTTCGGTTGGTTCGGGTGAAAATGGAACGACTCGCACTTTTTACTTGGGACATTCGGGACAGGAAAGTGCGAAGTACGCGGTTCGGCCGGTTCGGGTGAAAATGGAACGACTCGCACTTTTTACTTGGGACATTCGAGACAGGAAAGTGCGAAGTACGTGGGAAGGATGATTCGGCCGAAATGGAACAGTTTGCATTTTTGGCTTTGGGGCACTTGGGACAAAAACTTCCGACAGGCCCGAAAATGGGACAAATTCGGAGGTTTCGGCCGATCGGAGAACATAAGACACTTTTGTACTTGGGACAGATGGGACAAAAATTTCCGACCGGCCCGAAAATCACACAAAACGACCCAGAACACAGATTTTTTTGATTTCACGACTTAGGAACCTCAGAGAAAAACACTTAAGACTCAAAATTTTGAAATTTTACTCTTATCAGAGCGGGGAATTTTGAGTGGACAACAGCTGGCTCCTTCTGGGGATGACTTGGTATAAATTCATGGGATGAGACAAGGCAAGAACTTAGACAACTCGGTGAAGCAGAACAGTGCCTTATCCATTGGGCAACGGAATAAAAAACAAACCAATACAGAGGGCAACACACACGACAGAAGGGAAACACACCGAAAGCAGAAAAGAAAAAACACTGTACATAATATACAAAGGGACTCCCTAGTCACCTAGGACTTGAACAACTTCAAATACTGCCCACTATAGGGAAGTGGGAGAGGGGAACCATCCATGTAATCAAGATAGAAAGAGTTCTTACCAGCAAAGTGTCTTATCTTGAAAGGGCCAAGCCACAGAGAATCAAATTTTCCATGGCTACCATGAGGTTCATGTCTCTTGTCCCACAACAGCACGGTATCTCCGATTTGGAACTCTCTGCTCCTAAATTTCTTGTCGAACAGAACCTTCACCTTCTGCTGGTGAGCAGATATTCTGTCAGTAACCTCCAATCTATCCTCGTTCAGTTTGTGCAGGTACATGATCCTTTTATCCAGAGCATCACTGAAACTAGTGTCTTCAATGGTCTTCATCAGGTGTAAGGCTGGCAGTTCCATTGTCACTGGCAATTGGGCCTCTACTCCATACACTACTTGAAAGGGGGACATTCCAATGGCTCTTTTAGGTGTGATCCTGTCTGCCCAAAGAGCATCATAAAGCTTCTTATGCCAGTTTCGCTGAGACTCATTGACCAACTTCCTTATGATAGTCACCAGATTTTTGTTGGTGGATTCTGCTTGTCCATTCCCCTAGGGATAATAATATGAAGAATGAGCCAGAGAGATGCCATACCCGTAGCAAAAATCTATGATCTCAGTTGAGGAGAAGTTCGAAGCATTGTCTGTTACAATATTGTTAGGTACACCATACCTTACCAAGATGTTCTCTTTGAGGAAGTTGCATACAACTTCAGAAGTAGTGCTCTTGACCGGAATAGCTTCCACCCATTTGGTGAAGTAGTCAGTGGCAGTTAGCACATGCGTGTGGCCAGCACTAGAAGCAGGATTCAGTGTACCAATGAAGTCTAGACCCCACTATTGGAATGGTTCCTCGATCACAACTGGCTTGAGAGGCAAAGCAGCTAGTTTGGGTCTTCCCACAAAGGTCTGACAGGCCTCGCATTTATCCACCCACTTGGATGCATCTCTAAATAAGGAAGGCCAGTAACATCCTCCCCGGAGTATCTTGTGAGCTGTGACTGTTGATGAATAGTGCCCTCCACATGCTTGATCATGAAAAGCTGAGAGCAAATTTCTCTGTTGTTCCTTATCCACACACTTCAGGAATCTTCCATCTAAGCCATGCTTGAACAAGGCATTTTCCCACAGTACATATTGTGTTGATCTCAATTTAACAGTCCTCTTTTCCTTGGTAGTTAAATGAGATGGGCATTCCCCATAGGTGAGAAAATGGGCGATGTCAGCATACCATTCATCAACTGAACTAAGGAATAGAACAGTAGGAATGTCAGCTTCCTCCTCCAGCAACTCATGTTTGGCTCCTTCAGCAATGAGCTCACAAAGACCTTTGCCACGAACCAGCTTGGTCGGTTTGATATCAATGTCATACTCCTGGAATTTAGCCACCCAGTTTCCTCTCTTAGACCCAAATTCTTACTGTGTAAGAATTGACTTAACAGTCGTATCTGGAACCAGCACCATAGAGTGATAGTTGAGGATATAGAAACGGAACTGCTTGACAGCTTTGACTACTGCAAAAGCATGCTTCTCCATCATGGTGTACTTCAGCTCATGATTCTTCAGGATATAGCTCATGAAGGCAATTGGTAGCTCATGTCCATCAGAATCTTCTTGGGTTAAGACAGCAGCCAGTGTATTATCTGTAGCATAGCAATAGATGATGAAATCTTTGTTGAAGTCAGGACAGGCCAAAACTGGAGTTTTGGCAATAGATTTCTTGATACCCTCAAAGGATTCCTTTCCTTTAGAAGACCAACCAAATATTTGCTTCCCTTTCATCATCTGAGAAATATTCAACGTTAATTCAGCAAAATCAGGGATAAATCTTCTTAAGAAATTGATCTTACCGAAGAAGGAATGCACGCCTTTTTTACTAGTAGGGAGAGGGATTTGCTGAATGGCTTGAACTCATTCCGGATCAATCTTGATGCCGTCCTTTGAGACAATGTGCCCTAATAGCTTCCCTTCTGTAACACAGAAAACATATTTTTTAGGATTCAAGGAAATCCCATGCTCTCGGCATCTCTGCAGGACTGTTTCCAGGTGATCAAAGTGATCCACTCTTGTCTTTGAGAACACTGTCAGGTCATCAAGGTATATGACTATACATTTCCCTTTCAAGCTTCCAAAAGCCAGATCCATAGCTCTCTAGAAAGTGGCACCAGCATTAATCAGCCCAAAAGGCATTCTCTTGTAGGCAAAGGTACCCCAAGGAGTGGTGAAGGCTATCTTGTGTTGATCTGCAGTATCAACCTCTACCTGATTGTATCCTGAGAATTCATCAAGCATAGATAACATCTCAGATCCTGTTACTACTTGCAAAATCTGATCCATCATAGGCAGAGGGTAGTTATCTTTCAGAGAGGCCTGATTCAGGTTTCTGAAATCAACACAGATGTGGATCTCTCCATTATTTTTTCTAACAGGAACAATGTTTGCAATCCATGTTGAATGGTGAATGGGAAAAATAATCTTAGCCTTCAACAACTTCTGGATCTCCTGAAAGATGGTGTCAGCTATTTTTGGATTGTACTGCCTTTGCTTCTGCTTGAAAGGCTTGATTCCTGGTTTGAGAGGAATAGAGTGCTGCATTTCCTTTGGCTTGAAGGCTTTTAGATCTTCATAAGAATATGCAATAACATCCTTATACTTCCTTAGAAGATCAATTTCTCTTCTCCTCTCTTCTGTTGTGCAACATTTCCCAATATTTACCAGCCTTGGGTCATCAGAACTCCCAATATCAATCTTATCATACTCAGCTGATTGCTGAGGTCCGGTAGAAGCTTTAGATCTCACGTATCTGTCATGTTTATCAAACAACTCCTCCAAACTCACCAAACCTTTGGGAATCTTGTTTCCTTTGAGCTTAATGCACCATTCTTGATCAGTTTCTTCTCCTTGGATGACAGCTTGGTCAGAAGACACACTCTCACGAGGCAGGTTGTCACTTCCCTCAAAATATAGTTGTTCGAAGTTACCTTTGAGTTCCAGGAAGGAAAGCAGATGCTGGTCATCGTTGAAAACTTGCCAGTTATTGGTATTGTCAGGGACACTAGGCCGGTGGACCATTTCAATAGTGAACTTATCCTGAGAGAATTCAAGATGGGGAATCAGTAATGACCCTGAGACAGCCAGTGAATCAGCCCTGCTGTTCTTTTCTCTGGGTATTGCTTCAATAGAGAAGGCATCAAGGAATTCAATTGAATCCCAAACCTGATTCCGGTAATGCTTCAGCCTCCCATTTTTTACCTGAAAAATGCTTCTGACTTGTTTCACAATCAGCTCTGTATCACCACGATCCAGAAGATTTTTTACACCTCGTTCTTTGGCCACTTGCAGTCCAAGAATGAGAGCCTCATACTCTGCCATGTTGTTGGTGTTCTCGAACTGCAACTTGAATGAAAAATGGTGTAGGCATCCTTCAGGTGATATTAGCAGGACACCAGCTCCAGAACCAGCCGAGGAACAACTTCCATCAAATTCTAAAGTCCAGACGCTGTTAGGATCTTTTGGTGATACTTTGGAGGGTTGGATTTCATCAAGGGATAAAATCATGTAATTACCATGGCCCCTGTCCTCATAGAGTATTTGTGCCTTAGGATCATCAGTCTTCTACACAATATACTCAGGCTGTTTCTCAGGGAGTAACTTCTTCATTTGTCCATTGACAGGTATGAGTGCGTGTGACCAATCCATTTGAATCTCTCCACCCACATCTTTACAGAAGTTCCTACTTAGCAACATTCCATAGGAAGGAGGAATGTCTGCTACTAGGATGGTAGCCAAGACCTTCTTCTCGGGTAAAGCAGCAAAATCCACTTGTGCATCTTTAATCCTTCCAACTAAAGGTACTTCCTTACTTTCCATGGAGTAGCAAGATCCATAAGTGCGGGTAAGGGTTAAGCCTAAAGCATGAGCTACCTTAGCAGGCATCACATTATCAGAGGCTCTGGAATCTATGACACAGTTGCTGAGCCTATGGCCAGCTATAAGAAGCGTTACATAAAAAGGCTTGATTTTGTCTCCGGGTGAGGTGACAGCAGCTACCAGACTAGGTTGTGGTGCAGAAGGAGGTGTGGGCAAAATGCCTTTAGAGGTGGTCTTGGAATGGGAATTTACAAATTGGATCATCTTGGCAAAAGCTTTAGGGTAGGTTTGGTAGTATTCAGCTTCTGAAATTTGAACCTTAGTCCTTTTAAGATGATCAACAATATCAAAGGATCCAGAGGTGGATGGGCCATCATCATTTGGAATTCTAGGCTTATCAATTCTGGGAGAAAAAGAAGAAGAAGAAGCAACTTTGGGAGCAGGATTGACAGTACTTACCTTTGGTGCAGATGAGGTAGGAAGAGGAGATCCTCTTTTTACAATCACGGGAATAGTTGCCGGCTGCTCCTTAGATTTCTTTATGGGCTGTGTCACCTTTTCCCTCTGACGTGTCTGTTCTCGAGTCATGACAGCAAATGACTCGCTGTTCATGTCTGCTACCACTTCATCATAGTCATCTCCATCATCAATGCCTTTAGTGGTAAAGAAATTGACTCGAGATCCTTCGAGTTCTTCTGCCTCATCATCGAATTCCTCCAGGAACTCCTCACAAGCTTCATTATCATCTTCTGGCTCTTCAACCTCACAAGTTGCATTCACTGGAACTTTGACAGGAGGTCCTTCAAGTGCCAGTCTTGTATGGGGAGCTGGCAAACGGTTTCTGGGTTGAAAATTTCTTCTCGGAACGTCTGCATACGGTGCATGCTGAGCTAATTGTTTCTTTATAGCCACTAGATCATTTGCAAGTTTCTGGACTAATGGATCAGTATTGGGTCCAGAGGTGGAAGAGGAAGAAGCAGCAGATTTAGATTTGGGGGGATCTCTTTTCAACTTCCCCGACATGATCAGGTCGTCCTCGACACTAACAACCAGTTCTTGATCCAGAATTAGCGTTCCAAGATTAGCCCTTCTTAGAGCATAACTGACTTTAGGCGTTTGGGCATTCAAAAAGAAACATTTTTGAATTTGATCAACCGGTCGAGTATTCACAGGAATTTTGTTGATCAATCTGTTGAACCGAGCCACAAATTCTCTCATAGGTTCTGATGGATATTTCTTTATCTAAGAAATCTGGGCAAGCAGGGCATGCACATCTTCTGCCGGCTTGAAACGGCTTTCAAATTGAGTTCTCATTGTATTCTAGTCGGTGATGGCACCAGCCGGAAGGTGATAGAACCAGTCAGCAGCATTATCCTGTAACGTCTCAACGAACAGTCTTACTGAGACGTCTTCATGTTCAACCCCCAAGACTCCACATGCAACTATGAATGCTGCAATATGTTCATCAGGGTGAATTTTTCCATCTCCTTTAAACTTGGGGAAGTTCTTTCGGTTACCTCTAGGTAACTCATGCAAAGGTTGCGCAAGAGCCAGGGGCCCGACACGTTGACCCCATGGTAATTGTGCCATTCTTCTTGGGAATACGGTTCGGAGAGGAACTGTAACACCAACAAGGATCAAAGCTTGTAGATTGGGACTAGCAGGCTCTGAAGGAATACCACCCGCAGGACTTCTATCTTGGACAGGTGGAGTGCTCGTCGAACAAGTTCTTCTATTGGAAGGGAAAGGAAAACCCTGTTGCTCTAAAAGCTGAAACTGAGAATCTTCGATACCAAGGGCCCTTCTCCCTCGAGTGAAACGCGGAGTCGCCAGATCAAAGGATGATCGAAAAAATTGCAGTACTGGAATGCGATTTTCCCCAGCGGAGCTAGAATGCAAATTTCCTCCCCAGCAGAGTCGCCAAAAACTGTTGGTTTTTAAATAGGACTTTTTAGAAGAGCAACAGTCAGGGGACAAAAATTCCCTCCTCTTTAATGGGAGAGGTTCCCTTATTCTGAAACGAACTTATTTACAAATACACAGAACATTATTTTATGGTCAAACTTGGATATTACGAAAGTGTTTTCCACAAGGATCATCAGTTACGCCAGGACTGAGGAAGGGGAATAAGAAGATGAGTAGAATAGCAACATTCAGAATTATAGATAGCAGAATAATTCTTCGTGTATGCGAAGCTTCAAAGGATTTAAGACAAGATCATTTGCATTAGCTGAATGGGATTAAATTTAAAGACACAAAGTTCCATAAATAACCTTCTTCAGATTTGTTAATCAAGGACACAAAGTTCCTTCTTGGTTGTACAAGATCACTGTACTTGCAAAACTGAACAGTATGCAATCAGAGAGACTAAACGAGTTAGGAACAAAATGATCTTCACAATATTAAAGGAAAACACAGAGACAAGAATCAGATAGACAAAGAACGGAAAGCCCTTTTGTATTGATTTCTTTAAGATCTATTTACACTTTCAGCAAAATCCAAGTTCTCCCTCCTTAAAATGGCGTGAAAAGACCATTATATAGCTTACAAGACAGTTACTCTTCGTAACCGTTTCTTTTAACTAAAGAATAGTTAGGGAATGCTAATCGCAATACCTTAACTGATTACAAAGAATACGAAAAGAAAGGGAAGAAGAGAAAAGAAAGGAGAAGGAGACAGGTGTCCAGTTCTGAGAAGGACCCACTGTCTTCAGAAACCGCTGCTTGAATCTTTCTAACGTCTCAGCTCTGTCTCTACCACGTGGAACTGACGTTTCATCTTGAGGATGACAATGAGTGTCCTTGAAAGCTGATGCAACCAGCGTCTGGAGAGCTTCATCCTTCTGCCAGCTGTCCTTGAAATTTGATCTTTGGATTGATAACATCAGAGCCGCAACTTAAATTCATATTTTGAAAAACAGCATATTCAGGTCGAGCGGGAAAAACTAAGTGTGAACGACACTTGGTACACTTGGGACAAGTGAGACGCGAATGCGCGAAACACGCAGCTCGGCCGGTTCGGGCGAAACAGGGAGAAGACGCACAAATGTATTTGGGACAAATGGGACAAGAATGTGCGAAGTATGCGATTCGGGTGTTTCGGCCGAAATTGGAACAGCGGGCCCGTTTGGACTTGGGACATTCGGGACAGGGACAGGTGAGACGCGAATGCGCGAAACACGCGGCTCGGCCGGTTTGGGCGAAACAGGGAGAAGACGCACAAATTTATTTGGGACAAATGGGACGAGAATGTGCGAAGTACGCGACTCGGGTGTTTCGGCCGAAATTGGAACAGCGGGCCCGTTTGGACTTAGGACATTCAGGACAAAAAGTTCCAAAGTACGCGAGTCGACTGGCTCGGCCGAAGTTGGGAAAGCTCGCACTTTTTCAAATGGGGCAGTTGGGACAAAATTGCGCGAAGGACGCGGTCCGGGCGAACCGGCCGAAAATGGAACCGAGCAATTTGGAACTCGGGACAGTTGGGGCAAAATCGGGCGAATCGGCCGAAAATGGAACAACAGGTCTGTTCGAACTTGGGACATTTGGGACGAAAAGTTTCGGAGTACGCGGTTCGGCCGGTTCGGGTGAAAATGGAACGACTCGCACTTTTTACTTGGGACATTCGGGACAGGAAAGTGCGAAGTACGCAGTTCACGTGGGAAGGATGATTCGGACCGAAATGGAACAGATTGCATTTTGGCTTTGGGGCACTTGGGACAAAAACTTCCGACAGGCCCGAAAATGAGACAAATTCGGGGGTTTCGGCCGATCGGAGAACAAAAGACACTTTCGTACTTGGGACAGATGGGACAAAAAGTTCCGACAGGCCCGAAAATCACACAAAACGACCCAGAACACAGATTTTTCCAACTTCACAACTTAGGCACCTCAGAGAAAAACACTTAAGACTCAAAATTTTGAAATTTTACTCTTATTAGAGCGGGGAATTTTGAGTGGACAACAATGCCAAAAAGACTTTCAATCAAAATCATAGAAACCATATTATCAAGAAAACTATTAAAATGTAATTATAAAATATTATATATAATTTATTGTATATTATATATATTTGAAAAAATAAATGATAAAAAAGTACACAATTTGTGCTCCATTTAATCATTTCAATTTCACAAAGATGACAAAATAAAAAAGTAAACTGCAATGCACCATTAATGGATGAGGCAGTGCAGTGTGTGGTTAGGTGTGAGGTCACTGTTGTGGAGGAGTTTCAAAGTAGTGGGGAAGGTGTTGTTTCCCAAATTGTAAATCATTTTTTCAATTCTTTCTCAATTGTTAGTGTCCTATCTTTCGGTTTTGTGTATTTGGTTTTGATCCCTCTCACCACCGAGGATATGTTCATTCCTCATTGTATATTGTAGGCTTCAATTTATAGTAAGTACATTCCTCTCAAACACATCTATAAATTTGAAGCATGCGACTTGTTTGAAAAATTTCCTAAAATATATAAAATGCAATGATTGTGGACATGCAAATAATGGGTTTGTTGAAAAGACCCTCGAGACTAGGGATGAGATTTGATGGCTGACCCCACCCGTCAAACCCAAAATGTATGACATTAAAAGGTTTTATACAACCTGTCCATATTTGGCAAATACATTTTTTTATTGAATAATTTGAAAAATAAATTGTTTTCTTGATATGCAATTATGAGTGTTAGGCAAGTTTTAGGCATTATATGCTTGATATGAACACATTTTGATAAAAATATGGAATTTAAATATATATTTAATGCTTCACTTATATTTATATTGAATGTGTTCATAGTAATGATGGTTTTTCCAAATTCCTTCACGTCAAATAGGGACGGGAAAACTATCTTACAAACTGCAAAATATGGTTAAAATCAACAAAAAATGTCCAAGATGGGCATCAAATCTCATCTCTGCTCGAGAATTTCTGGAAAATGCATCCGGTAGATGTAAAGATCGAGTTCACTCCACACAATGTCTGACATGATTTTACTCTCTACCCAAACCACATTAAAAATGTCAATGGAGTGTTGTGGAGCATGTAACGTGGAGAATTGAAACTATAGGTGGAAATATAAGAAGTGTGTATTGTTGCCTCCTTGGCCAAGTGCCCCTTTTTAACTCTTCTTTGGTATTGCTGCAACACCATTTTAACCCAATTCTTTGATAGCCATTGATATTCCTTCCCTCATCAAATATCAATGTGTCACTGTAATGTGAAAATCCCATGTGCCAGACCTCATATCCTCGTGGCATAGCCCTTTTCCATTTCTAGACCCTATTTTAATATAACATGGAAGATATCCTCCGATTACGTCTTTCAGACCTGTACATTACACCTTGCACTTTAATGGATTTATTAGTAAAAAATCATCCTTGTAAATTAGAGAGTAATTTTCTCTTAACAACTTAAGAAATCATATGGATGTTGAGCCTGATTTATTTGGTTCCACACATAAAAATTTACGTACCACTCATAAGATCAATCATTGGAAGAGCTCAAATTTTTAATGATTATTCATGCATTACCTGTTCTCCTGACATTTCTCAAACCTAAAACTGAAAAATGGGGATGGAAAGTTCTACAACAAGTAAGCATTACGGCTAGCTTTTGAACTTGGAACCTATCAGATTTCCCTTTTTTTTTAAATTTTTGTAAAAATTGCATTTGCATGAGCGATGCGAGCGAGGCCTTGATGATATAATAAAGCCTAAACGTTATATGTTATAATATAACATGGCATATCTCATTTGATTATCTCTTTCACCCTTGTACATTACACGGTGCTCTTTAATGCTTTTATTAGTAAAAAATCCTCAAAATAAATTAGAGAGCTATTTTCTCTGAACAAATTAAGAAATCGTATGGATTCTGAGTCTAAAAATTTCAGTTCTGAACATATAAATCTACCTACCGCTCATAAGATGAGCCATTAGAGGGGCTTAAATTTTTATAATCGTTCGTGCATCGTATGTTATCATGCAATTAATCAAGCTTAAAATGAAAAACGAGGCTGCAAAGTAGTACAACAAACAAGCATTACAATTGAGTTTTGATTTTTTTTGTACAAATTACATTTGCATGAACAATGCAAGCGATGCCTAGATGATACAATAGAGCACAAATTCCAAATATTATTTGGGTAGGAACAATTTGAGTTGTGGAATAGGCGTAGGAAATACAACTTTTGAATTCCCATATTTTTCTTTCCAACATAGTAAAAATTAATATTTTAAAAAGGTAAGCCCCCTTTTGTTATATTTTCAGGCAATTTTCTATATCTTTTAGTTGTGTAAGGGGAAGGGCCAATTTTTTTACCAAGCAACCCTTCCATATGGCTGGAAAAGGATGCAACACAATGTTATTTATTGATTATGTGCATTTACGTAACATTTTTTTTCCCCTAAAATTCTCCTTGATATACAAAATATTTTGACCAAACCTTATACATATATGTCAAAATATTTGTTAGATATTTTTATTTTTGTCATCTCTTTCATGTTCTTAAATTGTGAAATGTGTTTATTTCACGCTACATGAACTATTTTACTATTAAATTTATTAAATAACACAGATACAATATTGTACAAGTTCAAACATCATCTCTAATCTCCAAAATATTGAACTGAATGGACCTATAATAATGTATTATTGTTGATGTTGACATGCACACCTGAAAACCTTTGAAGAAAATAAATACACACCCAAAAGCTTTTGAAGAAAATAATTTTTTTT
Source organism: Taxus chinensis (assembly GCA_019776745.2). Classification (NCBI taxonomy): domain Eukaryota; kingdom Viridiplantae; phylum Streptophyta; class Pinopsida; order Cupressales; family Taxaceae; genus Taxus; species Taxus chinensis. The sequence continues at coordinate 498,548,665 of CM034155.1, read as the reverse complement.
TAAAAAAATCTTTGGGTATTCCTTTTCGATTAAGCAAAAAATGATTATTGATGTGCTCGGCTTATTCAAGAAAGGATTTCATGCCTAAGAAAACATAAAATACATTGTAAGAAAAAATGAACATAAATGAAAAACATGATATAGTACGAATAAATTTCGACACAATTTAAAGGTTACATAATTTATTTTTTATGTTATGTATATCGAGCATAAGTTACCGAAAACAATTTTTTGATAAACTACTTCATTTGTACTATAAATTGTTAAAAAGGTGTTCAAATTGAAAAATCTTCCTAAAAAAATGAACATTCAATTTTTTCACACCTATTGGGAAATCTGTGTCATATATTCATGTGACAAACCATGGGTGGTAAGTTGTGCAAAGTGGAAATGCCTAGAGATGGGGTTTATCTATAACACATGAAATTTGATATTGAGGACTATTTCACAATATGATTAGTTGTGTCTCCTACTTTATGGTGGTTGGGTTCTCAGTTACGCTTTCCTATGGGTATGTTGGTGGGTGAGTTAGGGGAGTATCTCAGCCCAAATCTTTATTTCACGTGGGAAAAATGCCTCAAGGGGCTTGGACATGCATAACTCTAGAAATAACACTACATGATATTGTTGATAATATGTTATCTCTTAACTAAGAGGATAAGTTAGATGACAAACATACGTTGGAGGGCATGGAAATTGTAAATTGTTTTTGTTTGCATTGTCAGTCCTTATGTTCTTTGGGTAGGTAGAACACACATCAATATACAAAAAATTCACTTGTGTGTTTTACGAGACACTTTAAAGACAAAAATGTGGATTGGACCTACCATCCTAAGGTGGTAATTAAATGTGCATTTGTAATTCAGGTCTCTATCTAGCTATCAAGTTTATACCAATAGGGTTCTCCCTTCAATGCTCATGAAAATGTTCTACAACAATGAGAACCGACATAAAATGGAATTAAATTTTTTCATATGGCATTAAGGCTTTCGGTTGGATGGTGTTTAATGTGTTAGCTAAGATGAAGTCATGAATGAAAATTTCAAAGCAAAAATGTGGGAATTAAATACATGCATGTCACACACCTATTCCATGGCTCAAATTGTTCCTACCTTGATAATATATACTAAATGTGCTCCATTTTATCATCTCAATCTATCTCACATTATTTGCATGAGTGCAATTTGGCCTTAAAGAGACCAAAATAAAAATTAGGGTAAATCCAATAGGTTCTTGATTTTAAATACAACTACAATGCTTGCTTCTTGTATCTCTTTGTAGCCTCCCTTTTGGTTCTAATGTTGAGTAATTAAATAGAGATTGTTCCTACACCCTACCTTATTGTAATAAGAAACATTCATCTACTCAACAATAATATCTGACAAGTTATATGCCAGAAAGTATATTTTTGTTGAATGTTGTAGTTGTTCATGTATTTGTAGACATGAGTGGAAAATTGAGGCATATTCAAAACATGTGAAATGTTTCATTAAATGATTCAAGGAAATGTGGTCTCATAGAATACAATCAATTATCCTTGATTGTTCATGAATCACTTTTTTTCTACAATTAATCTAGCTTAAAAGTGAAAATGACCGCTACATGGTGCTTCTAGAAGCTAACATTGTAATTGGGTTTCAAACCTCGAACTTATTGTTTTTTTCTTTTTTTTTCCCTTTTAGCTCAAATTGCACTCACGTAAATAATGATAATAAGCTCGAGCCAATAAAATAGAGCACAAATAGAGGATATTATTTGGCTAGGTATAATTTGTGCCATGTAAAATCTATGAGACATGTACATGTTAAATTCTCACCTTGAAGTCCCCCATTTTCTTTCATACTTTCCATTTAGGTCTCCATCTCATCTAACAAATTAAATGTCATCCAATTGAAAATGTTGGCATCATAAAAAAATAAATAAAATAAATTCAAATCTTGTTTTCTTCATTTTTCTATAAATTTTCTATTTCTTTCTGTTGTGTAAGGGTTAGTTGTTGGCACTGCAATTTACAAACAAATTAATGACATTTAATGAGCATCCACTCTGTATGTCTAAATTAAGATTGGATTTCAAAGCTGGATCTTGTTGGAATTCCTCCATTTTTCATTTTGTCCTCTTTGACTGTAAATCACACTCTTGTGTAAAATGTAAGTGACATGTAAATGGTAATGTGGAGCACACATTATTCATTACCATGATAATTATTTTAATACCCAAAATAAACAAGAACTGAAATTATAAATAGCTATTCAGATAGGCAATATTCATTAACAACTCCTTACCTTCAATAATATCTCCAAAATATGTTTCCTTGCAAACTGTGGGACGTGACTGTCAGAAATATGAGTTTCCCTTTGTTTCGGCAAACCATTTCTTCTTACCATCATCTTCTCTTCCATCAAACCTTTCTTCAGTGACCTTGTTCCTTTGATTTGATTTGATTTGATTTCCTAAATTCTTATCTTCAATATATCCCCTTCAACATTCACTTCGTACAATTCACGTACAATTGTTAATTTTTAGGCAAATAGAATAAAACCAACTCCTACTACCTTATTGTCTGCAATTTACGAGTCTTTTGATAATGCGTGCGTGTTATCTCGTTGCATTAGGATGTTTAGCGGTGTTCTCACAAGTTGTTGAAAGAATTTTTTTTTATGTTTGTTTCCTTAGGAAGACAAATAACTTCTAATTAAAAACGAAACAAGAGAAAAACATTATATTCCTGAATATTGAATTTTTAGCCGACTCAAACACCCTTTCCAATAACATGATAAGCTGCTACCTACGCTCACGACAAGCAAAATTATCAAGCTTTGGGAAAGAACAGCTGTTTTGATGGAACGGGCAGGCTACAAGCCGTTTCGAATCTCTGCATGCACCCACTTCAGGGATCATTGACGTTGTTTCGCCAAATACAGCCAATAGGTGTTCAATCTGATAAGTTATTCTTTTCTATCATGTTATTAACTTGTAAAAAAATGGAGCTTGTGTGGACATCTGTCAAAGCATTATGAAGAAGAGGCATTCCACAGATGTTGAAGTTGCAAGTTCCCTATTATATGTCTGCAAAATGTGAAAGCATGTGAATTGCTCCACAAAATACTTAAGAAATATGTGGTCTCATGGACTACGATGATTGTGGGATATGCTAAAAAAAAATGGATTTGTTGAAAAAATCTTGGATTTTCAGACATGTAATCTGTAGGTATAAACTCAGAGTCCACAACCTTTATTAGCATGCTCTCAGCCTGTTTTGAAATGAAAAATTTAGAACACGTATTTTCCTTTCCAAGAACTAGCATATGCTTGTACTGTGAAATGTATGGTAGTGTCTAAATATTGCAGAAGTCAGTGTTTGTTTGCCATTTCTTCAAACTTTAGTGTCACCCCAAATTATTTTTAAAAAAACTGAAAAACAAGAAAACCAAAGGAAACTGCTTTCTAAGTATGGCCAAAGGAGGTTTAAGAAAAATAGAGTGTCCACAAAATGCCAATATAACTTATAGTTAAGAAAGCATCACAATGATAAAACCATAGGGCAGGGGACAAAAAAGACTAGCACCATTAATGTACGTACCGAAGATAAGGAAGTTCCTCTAAAACAAAATAGAGGCATGTCATAATCTCAAAAATATTTTTGAGAATGAAAATCTTGCAGAGCAAAGAAAATTATCATTCCTAAACAATACAAAAATCGTGACATATTCATGTAGTGAATTTTCGAGAAAACTTAAATGTTTTACTACTAATCCATGCCATATTAAATTTATAGAATTATTTTTCAATCATGTCAAATTTTGAAGCAATTTGGCCAATGTTTTGTTACTCCTAGTACACATTGTATTGAAATATTCCTAATTATGGATGTCACGGCCACGCATATATCAAAAGCAAGACAATGAAAACTACTACAAAATAAGGCCAAAAGTTTGACCAAATCTCTATTACTCACAATACACATTGTCTTGAAATATTCCTAATAAAGAGGTCACACATACATCATAAACAATACAATGATAAGAACTGTAAAATAAGATAACCATATCCAGAGAAAAGCACAATATTATAATGCTAGTGATGTTGGTTGCGGATAAGAGGAGGTCATAACACAATCTAAGGGCATGTCAGATCATCAAACACACCGCTAAACGAGAAACCTTCTTTGGGATAGGGAACATCTTCTGATTGCACAATCTTATTATATCGATGTTGCGAATCTTAAGATAATGTTTTACAATTAATAAATATCAAAATTCATAAAAATGGTTATTGTATTGTTTCCATTGTTTAAGAAATTCAGTCAAAGCCAAGAGGAAATTTAGGCGATTGATGAATTTTAACATTGTGACACAATTGGCTATAACAGAGCTTCCCCTCAACCTGATCACATCTTTTAGCTGTAATCTCACATTAATTTATCAGTTCTTGTAAGAATTTACCCTCATGTATGTATTTTTATTAGGGATAAACAATTATAAGGAAATGAAACCGTAAAGGCATAACATACATGCAACTAGTAGTGAGAGTAGTGGAGAAAGGGAGCTTGTTAACACAACAAACTAGGCATGCCAGATCATCAAATGATTTTTTGAACATTAAATCTTCTTTGTAATAAGTAGGCTCTTAAGACTACATAAATATTTGACTATTCATGCATTTGAAAAAACTCATACATATGGATTAATTATTTTCATTTAGATATAATTTAATAACTAATTTGTTTATATTAGTTTGATCATTTTAGTAATTAATTTAAGAAGAAATTACATCAACTCATACATAAAAATACATTATCCTATTGTTCAACATATTACTGAAAAATTATTTAAAGAATGTGGAGAGTGTTTGATTGAATTTTCAATACCACCTATTTCTTTGCAACAAATATATATCACCCACCACTTTATTCCCCCTAATCTTTTATCACCCACCACTCACACTTTATTTACACAGCACATTACTTTGTCAACCACCATTGCTTTGCCAATTTCTTATTAAAATAATATATCCATTGACCACCACCCACAATATTTAGAGACCACTATCCAGTACGGGTACCTCTCTAGTATTTTAATAACAAATGTAATGAACGATTCGTTTAGTTTATATCTCCTTTATAAATCTTATATATTAACGTTTTACCTTGTCGTTTTTTAGCTCGTAAATGTGGGACTATGATGGTTTTTTAATATCATATATTAATCTGTGTGTAAGATTATTAGTGCTTATGAAAGATTTTATATCATGCTAATTATTACATAGTATATGTTTTAATTATTAGAATACATTTTATAGTTATTATTTATAATGAAATTGTTTTTTCCTCTTTTTAGGTCAAAGTTAATTAATATATTAGAGATAATTTTTTATATCAAAAAGTTTTTAAATTTTTATTTAATATTTAAGGAAAAAAGTCAAAATAAGATCTATTTCTTTATTTTAATATTATAACGATTCAACCCAAACTTAATAAATGAGTTTATTTACTTATGACTATATGATTAAAATGTAACAAGAAATTAAAAAATCAATTTAGATAATATATACTAAATTTTAAGATTTAAAACTAGAATTTACAAACATTTAAAAGCAAGTAAGAGTACAATAGAGGTTTGAGATATGACTTAGTTTGTTCAAATGATGTCTTGCTTGTGTCATTAGTAGATCTAAAAACTATGGAATATACCTAATAGGCCATTGTCTACCTACATGCGGGAAGACTGAACTATGCAATTCTTTATTAGACCATACCATAGCCTAGTCCCCTTCTATAGGGTTTCGAACCACAAATTGGTGTGCCTCTAACATCTTATGACTACACAAATCTTGTTATATTGATGTTGTGAATCTTAAGAGAATTTAATGTTTAACAATTAATAAATGTCAAATTTCATAACAATGGTTATTGTATTGCTTCAATTTTCAAAGAAATTTAGTCAAAGACAAGAGGAACTTTAGATGATTGGTAAATTTCATGGTTGTGACATGATTACGAAAAGGTAACAATGGGTTTATACAAAAAAAAATGATTCATTCTCCATATCAAACACTTGAGTCTCTCTCTCTCTCTCTCTCTCTCTCTCTCTCTCTGTCTCTCTCTCTCTCTCTCTCTCTCTCTCTCTCTCTCACACACACACACACACACACACACACACACACACACACAAGTGATAATTTGCTACTACATATTTTTAAGTTTGCATGTTGTTATTTGAATGTTGCTATCTGGATCTTTCTGCTCACGATCACCTACATACAATAACTTATCTCTCTTTAACTTGTAGTGAATTTATCACCAGTCGACCATTTTCTAATGAACTATGAAAGTAAGAGGATCATTGTAGCCACTTACCCTCCTATAAAACTGTTTATAGTTTCGCACCTTCCACACCGTATCTCAACACAGTTAAGATAAATTATACTGAGATTACATCACTGATCTTTTGTTATTATTTTTACTACCACACCACACAAACAAAAATTAAAAATAAACATTTGAGGAACGCGTTCTAATCATGTTTGCAGCCACTATTGGTAATCAACCACACTAAATGACCAATCATGAACACCATTAGATGGTTTCCACTATCACTTGGGAACCGATCCTATCTTTAGATATTTTAGTGTAAATGTTATGCCACTAATGTAGTTTCGTGGCCGAGTTTCTAGTGACTGACGACTGAAAACGGAATCATATGCTACTACATATTTTTAGGTCTGCATGTTGTTGTTTGAATGTATGTAAACTTCTATCAAACAAAAACCTTGTATCTTAGGAAACTTTATTGATGCAAGAGTCACTTGGTTCCATAAGAAATATGATGTGCCACTCCTATCAAAATCATGCAAAATATTGTTTTAGCCATTTCTTTTGAGCTTTGTGGATGCCTATTCAAGTTGCATAGAACTAAAATTATGTGCAACACTACCTATGAAGTAGAAATTCCCTAATGTTGTGTAACACCATCTTACTAGAGAAAAGTTACACTTGCCCATGCACACCTACTAATGCCATAGAAACCTCTGTGTATCATTCAATTTCTACGAAATATTATTCAAGGGTGTTGAAGCCTTGAGAATTATGCGTATGCTTCCAATGCTTAGTTGGTGTCGTATAACTCTTGAGGATGCCAAGCATAACCGATATTACGATGGAAATTCTTGTATTTGAAGTGAAGGCCACTTGAAATCGAGGGGATGAAAAGTGAGAGGAAGAGGGTCTAATGAAAAAGGCTCTCATGTCAACAGGATACAGAATTAAGGGCATGCATACAATGGAATTTGAATTTTGTTCTTATGGTTATCAAATACTAAATGATTTGATTGTCTATCATTAGATCCAGACAGGGGACGAAACAAATTCATATACAGCATCGATGGAAACATATATTAGATATATGTTAGAAGGGAAGGATTTGCAAGGTTATATACTACTAATTTCGAAAGTGTTATCTTGTTCTTTCAACACCTTAATGTTTTATTGTAGCTATAAATAGCATGTAAATATGGGGAATGTAGGGAGCTTATCTTATAATTGGGAAAGGCATCTAAGTGAACACTTTATAGAATTGAGTTGATTGTGGTTCTATGGAGCATTTGTAGACATCTCCAAGGTTATGCGATTTCATGTACATTTGCGAATTCTTAGGGAATATCTCTAGCTATAAGGGTAATGAGTCATCTTTCCTCTCTCATTCAATGGTCTTGAAGGAGCTATTTTAATCTTGTTAAGAGTCACTAACATACACTTTATCTTTACTAGTTGATTATAGGTGTAACTTAATTTAGGCATTAGACTAGAGTGTTAAAAGAATCCTATTCTAAGGGAAAGTTATAAATGATGACTGTGGTAATTAAATAATCAACATGTCCCAATTTTTTATTACATGACTTGATATTGATTTCTATCCAAACATCAATATATGGTTAGAGTGTGTTCCAAATTGATCTCTAACTCACATGCATTGTCCACATGAATGTAATCCATGCTTATAGGAGGTGTAAAATAGAAGAAGTAGTTTTAGGACATCTCCTAGTATTCGAGATACCCAACTTCCTGAACACAACAAAGTATATTTCCCCCTTATATTTTAGGTTGGGAAATATTAATGCTTCCAGAATATTATAAATGTAATGGTGCTAATACTCACAAATGTACTAGGGGCTTCCCAGTAGTCAGTAACATGATTGTTTTCAACCATTCATAAATATTTAAGTTTGATATACATTGTTATTATTATTGTCACTGTAGTATTATGACGAATATCTAACGACCAAGTTGAATTTGATAGATAAAATCCAACAATGTTTATTTGGCTACTTCTTGAAAATACAGTAGGAGGGAATTAAATATCTACATGTCCCTCACCTATTCCATGGATTGTCCAAACCTAAAAGGCTATAATTGTTAATTTTATCCTCGACCACTTATGAAATAAATGGATCATTTCTGAAATTAGACTTTTTTGCATATGGAATATTTAGAGGAACAAATAGACCCTCTATCTGTTTAAGGCATAAAATTAAATTCCTTGTCATCATAAATTGACAGTTCTATGTACTTTGATCTATGGTATTGAGGACATCCTTGATGAAATGACTTCCTCTTCGATTTGATCATTGATAGGTCTATAGACATGGCTCAATATTTTATGATTCTAGTTATTTACCTTGATAAATGGCTTCATCTAGGTACATTTGATGATTTATCCTTTATTGCTATTCCTTCCCTCATATGCGTTGTATATTCTCATTGCAATAATTCATTGAGATTACAATATATATCCATATTGTCTAGGTAATGACTAAACCTTTTGCATCAATGGTATTGGACTAATCCTTATTTTGGCAAATTGCATTGCATCTTATAATTGTGGTGTTTACTTAAGACCTCTTATGGGTTCTTTCATCCACGAAGAAGATGTGTTGCATGATTTTGGCTTCATCTTTCATTATTGCAGACTCTTAGATTGTTTCTTGACATGCCGTATGTAAACAATTTTTCAAATAAATTCTATATATTGAGTTCCATAAGAAATTATGATATATGTTCGCTCATTTTGTTGATTGCAAATGGTTTTATGCAAAAGCTTCAGAGGCTTCTAGTAAACCGGAAGGTTTAAAAGACTTATTGATCATGATCTTTGACCATTTTTGAAGGCATCTCAGTTCTTTCCATGTTTACGGGATCCATGGTGGATATGATGGAGCTCACCTTTTATTTGCATTGAAGCAAATATCGAAATCCTAAGATTCAATTTCTGTAAGTTTTTTTTGCAATTTTTTTGTCAAAATGTATTGAAATCATTATTTGGTCACATGGTATGGTCTATTTGAGGGCTTAAGCTTGTGATTCCTACTCGTAGAAGCTTAACTCCAACCCCTTTCATGTTATTTTTGTGGTGAAACCAAGAGCATTTTAAACTATTTAAGTGGAAACTAAAATAAATAGTAGAGCATAATATTGAAAAGCTTGTAACTTTTGATCGGTAACTCGAATTTGAGTGTCGTTTTTTTGAAAAACTGCTTGTTTTTTAATGCTCTTTCCATTGGAAATATTTATTTTGAAAATATACACTATAATTATAAAGTGCCATATTATAACATGCACTCATTATAAAGTGCCAAAATATGGGGGGGGCTTTGTTGCATTTCTTTGGGGTCTTGTTGCATTGGTTGGTTCTTGCATTTATTTTGGTGATTTTTTGAGGATGGCATATACTACTTCTACATTAGATCATGTTAAGCCATTAACAACACATAATTATCACACATGGAAACCAAGAATGGAAACAATAATTAAACGGAAAGGATTATGGGCTTTAACTTCTTCAGAACAACCAGTGTTCACTAGAGAATATGAGAAATTTCAGTACCAGTGCAAATTTGATGAGTGTATGGGTTTGATAGGAACTTATGTAAGTGATATTATTTTGTTTCATTTGGAAAAATGTGACTCTCCTTTCAAAATATGGGAAAAATTGGAGGATTTATTTGGTAAGGTGGATCATATGAGAGCCATGCAACTTGAAATTGAGATCACCTCTCTTAATCCTGAATATTTTCCAACAATTATAGACTATCTTACCAAGTTCAAGAATTTGTTGACACAAGTTGAAGGGGAGTGGAAGAGATAAGAAAGATGAAGATTGTGTTTACCTTGATTATATCCAAGTTGAGAGGACCATTCCAAATTTTTTCTTCTACCTTTTTCTCTAGCATGGATGCCTTAGGTGACACATTCAAAATGCCTAACTTAGAAACATTTTGTGAAAGACTTACTAGGGAAGAATCCAAATTGTCTAACCTTGAGTCTTCCACCTCTCAAAAGGAATTAGTTGCATCTAATCCTAAGGGCAAGGGAAAACCAAAAAGTAAAACCAAATCCACCCCTTCTCCATCTCAAAATTCTCCTAAACCCAAAGAAAACAACTCAAAACCCAAGGAGTCTTCTAAATCCAAGAATAAGTCTAGCCTTTCATGCTCTTTTTGTGGGGGTATTAATCATGAAGAACATAGGTGTTAAAAGAGAATGCAAGCCTTAGAGGATGTAGTTAAGAAACACAAAAATTTCTATCTCCACTCCACCTCCTTCTAATCAGCATGGAAAAACACTTAATGTTGTTGGGAGATCTCAGTCACCACTTGTAGACAGTTGGGTTATAGATTCTGGTGCTTCTCATCACATGAATTCTTCCAAGGAGTCTTTTGTTTCTCTAGGTTTGAGTTCTACTTCCAAAATTGAGGTTGGAGATTCTTCCTTTCTTTCTGTTAAAGGAAAAGGTGATATACAACTTGATGGTGGCAGTATCCAAGATGCACTATATGTTCCTAACATCACTACAAATTTCTTTCTGTATATCAAATTTTTCATTCTGGTCAAGGCAAAACAGTGACTTTTACACCACATGGGGGCAGAAGTACGAACTTTATTGGAGCTCATTCACTTGTTGCTCAAGGTATTGTTGATCATAGTTCTAGAATATATTACTTTGAGGGTTTAGATGACAATTACTCTATAGGGACAAGACTAGTTTCTTGTGTATATTCAGAGTGTAAGCTTTGGCATGAAATATTTGGACATCTTAATTACAAATATTTGAAGGAGTTGAGCACTTAAGGTATGGTAAATGGTCTTCCTAGATTTTCTTGTCTTGAGGGAGTTTACTCTGGCTGTGCATTAGGGAAACAACACCAAGATCCATTTCCTAAGAATTTTTCTAAGAGAGTTTCTTCACCACTTGAGCTTGTGCATAGTGACTTGATGGTTTTTCCTACCCCCTCTTTCAATGGAGCTAAGTATGCACTTACATTTATTGATAATTTCTTGAGGTGTACTTGGGTTTATTTTATCAAGTACAAAAGTGATGTTTTTTCACACTTCAAAGTCTTCAAGGCTTTGGTCAAGAAACAATCTTCTAGTTGCATAAAGAACCTTCGTACTGATAATGGGGGGAGTACTTCAACAATGAGTTTTCTGAATTTTTTGGCAACTCAAGGCATTATTCACTAGCATTATGTTCCTCATACTCCACAACAAAATGGCTTAGCAGAACAAAAGAATATAACTTTGAAGGAAATGGCTAATTGTATGATGCATTCTAGATATTTACCTCCTATCTACTGGGCAGAAGCAGTTAATTGTGCTAACTACATTTAGAATCACACACCACACAGAGCACTTGAGCATTTGACTCCAGAGGAAGCTTGGTCCAACACTAAGCCAGATGTATCATTTTTTTGAGTCTTTGGGAGCCATGCTTGGGCCTTTGTGCCAAAGAAGAAAAGGAAATCTTTGGATAAGAAGAGAAAACCCTTGATCTTTGTAGGGTATTGTGAGGACATGAGAGCTTATTGAATCTTTTAGATCCTAATACTCATGATGTTCTTTTTCGAACACATGTTCAGTTTGATGAGCATTTCACTCCTCATGATTCTTCATCTTCTTCCATTCCTTCTTCTTCTTCATCTCATCTTGAGGATCCTTTCTTTGAGGAGGTTGATGAGGAGGTTATAGATTTCGTTGAGGATCCTATTCCCATTGATGTTGTCACTATGCCTAAGTGGGCTCGTACTACAGTTTCTGAGGCAACACCTTTCATACAGGATCTTCCACCCACTAGGCATCATCACACATTTCCACAGTTCTGGAATTTTGTGTCAGACAGTTTATGAGGATCCACAGTCTTTTTCAAATGGTCACGGGATATAGGAGTGGGATGATGTGATGGCAATTGAGTATTCTTCTTTGATGAAGAATCATACTTGGGATTTGGTATCTCTTCCTAAAGGAAGAAAGATGGTTAGGTGTAAGTGGGTATACCGAACCAAATACACAACTGATGGGTCCATTGACAAGTATAAGGCTTGTCTTGTTGCAAAGGGTTTTTCACAAGTTGAAGGTATTGATTAATCTGAGACTTTTTCACCCGTTACCAAGATGGATTATGTATGCCTTTTACTTACTATTGCTACATCACAGGGGTGGCCCGTATACCAGATGGACGTGAAGAGTGCCTTTTTACATGGAGATTTATAAGAGGAAATATACATGGAGCAACCGGTTGGATTTGTTCAGGATTCTTCTCTTGTTTGTCGGCTCTGAAGGTCTCTCTACGGTCTCAAACAAGCCCCTCGGGCTTGGTATGAGAAGATGGATTCTTTTCTTCTATCTACTGGTTTTGTTCATTGTCCACTTCGATCATATAGTGTATCTCCAGCATGTTGGTGAGGATATTGTGATACTTGTCTTGTATGTTGATGATCTGTTACTTATTGGTAGCTCTTCTTCCCACATTCAGACTATTTAGAGGGATATTTCTACACAGTTTGACATGATAGATCTTGGGTTATTGCATTATTTCCTTGGTTTGCATATTTCTCAGATAGATTCAGGGATTCATTTGAGTCAGCAAAATTACACCCATGATCTTCTTCAGCACTTTGATATGGCTGATTGCAAGCCAAGTCCATCTCCTTTTCAATCTGGGGTTACTCTTACTTCCACATGTACCACTCCACTGTATGATCCTACATTATATAGGCAGTTGGTTGGAAGTCTCATGTACTTGACCCATACTCACCCTACTATTTCATTTGCAGTAGGGCTTGTATCTCAGTTTGCACATTCTCCTCATAATAGTCACTGACAGACTACTAAAAGGATTTTACGCTTTTTACATGGCACTTCCCACTTTGGCCTACACTACATTAGGGGTTCTACTTAGTTGGTTGGGTATATAGATTCATATTGGGCAGGTTCTATTGATGAAATGCATTTTACTTCTAGCTATCTTTTATGTCTTGGTTCTTCTCCAATTGCTTGGGCATGCAAAAAGCAATAGGCTATTGCACTTTCATCTTCAGAGGTAGAGTACAGGGCAACAATTACAATGAGTCAGCAGATTCTTTGGCTTCACCAGTTATTGATAGAGTTTGGATTCCCACAGGATTCATCGACTGTACTTTGGTGTGACAACCAAAGTGCAATTCACATTTCTTCACAACCCAGTTGAGCACCAGCGGACCAAGCATATTGAGATACACATCCACTTCATTCGTCAGCACATTCAAGATGGAGTTCTTTGCTTAGAGTACATTCTGACTCAGCAGCAAGTTGCAGACATCTTTACAAATCCTTTTGCATCACCTCGCTACCTTGAGTTGTGTGGCATGCTTGGGGTTTCAAAAATTGTTCTTGGGGGGTGTTCATGAGAACATCTTCCTTCTTCTTCTTCTCTTTCCTTATAGTAGGATTCTTTCCTTCTTTTGGTTTGAGATTTCTTCATGGATATATTGTACATGAGTACCTCATCAGACCTAGTTTCCGGGACTCATACTGTGGACATGCCACTTCTATTTTGGGCCCCTAGCTTCACTTGAGAGGGGGTGTTAGAGTAGGTATTTACCTTAGCTCATGTTCACTTAGGTACTTTATTTACCTTTATTGTATTTATCCTCACCCACTTATGTGTGTGGATATTTCTTTTTATTTATTTAGATATTAGGGGGATATTATCTAGTTGTTAGGTATAGTTATTTCCTTGATCTATGGTATTGACTAGATCCTTGATGTCTAGTTATTTCCTAAATCTATGGTCTTAACTAGTTCTTTGATGACTAGTTCTTTCCTTGATTTATGGCTTGATCTACGACCTTGACTAGTTCTTAGATTGTTATTCCTTGCATGTATAAGCAAGGCCCATTCTCATTGTATTTCATTGAGTTCTAGAATAATATATGATATTGTTACTCATTTGTTTGCAAGGGTTTTGTAAAGTTATTATGGTGAATTTCTTTCATCTTATTGATCATGGTGTTTGATTAGCATATGAGTTCTTGGCTTGGTAAGATCTGGTTATCGTTCCTTTTAGGGATTGTGTGTTGAGTTCATTCTAGATTCATTCTTAGTAAGAGAATTGTATAGTGAATTTATCATTGCATTGGGTGTAGCCGATCATCTGACTCAATTGTGATCCTTCTCTCACTTTGTCCCTCCATATTCTTCTTCAGATTCACCTGCACTTGATGTCATTTCTAATCATAAGCACGTTTCTGATGATGAGTACTCTTTTAGCACAAATGAGTATAGTACTGATGGGGACTCACTTCACCATCTCCTTGTCCACCTTGCAAATCTTGAGGAGTTATTTATTGATCCACCTACTTCCAATCCTCCATTGAATTTTCAAGGAGTAGGCACCTTTATTGAAGACTCGTCATACATCGAGAAGTCTAGTACATATTTGCAAGGCCTTCTACATTCCTTCTTTGTTGCTACTTTGGATACAACATCCCTTCATGGACTAGTTGACTCTTCTACTTTGCATGAGGAGAATAGTTCTTTGTCTAAGAACCACATCTTGGATAGAGGTCCATTAGTCACTTGGCGAAATCATTCACTTTTCCATTGTGATCCACTCCTCACTACATCTAATTCTTATCCTTATACCTCTCAACAAATGTATCAATGTTGTCTCGAAAGGCCTCTTAATCCATAACACAGTGATGCTAGGTCTTGGAACATAACTCTAGGATTTGGAAAATCTGACACATTCTTCATTGCTCCTCCTTCTGATCCAAAGTCACTTCGGGAGTCTCAATTACCAGATACAGGGTGGCTACATGATGTTGTAGCTTCAACGGGGGCTTTCTAATCCTACCTTATTTTCCTTTCTCTCTTTTTGGGAGGAGTTTTTCCCACTGGGTTTTATCCTTTTCTCTATTTTATGAGAAATTTGCATTATATGTGGGTACCCTCATCAGGCCTTATTTCCCAAGAATTCTAGTTTCTAAGTCAACCCACCCTTCTTTTCAACCCACCTAAGCTATGCTTAAGGGGGGTGTTGGTGTAGGATTTTTCCCACCTTGTAGTTTTACTGACACATTCTAATTATCTTGCTTAGGTTAATCATAGGTTATTATAGGAATTTACTTTAAGTCATTTTCTAAGTGTGAGTTGAGTTAGTTACCTTTTTGGGTGACCTAATTTATCACTATATAATGCAACCTCCTATGCATATTTTTGGCTAATTGGCTTATACATGAATGAATGAAGATTTTTTTATCCTCTCGAGTGTTTTTGGATCTCACCTCTCCACAAAGATTTTTACTTTGTGTATTTGGGCACCTAGTAGTCTATGTCCTTCCTAGAACACCCAATGAAGATGATAACCCCTCTCTACTAAGTTATCGAAGTCTCTATTCACATTTAGTTGCACCAAAAGTTTGGGCCGCACCACAGAGACCAATTATTTACTCATGATTTCCTGAACATAGCTCAACAAGCTCTATGGTCTGAATTTTGTAAATATGTTCGAAAACTTTTTGTTTATAACATTTTTATGACATTCAATTTTATTATTTTATTTTAAAAGAGATCTAACTAGAGACAAAATATTGATGAAAATGTTATGAATTGGTTGAATTCATTCAAATCCCAATGCTTAGTGTTCTCATATGTAGGTGTGTTTCATCATCCACATCGATAAGGTAGGGGAATGATGCTAGTTGTTGAGAACCATATGTTCAATGATGTCATGATAAAATTTGTGACTAGGAGGGAATCCAAATTGTTTTTGGAACGCCAATAATTTCATCCCAATTTTGTAAAAGTGTGGATGCCACCTTGGTGCGATGTCATTTACCACGTGTTGGGCCCATAAAACAAAACCCAAATAATTAAAATTGCATAACGAACCAGCAAATAATTTTTCCCATGTAAAAAGCTACATATAACTATGTGGAAAGAAGACATAATACCCTATAATAAAAAAAATCACATTCAATTCACTTCACATCACCCCGACCACTCCGTCAGTCTCCACCGTCATTATGCACTACGCACTAATACCACATTCAATGCAACCATTTAATGAATGTTTTTTCATTTGCTAGTGTACATTTGGGGATGGGAAGATGAACATTCTTGACCCTTTGCACCCTGTAACAGAGAAAAATACATGTGCTTACCGATAACCACTTGACCCTTTCCACCCTGTAACAGAGCCGAAGACCAGTAAAAACTAGCTTCGAATTGCCAAGTGGGTCAAGAGGTGAGCCCATTTCCATAGATTTTTGGATCTTTTCTCTCCATGTTTCATATAATGAGTGCATTGATAAGTAATACCAGTTTTACAATTGTATATTCATTCTATTTGAGTTGTTTTTGTTGCATGTTCTTATTTAATCTTCCATTCAGCATGAAATATGTTGATTCATCTTATTTTGACTATTTGTACACATTTCTACAAAAGGTAATCTTTTTACTTCACCATTCACCACAAACTCTGCTAATACGATTTAGTAAATGTCCAAAAATGGTTTTTACAGAATATGTGTTACAATTTCGAAATACAATATTGTTATTGAGTATACACTATTGTTATTACATACACACATACATTTTTAGATATAATTTTCAGTTTAGTTACCTTATCAATTGAATAACAAGGTTTCTTCAAACAAATGTTTTTTTCTTGCATGCATACTTTACTATTAATTTTTTTTTTTTATTTAAGTGATCTCTTTTATTTCCCCCCTCACTGTGAATCTAGCTAATATGATGTAGTAAATGTAAAAAAAGGGTGTTTTTCATGCATGCGTCTTTTAGTTTAAAAAACAATGTTGTTATTGAATATACACTTACATTTTCATATCTACTTTTCAGTTTAGTTAGCATATCAACTAAGTAATGGGGTTTCTTTAAGCCTATGTTTTTCATGCATGCACGTTTTATTATGGTTTTTCAGTGTATATTCACTTATTTCAATGCATTTTTTATCCTTGGTTTTCCATGAACTCCGTGGATAAGATGTAGTGAATGTCCAAAAAATAGGGTTTTTCATGCATTTGTCTTACAATTTCAAATTTCATTGTTTTATTGAATATACAATGTTATTATTGATTATAAAGTGTTGTTATTGAACATACAATAGTGTTATTGAATATACACTGTTGCTATTGAATATAACAGATGAAGAATATATATGTATATTAAAAAGTGGTGTGTTTTTTTCTAGCATTTAAAACCGGAATATAAATAAGTGTTGTGTTTGTTTGTACAATTTAAACTTGAATATACATAATTAACTTCATATTAATTGACTAAATATAAATAGGAATTAATGAACATGCATTGAATACACAGTTTTAACTTTGTCATTTTGTACTACAAATTCAAACTTTTGTGTTCAATGAAATTATTGAATATGATAGAGTTAGTTCATTGCATGCCCTTATTTCATTGATACTATTGAATAAATACTTATATGGACTAGGAGCCCACATATTTAGGTGTAGACACTAAATCACGCACTTGGGTACATTTCTATGTCCTAATCACATACCACTCTTCATATAATTTCTAAGCAAGAAAACTAGTAATTGAAATCTCTGTTTGGCCTCTTTCTTGTCTTTCTTACTGTCTTTTTGGTCTTTCACACCCCATAACCTAGTTGGGATTTTAATTTATTATTTTTATTGACTCTAGACACTAGCTCCTAGCTAGGACATCAGTGCCCAGATGCCCTCGTCCCCTCTAGGCACCCCTGACCTCTTTGTATCTTACTCGTCTCTTTTGGGCCTATTTTATCTTTTGGGCATCTTGTTTTCTTATGATTAGACATTTTAGTTGTCAATAACAAAATCCAAACAAAGGAATCATATAAATACAAAGCTATGTGATCATAATAAAGGACCAAGATCTAAGCATATACTATCATCATCTAAGCTTTCATCCAAAAAGAATTCTAAGAGAATCAAGGCATCCATCTAGCTATCATTCAAGAGAAAAGGAACTGCATTTTTCTGCATACACTTCATGGGAGGGGAAGTTTTTTTTGAATCCACACATCGACTTACATTGTTACATTTAGTTATTACTTGCTATCTGGTGCATCTTACATAAGAGCTTCCTATGGCATGATTTTACACACATGCACACTAAACTACATGGAATTTGAGATGTAATACGGTTCTCGAGCATAAGTTCACTCTGTCGAATGACCACTAAGGTCATCCTGTCTCCCCATTTGCATATTTTTATTTTTAGGATTTGATGTGTTTTGGGGTTTTGCAGGAGATAATTTGTTTTGCAAGTTATAGGTGA